>PVJL010000567.1:294550-384905 GCA_004026885.1 Lyroderma lyra
AAAAAAAAAAAAAAAAAAAAAAAAAAAAAAAAAAAAAAAAAAAAAAAAAAAAAAAAAAAAAAAAAAAAAAAAAAAAAAAAAAAAAAAAAAAAAAAAAAAAAAAAAAAAAAAAAAAAAAAAAAAAAAAAAAAAAAAAAAAAAAAAAAAAAAAAAAAAAAAAAAAAAAAAAAGTAAGAGTACTAAAAATGTATGGAGTAAAGCTCTCTGCAACATTAGGGAGAAAGCTGAAACAAATGTCCATGAATAGACCATTGAATAAATTATGCCATATAAACTATTAATACACAGGAATTAAAAACTTAAGAGTATACATGCATGTTTTCTCATTAAAAGATAGTTACAACATATTGAGTCAAAAAGCATATTAAAAAATAGTTTCTGTGACATGATTCCAATTTATTTATCTAGAAGGACACAGGAGACATTACTCTAAGAAACAGGATCGTGGGTGATTACTTTTTCTATTTGCTTATCTGTATTTATAATTTTTATATAATGAACATGTAACATAAATATAATTAAATGTTAAATAGTAGCTACTTAAAGCTAATATAGTGACATCATGGATGACAGTGAAGTAGGAAGCTCCAGGAATCTGTCCCTCCATCTAAATGACACTTGAGCTTGCAGGAACTGTTTGAATTAACTACTGTGGAATTCTGGAGTCTACACATAAACACTTGGAGCATCCAGGGGACAACAGCATTATTCACAATAGCCAAAATTTGGAAACAACTCAAGCTCCATCAACAGATGAATGAACAAAATGTAATATATACATATAAGGTCAAACAATTTCCCAATCTCATCCTAGAAAAAGTGCTACTTACCTCATTGCTGAACATCACCACAGTCATCTTAGAAGTACTCCCCTTGGGAAGCTATGCACCGATGCCAGCGCCTAGTCCACCCTTCAAAGAAATTTTGGAACTCTTTCTGGAATGACCATCACAGCTGTCATAACCTTAACAAGGTTATGATACCTCACCAAGTTGTTTGTACAATGCTGCCAACATAAGCACACGGTGGCAAATTTGAGAATGTAATTGTCAGATTTTCAGGATGATGACAGCTTCAATGGCCATTCCAGAAAAAGAGTTCCAAAACTGCTTTGAAGAGTGGACTAGGTGCTGGCATCGGTGCACAGCTTCCCAAGGGGAGTACTTCAAAGGTGACCGTAGTGATATTCAGCACTGAGGTATGTAGCACTTTTTCTAGAATGATTTTGCAAAATTGCCCTAAGTGTGTGTGTGTGTGTGTGTGTGTGTAATATTATTCAGCAATTTAAAAAGGAATAGTATTCTGATACATGCTACAACACAGATAAACCTTGAAAACATACTAAGTGAAATAAGCCGGATGCAAAAGGACAAATATTGTATGACTGCACTTAGATAAGTTATCTAGAGTATGTAAATTTATAAAGGCAGAATAGACTTTATGAGGGCAGGGGGAATTTGAGGAGTTATTCAATGAATACAGAGTTTCACTCTGGAATGATGAAAAAGTTCAAGAAATAGACAGTGGTGATGGTTACATAACATTGTAAATATACTTAATGTCACTGAATTGTACACTTAAAAACAGTTAATGGGGGTTCCCTGGTGGTGTAGTGACTAAGGCTTCGGTGCTCTCAATGCTGTGGCCTGGGTCCAATTCCCAGTCAGGGAACTACCAAAAAAAAAAAAAAGGTTAAAACGATAAATGCTATATAAATTACCACAATTTAAAAAGCTATAATGGAATCAAATGTGTTTGAAAAGTGGTGAATGTACCATATTTTGCTGTGTATAATGAGCATTTTTGGCCCAAATTTGTGAGGGGAAAATAAGGGTACACATTATATGTGAATAGTAATAATTCTGTATCTATATAAATGTTTTTAATTTTTTATTTATGCTTATGAGTTAAAAGTGTAACTCTAGAAATCAATAACAATATCCACATGCAAAATACCCCAGAATATGATAAATGGTTTTTTTATATAAAAAAATTTTGTGCATAAAATTTCTTGTACCTTGTATCTGTTCTTGTGTTTTGTAATTATTTGTTACATAAAATTTCTTGTACTATGTTTTTAAAAATGTTAAAATTCCTTTATAATACAAATAAAGTACCTAAATATAAACAAATAAAATTTTGAATTAAAAAATTAAAATTCTAGGTGGTGAACACATAATGCAACACAGAGATGATGCACTGAAGAACTGTACACCTAGAACTTATGTCATTTTTGCTAACCAATGTCACTCCAGTAAGTTAAACAATAAAAAAAAATTAAAAGATTTTTCCCTGAAAGTTTGGGCCAAAAACGTGGGTGCACATTATACATAGGAAGAATGCATTATACACAGTAAAATACAGTAGTTTAAATACTTTTCCCTGTCATAATCTTTCATTGTTAGAAACTGCCACACAATTCAAATCAGTCAAATTCAAAATAATGAAGATCTGTTGTACTATACAAGTTATACCTTTTATATCATTTTCTACATTATACTTTGGGAGAAAAAAAATCTCATTTTGTTCTCACACACATAAAGTATGGTATGAAAACTGCTCTGCTATTGTCTCAGTCACTTTTTTCTTTCCAAAAAATCTAAATATGTTTATATATTTATCAAAATTCACAGAACTATACACATAAAAAATTAATTTTAAAGCATATAAATTATATTTCCATAGATTTGAATTCTAAAAGAACTAGGATAGAATTAAAAGTTCAATCAAAGGGTATGAAATAACTTATTAGTAATTATTACACACTGATTGAATGAAATGAACATTAGGAGACCTGAGTTTTATAGCTAGCTCTCTAACAAAATCCCCTTGTAACTCTGAGCTTATAATCTTAATGTCTTTATTTGAAAAATTAGATAATCATTAAGGTCTCTTCTGACACCAAACACTAATCCTGGTTCCTAGATATACTCAGGCTGCAAAGCATTTTAAAAGCATGAATAAAAACTCAGCATTACCCTTTGCATATACCTGTCTTCTAGTTAGCTAAGAATTATTAACCTTTAAAATCCTAGAATCTGGGAATTCCCTGATGGTGTAGTAGCTTAAGGCTTTGGCATTGGCACTGTCAGCGCTGCGGCCTGGGTTCAATTCCCAATCAGGGAGCTACCCACATACCAAAAAGCAAAAGAAAAAAATAAATAAATAAACAAAATAAAATCCTAGAATCTTTTCCTTTTAATTGAAGAAACAAGTATATAATAAAATCTCATCTTTTTGTAACATTCATAATGTTGATCTCAGTGGCTGAGATCAGTCATACATATAATAAACACAGGGCATATCATATGGCTGAAGGGATGCAGGCCCTGGCAATAGACAATACAGTAGCATCTTTTAAGTCTCTGACAATGAGCTACTTTTTGCTTATTTAGCTCATTCAATTTCAAAAACAGATACAGTATTGTCAGCACCCAGAAAATATAACAAAGCCATTCTACATTTTTAACAAAAATATTTTTCTTTTTTGAAATTTTTCCATGTATTCATGGGACTGGGTCTGGGTTCATTCTTTTTTTTTTTTAAATGTAGGTAGTTCCCTGGCTGAGAATCAAACCCAGGCTGCAGTGTTGATAGTGCCAAAGCCTTAGACACCACATCACCAGGGAACTCTCTTTTTTGAAATTTTTATTGTATCTTTTTCAGCTTTACTGAGGTATAATTGGCACATTAAACTTTAGTATTATTAAATCTGCAATTTTTTTACTTTTAAAATTTATATGGAGCAGTATTCACTTTCATAAGTTTTAGCATGTACATCATGTAGTACATAGATTCTTGTAACCACCATAAATAGAATACAAAATAATTCCAAAGTCCTCAAAGAATTCCCTCACACTGCCATTTTGTAGTCAAACCCTCCCTTTACCCCTTACCCTTGGCAACCACTGATCCCTGCACCTATAGTTGTCTTTTTCAGAATGTCATATAAATGGACTCATTCAGAATGTAATCTTATGAGACTGCCATAATGCCTTTGATACTCATTCATGTTAACTGGTGTATCAATAGTTAGTTCCCTTTTATTGGTGAACAGCATTCCATAATATAAACATAAGGGGGACCCAAAAAAAACAGGAATTATCTTCTGGAGGGCAGGCCCCTTGTAGTACAGGCTTCCCCGCCTAGGTGAGTGTTCTACGAAACCATCTGCATCAGTGTACCAGCTGGCCATGTTATGAGAGACTCCATTAGGATTCAGTGAGTTTTTTTTGAAGGCTCTTTGAACGTCTGCCCATTTCATGACGGGTGTTAACACAAACAACGTGCGACATGACAACACACCTGCCCACACTGCACTGAGTGTTCAGCAGTTTTTGAAAAAAAATGGCATGACCCCAGTGCCCTACCCACCCCATTCACTCGCTCTCACCCCAAGTGACTTCGACTTTTTTGTTGTTTCCCTAGATTAAAAGAAGTCCTCAAAAAGAAACATTTTGCCAATGTGAAAGAGGTGAAACAAAAAATGGGAGAAACACTAAAAGGCATCAAAATCAACAAGTTAAAAAATTGTTTTGAGCAGTGAAAAAAGGGTCTTGACAGGAATACTACATCAAATGGCAAGTATTTAGAAGGTAACTGAAGTTTAAATATATAAGAATACACAATTTTTTATAAATAAATTCCTGTTTTTTTTAGGGGGGGGTTCCCCTTGGTATATCAGTTTGCTTATAACATTCACCCACTGAAGGATATTTGGGTTGTTTCCAATTTGGGCCAATTATGAGTAGTGCTAGTATAAACATATGCAGTCACATTTTGGGGTAAACTTAATGTTTTGTGTAAACTCAATGTTTTCATAAGCTTATAGTGCTCTAAGACAAAATTCTTTTTTATTTTTTTTTGCTTTTTGGTATGTGGGTAGCTCCCTGGCTGGGAATCGAACCCAGGCCGCAGCACTGACAGCTCCAGCACTGAAGCCTTAAGCCACTACACCATCAGGGAACTCCCCTAAGACAAAATTCTTAGATGTGGGATTGTTGGAACATAGGCTAATTGTGTATTTAACTTGGTAATAAACTGCCAGTTTTCCAGTCTGCATTCTCATCAAAAGTATGAGAGTTCCACCCTCATAAACTGCTGGTGGGAATGCAAACTGGTACAACCACGATGGAGGACAGTATGGAGGTTCCTCAAAAACTAAGAATACAGTTACTACATGACCTGGCAATCCCACTTTTGGGCATCTAACTCCAAATTTTGAAAACCTTAGTCCACAAAGATATTAATATAGCACTATTCACAGTGCTCAAGTCATGGAAACAGCCAAAGTGTCCTTTGATAGACAACTGGATAAAGAAGCTGTGGTACACATAAACAATGGAATATTACTCAGCCATAAGAAAAGATGAAATAGGGCCATTTATGATGACATCAAAGGACCCTGAGACCATCATGCAATGTGCAATAAGCCAGAAAGAAAAAAACAAGAACCATATGATTACACTCATATGTGGAACATAAAGCTGAAAGCAACCAAGAAACAAAAACTCATGGACACAATCAATAGTTTAGTGGTTAGTGACTATCTGAGGGTGTGGGGGAAGTTGGGGAGAGAAGGGATAAGTTCTCAACTACATGGTGATGGAAAGATAAGTGACTCTGGGTGATGAACACATAACACAACACAGATGTGTTGTAGAATAGTACACCTGGAACCTATATAATTTTTGCTAACCACAATAAATCTAAATAAATAAATAAATAAATAAAAAGTGTGAGAGTTCCAGTTAACCCTCACCCTCATGAACACTCAGTAATATCAATATAATATTTTTTATTTTAGCCATTCTAAAAGGTATGTAAATAGTCCTCATTGTGGTTTCAATTTGCATTTCCCTAATGACTAATGATTAATATCTTTGCATATGCTTATATGCCATCTAAACAGCTTTTTTAGTGAAATGACTGTTTAAAGCTTTCACTTGTTTTAAAAATTGGGTTGGTTTTCTTCCCCTGTGTTATTTTTAAAGTTCATCAATTCTGGATACAAGTCCTTTCTCAGCTAAGTGGTTTATAAATATATTCTCCCAGTTCCTGGCTTGTTTCATTATTTTATCTGTGACCTTCATATAAAAGTTTTAAATTTTGATGAAGTTCATCAATTTTTTCTTTCATGGATTATGTTTTTTGGTCCTGTATCTAGCTAGAGCTTTTTGCCAAACCCAAGGTCAGTAAGACCTTTTCTAATGTTTATGTTTTACATTTAGATTTATGATCCATTTTGAATTAATTTTTGTACATGTTATATAGGTTGAAGCTCACTTTGTTACATGTAGATGCCCAGTATTTCTGAAACCCTACGTTGAAAAGACTCTCTTTTCTCCATTGAATTATGTATGTTTGCACCTTTGTCAAAAAAAGAAACAGTTATTTGTGTAAGTCTATTTCTGGGCTCTCTGCTCTTTTAGCCAATACATCACACTATCTTGATTACTGTGGCTTTATAGTAGTACATCTTAAAATTGGATATAGTGAGTCTTCCAACTTGGTTCTTTTTCAAAATTGTTTTGGCTATTCTCGTTCCTTTAACTTTCCATGTATAATTTTTAAAAACCAATGCCTTAGTAGCCACTGCTTCCATGGTTTCCTTGCCCTCCAGAAAACTGGCATTTTTACATGCTTTATCTTGTCAAAATCAATTCAAAATATAATCTCTAAATATGTTATGTAAATGTTTATAACTTTTGACCCAATATATCCAATACCAGAAGCTTATGTAAAAAATACACACAGAGGGAGTTTCCTGGTGGTGTAGTAGCTAAGGCTTGGGCGGTCAACGCTGCAGCCTGGGTTCGATTCCCAGTCAGGGAACTACCCACGTTAAAAAAAAAAAAAAAAGAAAATGAAAAAAATACACAAAGATATTAAAAAACATGTTCAAGATAATATTGTTTAGAAAACAAAATAAACCTCCAAGTCCAATAAAAGGAAAAAGGTTATATAATGAATAGTTGGGGAAATCCTCAAAATATGTTGTTTTTAAAAATAGGTACATACTGTGTATCCATTTGTTAAAATGAAATACAGCATATTTCAGAAGAAAATATATTAAAAGCATTAACTCAAAAAAGCATCACTGCAAGTGACTTTTTTCTTCATAGTTTCAGGAACTTTTAAAACATTCAACAGTGAAAATGTTAACTTATAATTGGGTATAAACATTTCCTTTTATAAAAAATGTCATTACCACTTACATGGTAAAACAGAGGTACCTCTGCATCAGCGTGTATATTATTAGTATCAAGTTTGTTCACAGGATATAAATAATCAACATGACAGTGTTCTAGGAGAGTTTACTCTAAACCAGTGTCCAACCTTTTGGCTTCCCTGGGCCATATTGGAAGAACTGTCTTGGGCCACATATAAAATACACTAACACTAATGATAGCTGATGAGCTAAAAAAACAGTCATGAAAAAAATCTCAAAATGTTTTAAGAATTTGTGTTGGGCTACATTCAAACCTGTCCTGGGCCATAGGTTGGACATACCTGCTCTAAACCTTACAAATTCTTCTACTGTCATGATAGTGACAACATACTTTTCTCTATGCTTGTCTTCATTTTTAACTTTGGACAGAATTCTAAGCACAATATTTTAAATTACACCATTAATAAATGACACATAGGAAAAAGATATTTGCAACATGTAATACATCTGACACATAACTTCCTTTATGCAAGAAGCCTATATCCTATTTTAAAAACAAAAAACAACCTAAAGAAAAAATAGGCAAAGGACAAGTATAGATAACTTGCATATATATTACAAATGGCCAATGACATAAAAGATAAATTTAATTCACAATTAAAAGAAACAACCATCAAAAAGGTTGCTTTACCAGAACTGTAAGTTTTATATTTTGATAATACCCATGTACATTTCATTATGGAATACACATTAATATTTTGAAGGGTAATTTAGCTATCTAGTAAAATTTAAATACACATACCCTTTAATCCAGCAAATTTACTCAGAATGGTATAAAAAGATATGTAAAAACATCCCTTTCAGCTTTGCTTGTAAGAGTAAAAAACTAAAAATAATTCATTGTCCATCAATAAGGAAATAGTTAAAGTTTATCCTTAACTGGAATACTGTGCAACAATTAAATAATGAGATAATCCATACATAATGGTAACGAAAAATTCTCCAAGATAAACTGTTAAGTTTTTTAAAAAGTAAGATGAAGAAAAATACTGTATAACCACATTTATAGTTTAAAAATGCATAGAAATGTTTGGATATGAAAAGAATATTTCTGGAAGATTACATATTAATGATTTTCAGGGAAAAGAAAGAATTTCATACTGCATGAATTGATTTCCTAGAACAGTTTAAAGAAAAATAAATGAATGCCCCTAATAAGTGTCCCTTATTACATCTTTAATGTTGTAAAATTTGAATTCCTATATAACATCTACATGAGATTATGGACTTAATTTTTTCCCCACCAAATCTACTAACCTAAATTTAAATAGCTCTATGTTGAAGTTGAAGTATGACTAGGTCTTACATGGGAAGGTTTAAGAATTAAAGTAGAGAAGAAATAATGTGGAAAAAATAGCTAGCTAACTAGGTTTGGGGCTAGAATTTTCCATGATTATGTCTGGTAACCTCCAATGTTAGCAATATAGTAACTTTCCATACTTTCAATACTATAATAATATCCTTTAGTTTGTAATAAAATATAATTATGACCAGCCCAATAGTGAATTCCTTAAAACTCAAGGCAGCAGTCAGCTTTAAATACATTCAGTTGTCAACAAATAAATTTTTTTAAAAAAAGGAAACAAGTGTTGGTGAAAATGTTAAAAAGTTAGAACCCTCATGCACTGCTGGTGGGAATATAAAATAGTACAGCTACTTTGGAAAACAGTCTGGCAGTTCCTCAAATGGTTATACATAGTGTTACATGACTCAATAGTAATTCTATTCCTAAGTAAATACCCAAGAGACATGAAAGTTTATGAGGCCGGACAATTAATTTCACAAACTCATCCTAGAAAAAGTGCTACATACCTCATTGCTGAATATCACTACGGTCACCTTTGAAGTACCACCTTGGGAAGCTATGCACCGATGCCAGCACCTATTCCACCCTTCAAAGCAATTTTGGAACTAAAGCTGGCCATTCCAGAAAAAGTCTTCAAAATGTATTTGGTGGCTGGAACAATAACCCAGGAGAGCTTGTTTGTAACAATTCAAACCAAAGAAATTTCACTTATTTTAAAAGTTCCCTCCTTACTCCACCTTGGTAATAAGCATTAACTCATTTAAAGTATATACATAAACAGAGCTAGATGTAGTTAATCTTATATTTAGGAGACTTTACAAATGTAGGGGAATATACACATGTATTTGGCTATACTTCACCAAAATTATGCTTTAACAAAATACAGGCATACAGAGTATTATCTAAGCACAAGTACTGCTATAAAAATGTACTTTCCTAACTACTCTAATTCGTTTGTGTCAAAATCCTCCACTTTATAAGAAATTTGGCACTTCTAAAATGCACCTCTAGTCTGTTTTCAAAAGATCTAATGTAAACTAGGGTTTAAAAAGAACTGGGCCTGTTTTGTTTTATTCATTAGAATTTCCAAATGAGGTTAAGCAATCTTCATCTTCACGGTTGCTATAGCTGGCAGGTTTTGCTAATGCCTCTTACTATCACTGCTCCAAAATTCTTAACCTCTCCTAAATAAGTTTTATAATATTTAAATTACAAGAGGAGTCCTATACAAAGATCCTAATTTGCTATGTTATTATATAACCAAGATTTCAAACTTAATTTTTAGGTAAACCTTCAGTCACCAAGAACATTAGATTTAATTAAGGCAACCCAGCAACTACAGATAAAATGTCACTGATGGAAAAACCCAAATAAAATACAATTTCTTCCCAAAAGGGAAACCACAAACTAGAGGAACTAAGCAGTCCAAATATTTAGCCACTAGTCTACCATTATGTTCTAGACAAGGGGTTGACTCACCTAAGGTCTATGAAGAAATTTCAGATATCAGTTAATTCCTTCAAATTGCATGCAGAATTTAGGGGAGGGGAGCTGCGATTTTCAAAAGATGGGACTCCCCCACAAAAAGTATTACTCTTTTAGTCCCTATGCCAAATGCCAAAGAAACTCAAAGATAAGACTCAGTGGCTTTTTTAAAGAACTCATAATCTAAGTTTATTTAGACTCACACACTGCTTAACTATGTTTCATCACAGAAAAAAAATTTAAAGCTAGGAATAATTCATTTCCTTAATACACTACTTAACGTCTTTTAGTAACTTTTCCAGTTTTACCACTTACTATCACTATTTCTTATTTAAGAAACCTCTCTTTACATAACTTATTCAACAATTTTCCATTAAAAAAAAAAAAGACTTCAGAAAAAACCTAAAGAAAGGTGGATGGAGCGTTACCAATTCAAAACTCAGAAATCACTCTCCCCATTTTAAAGCCCTTTTAACACAAGATTTCTTAAATCTTAATCTAAATTCTACAGAATTTCCCTATCTTAAGTATGATTTTTCTTTTCTTATGTAGCAAATTGTCATTCTTATTCAGAGTAAATATTGAAATGTGATGAACAAACTGCAAAGATTTCAAGATAGGAACCCTAAAGACATAGTTATTATATATATCGCAACATCAGCACTGATTTTTTTCCGCAGGGATTATCCTTAAATATATCATTTCTATCCCTTTTTAGCCAATGGGGGAAACAGCAGTTAAGTGATAAGAACAAGATGGGCCTTTTTAAGTAATAAAATGTGGAGTTTTACTTTCTTTTAAAACTCAACTACCAGCAAACACCTCAGAAGACGGGCTATCCACCCACTCTAACAGTGTTATACGGCCACTGTTTATAACAATTTAGGATTCCTTTTTTGAGAACTATCTTCAGTTCCTGTTGCACAACTTCTTAAGTCCTTATTAGTGGCAAATCTATACTTCTGTAAAGTATATGTTGTTTTAACATTCAAAAGTAATTCTTAGATTCAACTTGGTGAATAAGGTAAATAATCTCAGCAATACCATTTTTTAGTAAAAAATGACTGACCATACAGTACTATACTAATTTTACCTGTGCCTTTGCCAACAATTTCAAAAGAAAAGTTTCAAAACACATGAAAGTACTTTTTTAAATTTTATTAAATTTATTGGGTGACTTGGTTAATAAAATTATATAGGCAGGTATCTTTTGAATAAAGTTTTTTATTGCCTCATTACATATATCAGGTATGGTTACAAGTAAACTTAATTTGTTTTCTAAGCTTTAAGTCGTCCTGTTTCTATGAAGGATCACTACATTTTGTCCCAGTTTTTGTAACTTTGCCAATTCTTAACATTATCTTATAAATGGGGCCATAGCTATTTTCAACAAGGTAGTAATCATTTAATTTTTCAGTCTGAATTACTATGTACACTAAGTGAGCCACACAATATGAATTATTTCCTGGAATTTATCCCTCAAGTTAATTATCAGGTGCCCATGCAGCAAATACAGCAAAGCAGATAACTAATTATGAAATCTAGAAACCCAGATACGAAATAGATAAAACTACAGCACTGATCTAAAGATGCTGTAAAAGAGGTAGAGAATACCACTTAACAGAATCAACTGAAAGAACAACCAAGTTAAACTACTTGTTTCCTAGGGTGCTTAAATATACTTGGGAAAGTATTAAGGCAGCATTATTGTTTTAAAAGCATAAACCAATATTATATTAAGATATATAATTCCCACTATCATCCTCCCATCCCTGAATGTCACTTCAGGTGTTTTATCATCACTTTTTGATCCCAAGGCTATTTTTCTTAAATGTATGTTTCTCAACACTAGCACCATCCCACTCTCCTCCCTTAAAGTAAAGAAAAAGTTGCTATTACAGGAAATCAAGTTGCCAATAAAAAGAAATCCTTCTACAATATAATTTATTGTTCTCTAATTCACTAGTCCAAGACTAAAAAAACACAAAAATCTAATTTTTCCAGTGAAATTAAAAGACATAAACTGAAGTCATTTAACAATCTCTCCCCATAATGCAGAGGGGCAGGTTAATTACTTTTGTAACTTTTAAACTTAAGTAAAATTTAAAATAGTTCCTTATAAAATACTCTATTAATATGATTTTCTTAAAGTTCCATCTACTTTTATACTTTCAAACATCATCCTAATTGGTGATAGACTTCAGTAAGAGAATAACACAGGCTTCAGAGTCAAGCAGTCTGCTATTACAACCTTCTAGCTGAGGACTCTTGGGCAAGTTAAATCAGCTCTATGTGCCTCAGTTTCTCTATACAGTCATGTGTCACTTAACAACAGACAAAATGCATCACTAGGTGATTTTGTCGCTGTGCAAACATCATAGAGCGCATTTACATAAACCTAGATTGTATAGTGCCCTATTTAGGACTATTTTGCAGGACTGGAAGTTGCTCTGGGTCAGTCAATGAGTGACTGGTGAGTGAATGTGAAGGCCTAGGACATTACATGACTATAGACTATAAAGCACTGTACATTTAGGCTACAAAAAATTCATTTAAAATTTTTTTTCTTCAATAAATTCATCTTAGCTTACTGTAACTTTTTTACTTTATAAACTTAAATTTAACTCTTTGACTCTTGGAATAACACTCAACTTTAAACACACACATTCTATGACTATACACAAATATTTTCTTTCTTTATATCCTTATTCTATAATCTTTTTCCTATTTTTAAATTTTATTTATTTTTTCACTTAATTTTTTTGTTAAAAACTAAGACATGAATGCACACATTAGCCTAGGCCTGCACAGGATCAGGAGCATCAGTATCACTGTCTTCCGCCTCCACAACTTGTCCCACTGAGTCTTTAGGGACATAACAAACCCAAAAGTGTCATCTCCCACGATAACAATGCCTTCTTGTACAGTACCTTCTGAAGGACCTGCCTCAGGCTCTTCTTAAGGAGGTGTCACTCTTTTCAGAATATATGTCCATGGTGATTTGCTTGGTTTTGGGGTATTTTTTATCATAGATTTGCTTGTAAGCAGATAATGCACCATGAACATTTCCCTCTATTAATGAAAACCTTTTGATGTTGGGCTCCATGTTTTCAAAGTTTTTAAGGAGCTTGTCGAGGTCTATAAAAGCTTCTGCTAAACACTTTGCTGTGAATTTCCTCGGACGTCTTTTTCTTCTTTTGCAGTTTCTCTCTCTCTTGTCTCTTCTTCAGCTATTTGTTCCTGTTCCTGTTCCAACAACTCCTCATTAGTCAATTTTTCAGGAACCACCTCAAGAAACCCCTCAATGTCATCCTCATTCACACCCAGGCTAAAGTTGCTTGCCATTTCAACCTCATTGACTTTTGCAACCTCCTCATACTTCGCAAATCCTATTAAGTCATAGATGAACCTCTTGAATGACTTCTGGGAGATGCCATTTATACACTCCTTGGTGACATCATCCCAAGTCCAAGCAAGCTTCTTGGTACAGTCAGACACAGTGTAGTCCTTCCAGAATTTCATGTGTCTTCCTCAGGTGCAGCAAAAGCCTGGGTAAAGGTTCTCTTCAGGTAGCAGGCCTCAAAAGCTGCTGTAATGTCTTAATCCACTGGCTAGATCAAAGAGGTGATGTTTGGAGGAAAAAAAATCACACTGATATTAGGATGAAGATCACCAATAAAGAGGATGTTCAGGAGCGTTACGAACAATAAGCAAAATATTAAAAGGTTTGCTATTCCTCAAACAGTACTTCTCCACTTCACTGGCACAGTAATCCAGGAGGGCATCTTAGAAAATAAGCATGGTCATTCATGACTTTTTATTGCTCCTGCAGTATACTGGCAATGTGTGTTTACTGATATGCTTAAAGGTCCTGGGATTCTCACTGTGCCATATCACAAAGGGTTTTAATTTGTGGCCTACAACATGGCTCCCAAGCAAGACTGCTGTCTGTCCTTAAAAGCCTTGAAACCTGGCATTGACTTGGCCTCCTTAATGAATGAAAAAGTCCTTTTAGGCATCTGTTTCCAGAATAGGGAAGTTTCATCCGTATTGAGTATTTGCCCTGGCAAGTAATTTTCCTCCACAATCAGCACATCTAGAGTTTCCAATAATTCTTCAGCTGCTTTCACAACAGCACTCTGACTCACCACTCACTTTTCACTATGAAATGAGCAACAGTTCTTCAATCATTTAAACTACCCAGAGACAGCAGCAAACTCAACATCGTAACTGTGTCCAGCCTTTTCTTTCAACATCACAAACTTTTTGCTTTGGCCATGACCATCATAGTGCCAAGAAGGATATGCTTCTGTGCTTTGTCTTCAATCCAGGTCATTAGAAGTTTCTCCATGTCTGAAACAGGGCCTTCTCAAATTTTTGTTAGTCTCACTGCCTTCAATGAAGCAGATCCTTTAATACAGCAGTACCCAACCTATTTGACACCAGGGACCAGTTTTGTGGAAGAAAGTTTTTCCATGGACTTGGGGTGGGGGTGGGGGAATGGTTTTGGGATGATTCAAGCTCATTACATTTATTGTGCACTTTATTTATTATTATTATTATAATATTGTAATATATGATGAAATAATTATACAACTCACTTGTGACTATAAAGCCTGCCACCAGATGCAGCTTAATTGTTATTTGCCACTCACTGATAGGGTTTTGATGAGTCTGCAAGCAAATGTTTTATTATGGTCTTTGTGCAGTCAAACCTCTCTGCTAATGTTAATCTGTATTTGTAGCCACTCCCTAGCGCTAGCATCACTACCTTAGCTCCACCTCAGACTACCAGGCATTAGCTTCTCCCAAGGAGTGAGCAACCTAGATCCCTCACATGCACAGTTCACAATAGGGTTCGTGCTCCTGTAAGAATCTAGTGCCACTGCTGATCTGACAAGAGGTGGAGCTCAGGCTGTAAAGAGAGTGATGGGGAGCAGCTGTAAATACAGATAAAGCTTCGCTGGCTTGCTCATCCACCCACCGCTCACCCACCGGCCTCTTATCTCCTGCTGTGCTGCTTGGTTCCTAACAGGCCTCAGACTGGGATCCAGGGGTTGGGACCCCTGCTTTAATAGCTTTCATCATTTTGTTCTTGTTCTTTAAGACTGAAGCTATGCTGGAATGGGACATGCCTGACTCATGAGCAGTAATCATCACTGATTTTCTATTTTCTACCTTCATAGTTTTTAATCACTTTAATTTCATTTTCAGGTCAATCACTCCACATGGCCTCTTATGGGCAACATTAGCAGTGAATTTTATATGCTTGGGGGCCATAATGAACAAAACAACATGAGATTAAATCAAACACAAGTGAAATGATGTAATCAAGAGATGTGGTAAGCATGAGATTTTGAGGCTACTGCAGGCATAATACAGTATACTGTTTTATAGAAAACTTTTTTATAAGTCAAAAGAGTACACTCTAAAATAATAAAGTATGAGGGCTGTGTGGACAGTATCCAGCCATGTAATATGAAAAATAGAGGCATTTATGGCTGGATTTTTTCCAGGTAGCCCTTGTATAGTATAATAAATATATAAACCAGTTAACACAGTCACTATCATTATCAAGTATTATGTACTGTACATAATTGTATATGCTACACTTTTATACAACTGGCAGAGCAGGTCTACACCAGCATCACCACAAACATCTAAATTATGTGTTGCACTATGACATTATGACATCAGTAGACAATAGGAATTTTTCAGCTCCATTATAATCTTACAGGACTACCACTGCCATTGTTGACTGAAATGTAGTTATGCATGAATGTAAAGCAGGTCCTCGAATAACATTATTTCATTCAACATTGTTTTGTTATAACATTGACGAGGAGTTCCCTGCTGGTGTAGTGGCTTATGGCTTCGGCACTGGTGCTGTCAACGCTGCGGCCTGGGTTCGATTCCCGGCCGGGGAACTACCCACATACCAAAAACAAAAACAAACAAACAAAAAAAACCATTGATGAGATGCCATAGGAACTTAACTTGTTTATAAATTAGCCTATGGTAAAACTGATTTCCTCAGATATCATTTTGCTTAAAGTCACAGAACCTAATGAAGACATTAAGCAGAGATTTACTGTATATGAAACGAGAGTAACACCTCACAGGAGGATTATGAGATATTTGTAAAGTATGGAGCACATAGTAAACACAACAAATGTTAGCTACATTTACTGTACTAAGGATAGTAGTATCTGTCATTAGATATTATGGCACTCAAAATTTTAGCATGTTTTAAGTTCTCATTCTACTTACCTTGCTAACAGGTTCACAGTAAGTCAATTTATTATTGGTGTTATAACAAAAATACAAGTAAAGGTGTTTAAAGTAGATTATTCACTTTCTATCTTAAATACATATTCCAAAATCTGAAATTTCCAATACTCATGTGGAAGAATTATTTACCTAATAGCAAACCTTGACAATCTGAACTAAAATTATCTCTTTAATTTAGTATCTATCATCGCATTCACTTCAGAATCAACTTATTTAAAGGTACATAAACTCTGAATAACAATTTCTCGTTGAAATACTTGGACATTACATACAATTATTGGACGTCTATGTAATTGTATGTGAAACAGTCCGAAAGAAGTTCAGAAACATAAAAGAATTAAACCTTTTAAATATAATCTTTCAGCAAGATCAAGGTCTGTAGTCCTAATCTCTGAATTTGTAACTTTTCCTCACTGTTATTTTCCATAAGAAGATTAGCAGAGGTGGACCACTTTCTTATATGACCTCCTTTATTCCTTCTGGAAACTTAAAGTAGGACCACGAAGTTCCAAAGAAGAAACAGAGTATTTTTATTTATTTTATTTTTTATTTTGTATGTGGGTAGTTCCCTGTCCGGGAATCGAACCCAGGCCACAGCGTTGACAGCGCCAGCGCTGAAGCCTTAGGCCACTACACCACCGGGAACTCCAAGAAACAGAATATTTTTATCATCATAGATTGTGATTATGTTGACAAATGCTTTCGCTGACCTTAAAATCTTTTATTTTAATTACCATTTGCAATTGCATCAATAACACCTACACCTCACATTTCTGTATTTTAAGGTCTATACAAAGATTTTTATGAAGATCATTCATAAAAACTCTAAAGTGACTAACGTCCTTATAATTTCCCTTCCCACCTATAAAGTAGTGACTCTTCCTACAATGCTTTGCCTTTGATGAGTAGTCAATAAATACTGTTTACTAACTCAAATCTCTGAAAAAGAGCAATCAACATGCTGCAAAGAAAGTACTACGGCCCAAATTCTTTGTTCAAGAATAATCCTTATTTTATCAAATTTAAGACATTGATGCTGGCATTTAAAAAAAATGTATCAAAAGATTTCAATGCAAGGTTCTCTCACAACTAAAAACCATGAAGTCTTACAATTGCTACCAGACACATCCCAAATTCACAGAAGTTAAAAACTGGATAAATATGCATCTGAGAATTAACTTAATATGGTAAAAGCATATTCTATAAAATACTGAAGTGCAGTATTTGCAGTGGTGGTGGGGGAGACACTAAAATTACATTTAGTGCTCAAAACCATTGGACATTAACTATGTCTCCATTTACAACAGGGGTGTCCAATCTTTTGGCTTCCGTGGGCCACAATAGGTGAAGAAGAACTCTCTTGGGCCACACATAAACTACTAACACTAACAAGAGCTGATGAGCTTTAAAAAAAAAAAAGTCATGGGGGGTTCCCTGGTGTTGTAGTGGCTACGCTTCGGCACTCTCAATGCCACGGCCTGGGTTCAATTCCCAGCCAGGGAACTACCCCCCGCCCCCCCCCAAAAAATCATTAAAAAAAAATCTCATAATGTTTTAAGAAAGTTTAAGAATTTGTGTTGGGTGGCATTCAAAGCCATCCTGGGCCACGGGTTGGACAGATTTGATTTACAATGTTGCCTTAGTTCACCCAGCACTTAACTTCAGCTTCCAGAAAAGGTTACAGCTAAAAGCCCTAAGAGGTATTCTCAAAGTGACCGAGAAAAAATTTAAAAATAAGAAATTTTTAACTGACCGAAAGACTCGTCATACAACTGTGTTTTTTTTAAAAAAATAGCATTACTTTATATTTTAAAGTTGTTTCATTTTGTTTTTTAGTTGCAACTCCCCTTAAAATAGGGATTCTTGTCAGTTAACCCTCTGAAAATGTATACAAACTAGTTTATGTGGATCTTTTTTTCCAGAGAAAGTTTGTTAATTTCTCAAAAGAATTCATATACCAAAAAGACTAAGAATATTTTCTTAAAAGAATTGTTTCAACTACACATTAAGAATTACAGAGTCATAAAATAGAGTATGCTATAATCTGAAGGATAGTGCCAGGCACAAAGGTTAAGTTTGGTTTTATGGGTTGGGGGTAGAGGGAGCAGAAAATAGATTCATTATTTCTAGAACAAATGAAAATAATACATACCCTTTATTTTTAAAAATTATTATTGAAGAATTTCTTTAATATAAATCAAAGGGTTAAATCTGATAAAGAAGCTCCTATTAAGGAAAACTTTGAGTATATAACAAATACCTTCTAAATTATCAGTTGGGAGTTTTCTAAAAATGGAACACACCTATATCTTATCCCCTCAGATTATTGAATGAAATAAAAAACTACAAAAAGTTAACTGCTACATTTTAAGTTTTCTGTATCATTTAAACTTTTATGTAACACACATCATGAAATAGGCACTCTCACTTTCCGATCTAGTCTCATTGATATCATGCTTTTAGATAATTAATGCAGGAATTCCAAGGAGGTTCTATACCAAAGCAGCCTCACTAAGTTAAGAGCGTTACCAGGAGTTATTGGAAAATATAATTCTTTTTAAAGGAATGGGGGTGAACTTGTTATCATTAACTGCTGACTTGGTCAACAATTTATTCTTCTAGTAACATAATAAAATTCCAACTGGCTCTACAACAGCAAAATTGTGAAGCAAGGGAGTTCCCTGGTGGTGTAGTGGCTTAAGGCTTTGGCGCTGGTGCTGTCAATGCTGCGGCCTGGGTTCGATTCCCAGCCAGGGAGCTACCCACCAATAAAAAAATAAAAAATAAAAAAATAATAATAAATTGTGAAGCAATATTGGCATTCTTAATGTTCTAAGGCATCTCTTACTTTGTGTTCTGTAATGACTGGCCCTTAGAGGAAAAATTCAAAGCAGCAAAGAAATTTACTTGGTAAAGTCAATGAGATGAAGGAATTGGACAAAAAGATAGCAAATCCACACAAGATTTTATAATAAGCAGAAAATCAAACACAAGAAACTGCCTTTGCCCATCATACATCCATACCATCCAAAGCTAAGAATCACATGGATATGAGATATTTAAAAAAAAAAAAAAAAAAAAAAGCAGGTGAATAAAAAAAAATTGTGCAACAGGTCTCACAAGTTTCTACCACAACAGATGTCATAATTAAAACATACTAGAGCCAACCACCATATTTTGCAGTGTACAATGCACACCTTTTGCCTAAATTTCTGAGGGAAAAATAAGGATACACATTATACATGGAAAGAAATAATTCCATGTCTATACAAATGTTTTTAATTTTTATTTATGCTTATGAGCTAAAAGTGTAACTCTAGAAATCAATAACAATATCCATATGCAAAACACCCTGGAATATGATAATAACTTATTTTTATTGTTAAAATTACTGGAGTGACATTGGTTAGTAAAATTTACATAGGTTTCAGATGTACAATTCTACAATACATCATCTATGTGTTGCATTATGTGTTCACCACCCAGAGTCAGTTCCCCCTCCCTTTCCCCTTACCCTCAGGTAACCACTAAACTATACTGTGTCTGTGAGTTTTTGTCTTTGCTGATTTCAGTTTTATATTCCATATGAGTTATGTTTTAAAATAAATTCCTTTATAATGCAAAAAAAGCACTTAAATATAAACCAATAAAAATTTAAATTAAAAAATTAAAACAAAAGGTATTTTCCCCTCCAAGTTTGGGCCAAAAATGTGGGTGCAAATCATACACAGGAATGAATTATACCTTGCAAAATACAGTACTTCATGCTGAAAAGGATCAGTTAGAAGCCTATTAACATGTAAAAGTTAAAGGAGTTACCTTATGAAAAATTTAAAGAATGACTGGCAGTCTTAACTGCCTTCAGGAACTATTATGCTAAACAGAGAAGAGTTTAACTTGAAAATAATTTATACTAAATGTTGAAGGACTATGATCTGATAAGGAAGAACAGTGGTAAAGTTCTGTGTCAACTTTTAACTGCAGCTGTAGTGGAACACACTAAAAGCCTTGTTTTAAGACAAAAGCTGTGAAATAAAAAAACAATGGTTTCAAATCTATCACCAGTGTTAACTGCTCATGACCATAAATTTGCATTTCCAATGAAAGATTTTGGGATAAAACGCTATACAATAAGGAAACAAGTGGAAGAAAATAAAATTTAGTCAGACAAGACTAAAACATAAACTATAATTTTCATACATTTTTACGTCTCACAATTAAAGGTAAAAACACTTAAAGAAATCTAACAACAAAACTGGAAATTAAACTATTCATTGTAAACAGGACTGAAATTAAAAAGTATTTAATTTAAATCAGAGTACCTTACAGGAAATCCTCTTTACAACCACCTACTCCAAACTCATAGGGTTTGCCACACTCCTTTCACATTTAAGCAAAAATATTACAATTTGAAAAGTTCTTTTTTTAACAAATTCCAATGGAGTGAGATTATTCTAACTAGCACCTATTTACCCTACCAATTGTCCCAAACAATGATACTTTTTGGAAATTAAACTTTATTCCACTAAATTTAGTCAATAAATTTTGCTATAAGTTGTAAATAAATTCCACGTTGTGCAACTAATTTTTCCAGTATCTATAAATAAAAACTTATACTTGGCAAAAGACTGTTCCTCAATAACTTGTATGTTCATGTAGTGATTTTAAACATCAGCAGCTGAAAATTACAGTGTTTGGTGACCACAGAAGATGAGGCATACAGTTGGTAAGGGTAGTGTGGCTCTTACACAATATTCTAAATACGTACTTTTACTAGGTATTCAGTGACTGTCACAGGCGTGAATATTAAACATTCCACTATCAATGCTTCACATTTTCTACAAAGTTGACCCAATTTCAAGCCTGAAACTTAGGCTTCTATCTTTAGAAGGATAGAAAACAAAAGTAATTGGGTAGTCCTAAAAATACAACTACCTAACTTAAGATCCTCATTTAAAACTTTTGCCAAGACAGCCCCTCCCTTCAAAACAAACTACGATTGACTCACTGCTGTATTTGACTTAACAGTGAAAATACAAAAATTAAATTAAATGGATTCCTAAGCACTCATTTCCCTGGTCTCTTCGCCCACCATTTAAAACATTCAACGTTCAATGTGATTCGTCCCTTCCAAAATAGTAAAAAATAAAATAAAAAGTAAAAAACCAATAACCTCAGTATCTCCAAGTTATCTACCATAGAATAAAAAACAACAACAGAAAAAGAAAAACACCAGATTTCAAGGATGATAACCACTGTTCTTAAGTCATGGAAAACAATGGAGGCAATGTCTATGGTCGCTGTCTGCGGAGCCGTCCTACTCGGTGAAACCATTTCACTTCAGATGATACTTTTAATCTGTACGACCACCCCATTTGCTAGAGTTACCCACTTGATCAAAGGGTTTCAGTTTCGTCTCACGAAAGTGGTAAACTATCCATCACCCTACATAACAAGTTCCACCCTCTAGATATTTCTATATGTAGGAACAACAACAAAAAAAGCCAGTAAAGTTGGTGGCAGGGTGAGGACAAAGGGCATTTTGAAACACCACAGAAGTAAATAGAGAATAACAGAAAGGGGGCTAAATTAAAGTTCCCCTCAAATGGATAAAGGAAAGAAAACACAGGTAACCTTGTTTACCACCCCTAGACTCCTATTCTTCATTTCCGCTCACTGGAATGCGAAGTTGGAACTACCACTCCGCCAGGAGCCCATCAAACCCTCAAAATGTCAGGTCACCAGGCAGCCTCTGGAATGACAGGCTAATACCCCTCCCCCCACCCCCCACTCCCAAAAAAGAAAGGTTCAATCCAGCAAGTGCAGGTCACTCTGCCCTCTGGGGCAGTTCCAGCCGGCGTAGGGATGGTTCTGATGGGAGGACAGGAGGGGAAAGACAGACCACCTCTCTTCCCATACCCCCTCAGCTGAAGAAACAAAGACAGCCGCCCTCCTCCCCCGGTCGTCTCTACACTAGCCAGAGAGGCTTTCCTATTTCCCGGTGCAGGCTGGCCTCCCGCCCCCGCCCCCATGACAAAGAAAAGCCACTTGGTGAGCAAGGCCTTCCTGCCTCCACGAGTGGGGGAAGGGGGCTGCCGAGGTGAGGAGCCCCCTCCGCTCACCCGCGCTCACACTCACTCACTCTTGGCCCCGAAAACAGCCGAAAGCGGCAGGGAGCGGAGGCCTCCGCCAAAGGAGCTTGGTCCAGGAGGGGGTGGGGGTACCTTGAAGTAGCCGCCTTCGTAGAGGGTGTTGGGGGGTCCGAAGATGGCAACCTCCCAGTTGTAGAGGTCGGACTCATCCACCAGGGTGATCCGGAAGCCCTCCACCGGTTCCTCCTGCAGGGATTTCAGCTCCAGCATCAGGGCCTTCTGCGAGCTGGTCATTTGCTGCTGGGCCATCGCGGCGGCGGCGGCAGCGCCGGGCCGGGGCCCCAGTCCTCACGCACCGGCCGAGCCGGACCAAGCCCCTCCCCTCCGCTCGCCCTCCGGCCGGGCCGCACCGGGCCCCTTGTCTTCACACACCCGGCGGGCCAAACCAGGCCCCAGCCGGCCCGTGGGCCGACCCGGGGTCTCCTCACACACGACGCGGGCCGGGCCCTCCTCCTCCTCACCCTCGGGCCAGGTGGTGGGGAGAGGTTCAAGGAGTTAGGGAAATTCGCTCCCGGTCCTGGGTCTCCCCCCCCCCCGGAGGGGGCCTCAACTTGGGCGGGGGGGGGAGAAAAGGTGGTAGCGAAAGAAGGCGGCGAAGGGCTGGCAAGGGTGAGGGGAGGGGGCCAGGCCGGCCCGGGAACGCCGCGCTCGCTCGCCCTCTCGTTCTCCTCAGAGACCGCCGGAGCTGGAGGGCGCGCGGGGCCGAAGGGCGGGGGGAGCGCGGTACGCGGGGGTCTCGCGGCGGCGGCGGCGGCGGCGGCGGCGGCTGCGCGGGGGGAGGGGCGACGGCAGAGGGGGAGAAGAGAGAGAGCGCCTCGCGCCGCGGGAGCGACGGAGCCGAGGAGGAGGGAGGAGGGAGGGAGAGGAGGAGGGCGCGCGCCGGAGGGGGACGGATCTCGGCGGCTGGCGGCCAGACGCGCTTGCGCGCGCCCCTCCCTCCTCCGCCCTCCTCACCCTCCTCCTCCTCCTCCTCCTCCTCCTCCCACTTCCCCGCCTCCTCCCCGCTGCCCAGTGCGGTGGCGGCGCTTTGTGACGTCGTCGCGTGTACCCCACCCTGAAAGGGCCAAGCGGCTGGAGGGGCCGAGGGTGGCCGCAGGGGATGCCCTTGGCCCCAAAATGACAGTTGTGCGACTGTACGCCCTGGTTCCCAAGGTGCGCCCGGGAAGGAACGAACCTCTGGTCCTAAAGCCATCAGCGCCCTCCTCCCCAGTCCACAAGCCCCCTCGGCCATCCTCCCAAGAGCCCTGGTCCTCTGCAGGTCCCTCCGCGTGACACACAGTCCGCTGTCCCTGCCTTCAGTAGATGTTTGACAAGGATGTGCGAAGACTGTGGGCCTTATCGATGGCAACAAACGTCCCAGCACCTCTTCTGCAGGTCCAGCCCTCACGTCAGTGGGTCCTTGGAGAGCAGTGTGGCACCCCTTTGGGGGTGGGGCCAGTTTCCATCGAGAAATGGGGAAGGCAGATAGGTCAGCCTGACTTCCCCTCTTCACTGCAAAGAGGAAGCTGTGGGAAATAGAGAAATAATACTGACTGAACCTGGGTTCCTGGCTCTTCTCTCTGTGATTTGAGGCAAGTGCTCGGGCTATCCCTCAGTTTACCCGTTTGTAAAATGAAGTACTGTGGGTGAATTTGACCCCTTACAGATCCTTTGAGTTTGAAGATCCAACCTGAAATTGAGGAACTTTTAATAATCATGACTGAAGTGGATGTCCAGACAGTCTTCAAAACCCATGATTTAGACAGACTACCCCTTTCTTTCTCTTGGGAAGCTATGTCAAATATGTGTGTGTGTGTGTGTGTGTGTGTGTATACATACATATATATATACACATATATATGTATATATATCTGCCTAAACTTTTCCTAGAAAAGCCACGATACTGTGAAAGCTCCAGAATTGGGGATCTTCCATCCCTGGCTCCATCATTTATATTACCTCTTCTTCATCAGCTTCTGTAAAAGAGGGTTAATTATACCTAGCATAAGCAATTTTATTAATTAATTAATTTATTTTTGGTTCTCTGGCTGGGAATCAAACACAGGCTGCGACAGTGAGAGCACCAAAACCTAACCACTACAGCACCAGGGAAACCCCATAAGCAATTTTAAAGATTGAGATAATCTATATACAAGGTTTAGCACAATAACAGGCACATGGTAAATGATCCATAAATAGGAACTTTAAAGGAAGAAAAATAATTTAAAGGCATAGCTATATTCTGGATACAATCTCTTCCATTATATTAATAGATACTTTTCACAACAGTTTTAGATTCATAGAAAACTTCAGAAGATAGTATGGAGAGTTTCCATATTTTCCCACAGGTACCCAACTTCCCCTATTATTAACATCTTACATTAGTATAGTACATGTATTATAATTAATTAATTACTATTGATATACGAGGGCTGTCCGAAGTATCTAGCCATGTAATATGAAAACTAGAGGCATTTATGGCTGGATTTTTTTCTGGACAGCCCTTGTATTATTATTATTAACTAAAGTCTTGGGACTTCCCTGGTGGTGTAGTGGCTAAGGCCACAGTGCTGTCAACGCTGCGGCCTGGGTTCGCTTCCCAGCCAGGGAACTACCCACATAAAAAAATTAAAAAATAAAAATAAAAATAGGGAGTTCCCTGGTGGTGTAGTGGCTTAAGGTTTCGGCACTGGCGCTGTCAACGCTGTGGCCTGGGTTCGATTCCCAGCTAGGGAACTACCTACATACAAAAAAAGAAAATAAATAAATAAATAAAAATAAAAATAAAGTCTTTACTTACATTTCCTTAGTTTTTATCCAATGTCCTTTCTCTGTTCCAAGATCCCATCCTGGACACCACACTATAATTAGTTTTCACATTTTGTTAGATTCCTCTTGACTATGACAAGTTTCTTAGACTTTCCTTGTTTTTGATGACCTTGACAGTTTTGAAGAGCACTAATCAAATGTATTGTATTAATAGAATGTCCCTCAATTAGGATATATATTGTTTTTCTCATGATTAAACTGAAAGTATGAGTTGTAGGGGGAAGATCACAGAGGTTAAAAAAAAAAACAAAACAAAATACATTTTCATCACATCATATCAAGGGCACATAATATCAACATGACATCAGTGTTGATATTGACCTCAATCACCTGGCTAAGGTAGTGTGTCAGGTTTCTCCACTGTAAAGTGACTCTTTTTACCCTTCTTTCTATACTGTAATCTTTAGAAGTCTCTATGCACAATCCACACTGAAGGAGCTGCTTCATTTTTTGGTTATTTTTTTTCTCAGAGTTCTCAGTATTTTAAAAAATCATTCCATAGCTCCCAACTCTACTCTGTAAGTCTTGTGGCCAAACTCCACTGGAATTAAAGCTTATTTCAGAGGAGGGGAAGTATTTTAATAAGTATAGTCCTTCCACCCAAAATGGTGGTATATGATTGATTCTGACTTCCTTTCCTCCACCACTCAATTTATGAACAAGAATATTGCTGACCTGGAAATGTCAGGGAGATGATGTTGACACCTTTAATAACAAGGCTGTGAGTAGACAAATAGGCAGAAAGTTCATCTTCAAAGCATTTCACCCACATAAACTCATCATAGCCCCACCCTGACCCAGAAGTTGGTAGATTCTTAGCCTAACTCACTGGAACATACACCTGGCACTCAGACCAGAAGCTGCACCCTGGGTTCAAATCAACTCATAAACTCATACTAAATATCCTCAGTGGCCATGGCCATAGCCTGGTGGCTAACAAACATATACCTGTCCCAGAGACTCACAGCCAAGTGTGTTAATGAATTGTGTACTTAAGGTCCTTAGATCAGAGGAACTGGAATTACACAGAATTTGTTTCATGCCTTTTTATCCTAACAGGTTAAGACATTGTTTATTAGTAGGTTGCAACTGTGTCTGATTCATCCCTGGATCCTCAGCAACAAGCACATTGTTTGACATAAAGTAGACACTAAGTAATTGCTCTAATGGCTTGCAACAAAGGTCAGGAAGACAACAGTAACAAAAAAATTACAAATTGAACCTCACCTTCCACCTCCATGTCTAATAGGATCTCTCAGACACGCGGTAGGTGCTCAAGATTATATATTCCATAAGGACAACAGGTCTTGTTCATAACCACTTAAAAGTTACTACAATGTTTGGTGAACAGTAGGTACTCAAGACATATTTGTCAAAAGAATGAATGGCAGAAACAGCTCCTAGAGCTTTCTCATATTGTTTCATAATGACAAGTAGATTGACTGGACAGATTGGTGCCCTCTGGTGGTGAAGGAAACAGGATATTTACTTTCAGTCTCTATAGCATCCCCTGCTACTCTTCTACACAAGGGCTTTCTGAAGAATCTATTACTTTTCTTGCAAACAGAAAAAAATATATGGAAATCTTGGTAAGATAAATGAGAGGGAGAGGTATTTGCTTTAGAAAGGTTAATTCTGACCTTATAAAATGACTCTAAGGGGCCAACATTTTTTTTCATTCTGCATATATTAACACATTTGTTAATAATAAGTCTTGAACAGTGCTTTTAATAAGCCACACTCTTCCTTTAATAATAACAGGTAACATTTGCTGTGCATCACTGTGACAGGCTTCTTCTATGCACTATCCCATTTAATTCTCACAAAAATCTATGACATAGCTATTTACTGAGTACAATAAAGCTTAGAAAGGTTAAGAAAGTCACCCAATGTCATCCAGTGAGTAAACAGTAGAACCTTAAGTTGAACCTTGGTCATCCCATGTTTCTAATCTAACATGCCCACAGCAATCTGTGCATATCATATCACTCTGATGCTGTACTGCAATTATTTGTTTACATCTTTCTCCCAGCTTCCAAGGTGCTTTTTTTTTTTTTTTTTTATGTGGGTAGTTCCCTGGCTGGGAATTGAACCCAGGCCGCAGGCCGCAGTGTTGACAGCACAAAAGCCTTAGCCACTACACCACCAGGGAGCTCCCCCAAGGTGCTCTTAAGAAAGATATTCATTCACTTAACAAATATTTATTGAGTGCCTGTTATGTGACAGGTTCTGTGCCAAATGCCAAGGATACAATAGTGAATGAGACAGAAAGTCCTGACCTCATAGAGCTTACATTCTAGCGGCTGAGACAAAAATAGACAAAAACAAGTAAACAGTAGACAGTATCACTGCAAGTTTTGGTGAATACTAATGAAAATGATTAAAGGGAGGCCTAAGACTGAAAATGTTGGGGTGGATACAATTTTATTTGTTTTGTTTTTCTTTTTCTTTTTCTTTTTTTTTGGTGGGGTAGTGCCCTGGCAGGCAATTGAGCCCAGGCTGAGGCATTGAGAGCACCAAAGTCTAGCCACTACATCACCAGGGAACCCCCTGGTGGATGCAATTTTAGATGGAGGCAGGGCAGGGGCAGAAGAAATCTCTATGGGGTTATATTTAAATTAGTAGAGGGACCAGCTTGTGAAATATGAGGGCATTTTGCAATATCTATGAGTAACAATTCATCACACTGTACATCTTAAACAATGCTATATGTCAATTATATCTCAATAAAGCTGGGGGTAAAAAACAATCAAAACATCCTAAGCAAAGAGGGTAGGAAAGAAGTTCTGAGGGTGAGGACAAGAAAGCAAGATAGGATAGGTAAAGTCCAAGTAGTTCATTCACTGTGCTGGGCATAAAATTTGACGGAGACAATGGTACGAGACTGGTTGAATTAAGGTTAAATTTCTGAATTTTATAATTGGACTATGATTATATGGGCGTTCATTATATTTAGTATTGCAACGTTTCAGTAGATTTGGAAAATTTAATAATGAGCTGGAAAAAAAATATTACAATAATCTAAGGACAAGATGATGTGACTTGGACTAAAATTGGCAGTAAATACACAGAAGGGTAAGTAAATTCAAGACATTTTTAAAAGGTAGAACTGACAAGACTAGTTAATTGCTGAAATGTGGTGGATGAAAAAAAGGAGGCAAATCACTAGTGTAAAACAAATGTACCTTTACCAGAAGGCCCAAATTAGCTCCACCCTTCCCCTTTTGACCCAAGCGAAGGAAGTGAGGAAAAGAAAGCGACCGCCAAGCTACTGGCAAGCTTCCGGTCTGATGTCGCAAAGAGACCGTAAATCGAAGCCTGTTTGGCTCCTCCCACATCACGGAGAGTAACAGAATCCAATGGCGAGCAACATCTCGGACACTCACCCAATGGCTCCGGAGCTGGGCGGGGTCCTGCGGCACGAGGCTTGATTGAAGCACCTCAGTAATTCACTTGGGGTGCGCTGAAGGGGTTCAGCTTCTGCGGAGGGGTTTCGGCAGTTCGGTCGCAGTGGGAGGAAGTGCCGCCTGCTTTAAGCCCGAGGCGCGGGAGCGAGACTTGGACCAGAGCGATGGGGCCGGCGCCGGCGGGAACGCAGCTTCGCGGTGCTGCTGGGGAGCCGGAGGTGGGTGACCCATGTGGGAGGAAGGGATGCTCAACGTGCCAGGGGTTGGCAGATTAGCAGGGAGCACGAGGGTGGTTTTCTTTGGAGGAGCTCCAATCTCCCGATGCTTCCAGCGTGGGGCACATGGTGGTGCTCCTGGAGTAAGGCTCTCCCTGGTGTGAGTCTACAGGTGGGGGCGCGGTCCAGGGCTGGAAGGGAGAACGAAGGTTGGGATCCTGCACACCAGGGTTTGACGCCTTCTCACAGTATAGGCATACCAACTGTGGAACCTCGAGCTCACGAGACCTTCTTCAAGTGTCCATTTTCTTCTAGGATTAGAGTGAGGATTGGGTGACTTGGTATATTCCCCTGAGCCAGTAGGTTCTAGCTCTTTCCTTAGGACTTGCTAGGGGAGGTGGAATTGGGCAGGATTTGAATAGACCAAGAATGGAGATGGCATTTGTAAAGTCCCAGGACTAACCCAGCAGAAGAGGAAGCACCCTAATGCATGGTACCTGGAAATACAAGGAGCTCAGGCATTGATTAGGGCTGAATCCAGTCAGTTACTACCCCTAGTAAACAGGGGACTCTCAACTCAAGCAGTTTTCAGTCTAGAGTTCAGTAATGTTTTTCTAAGTAATGATCATCCTGAGTTTTACACAATCTGACTTTCATTCAAAGGAGAAACCAGAAGCAGATGAAACTTTTACCCACATCCTATCATGGTGACACTTCAGGCAGTGGACTCTAAAATCTGTGACTTCACACTCGCTTCTTCCTCTCACTGTCCACAGGCGATGGAGTCAGCTCTGGAAGGCACAGGCAAGGAGGGAAAGAAGGAATCCTCAAAGAAGCATTCAGTGGCTGGATCTATAGTGAAGGGCCTCCTGCAGCCGGTGAAGCTCAGCCGAGCAGAACTGTACAAGGAACCCACCAGTGAGGAACTGAATCACCTTCGAGAGACTGAGAGCCTGTTCCATTCTAGCTTGCTTCGTTTACAGGTACTGGGGCTTAAATTAGAGGGGCAGGCCTGAGATCCTGAGGCTGCAGAACTCTCCCCCAACTCTTCTCACAGGTAGAGGAGCTACTGAAGGAAGTGAGGCTGTCAGAGAAGAAGAGGGAGCGGATTGATGCTTTCCTACGAGAGGTCAACCAGCGGATCATGAGGGTGCCCTCAACCTCTGAGACAGAGGTAAGACCGGTGGTGTGGGGAACTGGAAACCCCAGAAGAAATCTTCAGTGGGGGCATCTGAAACAGAGGCCTGGCTATTCTCTGGAGCTCATTCTCACTGTTAGGAGGCTCAGTTGGGAGTAGGGTCAATCACATGTTCATTCATTCAGCAAACACTTATGTGCCTTCCAGGAATTGTGTTCTTTTAGTGTTGTGGTTGTGGATAATAGATAATAAGCAGAACAAGTAAACCAAATGGCAATGTTCTAAGGTGGTAAGCACTATTGAAAAAGGAAAAGGTAGGACAGAGATAGGGGGATATCATGGTGGGAGTGTTTTGCAATTTTAATTTGAATGGTTGAATTAGGCCTTATTAAAGTGACATTTGTGTGAAGATTTGAAGAAAGTAGATCAGCCATATAGATATCTAAGGGAAGAATTGCATTCTAGGAAGTGGAGACAGCTAACACAAAGGCTCAAAGGCGGTAATAGGTCTGGTACATTTCTTGGAATGAATGAGGGGAAGATAAAAAGAGATGAGCTCAGAAAGGTAATGGAAGAATGGTCATTTCTACAGGTCCTCGTGCACCAAAACAAGGACTTTGGCTGTGCTCTGGGTGAAATGGGGGACTACTGCACGGTTTGCGTGTGTGTGTGTGTGTGTGTGTGTGTGTGTGTGTGTGTGTGTTTGGTTTTGGTTTTTTTGGTAGAACAGTGATGTAGAAAGGAAGGGGACAAAGGTATGGTTAGGGAGACTAGTTAGGAACTTCTTTTGCAGTGATCCACTGAAAAATGGTGGTGGCTCAGATTAGGGTAGAGAAGTGGTCAGAGTCTGGTGACTTTTGAAAGTGAAATGGGTTTCAACACATGAATCAAGGTGATTTAAATGTTTTTTGTTTGTTTTTGTTTTTTTAATGTGGGTAGTTCCCTGGCTGGGAATCGAACCCAGGTCGCAGCATTTTCAGTGCCGAAGCCTTAACCACTACACCACCAGGGAACTCCTGATTTAAATGTTTTTGATTTAAGCAACTAGTATGGAGTTGCCTTAATGGGGAAGACATGTTTACAGGAAGATCAGGAGTTTGTGGGGGTTTGGTGTTTGATTTTAAATATGTTGATGTGTTGAATTTGAGATCAAATCAGTATGTATCACTGTCTCTTTTCCCACAGCTGACTGACCAGGCATGGCTCCCAGCTGGGGTTCGAGTCCCTCTCCACCAAGTGCCTTATACTGTGAAGGGCTGTTTCCAATTCCTGCCCCCAGCTCAGGTCACTGTTGTGGGCAGCTACCTGCTGGGCACCTGCATCCGGCCGGACATCAGTGTGGATGTAGCATTGACCATGCCCAGGGTGAGGTCCAAATTTGGGGATGGAAAGGCCTGCCGCTGCACCACCTGGGTCTTTCTCTCTTTCTCACCTGCTACTTGCCAGCAGATTGAATCTGAATTCTAAATCAAAAGAGCAGACCGCTGCAATCATCTTTAGAGGGCCACTTAGATGTGCCCTTGGACCAATTGCTGCTCCCTTAGAGCTTTGTAAACTAGGTATGGTGTTGTTAGCCCTGACTCAGACACGCTGGCCAGCAGAGAATTCCTGGGGTTGCTAAGGTATGACTCTCACCTTGGCTTCTTCATCTTGGCCCCAAGCTCTCCAACAGCAAGTACTTAACTGCCTGTCCATCTCTCTTTTTTCCTGATCCCCTCCAGGAGATCCTACAGGACAAGGATGGGCTGAACCAGCGCTACTTCCGCAAGCGTGCCCTCTACTTGGCCCACTTGGCTCACCACTTGGCCCAAGACCCCCTCTTTGGCAGTGTTCACTTCTCTTACACCAATGGCTGCCACCTGAAACCCTCGCTGCTGCTGCGGCCGCATGGTGGGAGACACACTCTGTGCTGAAGGCACAGTATAGGGTGATAAATCCAGTGGGGGAGGCACAGGGCCCTCAGGTATAGGGACCTCAAATTTTGAAGTGGGAGTGCAGGAATCCCTCAACAGACTGGAGAGTGATACAGGGGGCTGCAGGGTCTCAGTACCCCTTGTCCCCTACCAGGGAAGGATGAGCGCCTGGTCACTGTACGTCTGCATCCATGCCCTCCACCTGACTTCTTCCGCCCATGCCGCCTGCTGCCATCCAAGAACAATGTACGCTCTGCCTGGTACCGAGGGCAGAGTGCTCCAGGGAATGGTAAGCAGGCACTGCTGTCAAGTTGGAGCTGGAGGGACAGGTGTTGTGAGGATTTTTCTCATGGCTTTTCCTTTCTTCCCACAGATAGTCCAGAGCCCCCCACCCCCCACTATAACACATGGATCCTGCAAGACATAGCTCTCGAGTCCCATGTGCAGTTCCTGTCAACCATGCTGGGTTCAGCCTTGGGGCTAAAGGACGGTGTGGCACTTCTGAAGGTCTGGCTACGGCAGCGGGAACTGGACAAGGTGAGTTGGGAGTAGCCCAGCTTCCCTGCCTCACTGAGTGATGGGCTGGCTCTGAACGTGGGCCTCTCCGTTTTTCTTTCAGGGCCTGGGAGGGTTTAGTGGGTTCCTTGTCTCCATGCTGGTTGCCTTCCTTGTGTCTACACACAAGATCCATACTACCATGAGCGGCTACCAGGTTCTGAGAAGTGTCCTGCAGTTTCTGGGTGAGTTGGCTAGACTCAAAGGCTAAGGGTTCCACTCATCCTGGGAATCCTGTCTTGTCAGGGATCATTTGGTTTCTTGCCATTCAGACAGATGACCAAACTGAGTCCCAGAGGAAGACAGTTGGAGCCACCTGACTGGAGGGAGGGTGTCATTAGGGCTGGGTCCTCAGAAATGGGGTTACTCTCTGATACATCCACATTCTCTAATTCACTTCAGCCACCACAGATCTGACAAGTAATGGGATCAGTTTATGTCTCAGCTCAGATTCCTCCTTGGTAAGTGGGGCAGGGCTGAGTTTGGGCAGGAAGGCCTGAAAGTAAGGCCCCAACCTGACTGGCTTTCTCTACACCTTCAAGCCAGCCCTGGCTGACTTTCACCGGGCCTTTCCTGTTGTCTTCCTGGACATCTCAGGCCGTCTCAACCTCTGTGCTGATGTCACTGCCTCCACTTACCACCAGGTACCAATTGACACCCACTCCTGGGTTACCCAGGTGTCCCAGCCCAGACTTTGTCCCTTCGGCCAGCACCAGAACCTCAGAAACTCCTCTCCAAAGAGCTTAGGTCACGCATGTCTCTTGGCCTGAGACTTCAGGTCAATGGAAGGAGGGGTACAATGGGGGCAGTCTCACATCTGAGTTCTTGTGGCCCCAGGTGCAACACGAGGCACGGCTGTCTATGGTGTTTCTAGACAGCAAAGCTGATGATGGATTCCAGCTGCTGTTGATGACTCCTAAACCCATGATCCGGGCTTTTGACCATGTTGTACAGTAAGTTTAGGGGTGACAGTATGTCCATGGGTCCTATTTTCTTGAGGCTACAGTGATGAGGCAGAGGTCCTCAGCTCAGATCTTCCTAGTTTTGGGGGAATAGGGGAAATACTTGAGGCCAGCAGTACCTGATTTTCCCTCTGTCTCTCTGTGCCTACCCCCAGTCTCTGTCCACTGAGTCGTTTGCAGGCAGCATGTCACCGGCTAAAGCTATGGCCAGAGCTGCAGGACCACGGAGGGGACTATGTCTCAGCTGCTTTGGGCCCACTAACCACTCTCCTGGAGCAGGGCCTGGGGTCCCGGGTGCACCTTCTGGCCCACTCTCGGCCCCCAGTCTCAGAGGTGAGAGGTGGTATAGGTTGGGGAGTTTGTGAGTCTTACGGGGGATGGATCTAGGGTCCCGGGAAAAACAAGACACACCATCCCTCTAGCTAGAAAGTGGGTTTCCATACTAAGCTGGGTGATTCTTGGCTTGAGCTCAGCTTTTTCTGTACCCCCAGTGGGATATCAGCCAGGATCCACCGAAGCACAGAGACTCTGGGACCCTGACATTGGGATTGCTTCTTCGACCGGAAGGGCTGACCAGTGTCCTTGAGCTGGGTCCAGAGGCCGACCAGCCTGAGGTGAGGAGCCCTGGGGTCTGAGGGGTGATTTGACCCTGTCTTGGGAAGCCCAGTATGCACTGGAAGGAGTGGAGTGGATCATCCTTGTGCCACCTGGATTAGGGCCTGTCAGGGAGATTTCTGACAGAGTCCTTCTTTGTTGATCTCTCCCATCACCCCATCACCCCATCACCCCTTTCCTCTCTTCAGGCTGCTGACTTTCGTCAGTTCTGGGGATCTCGCTCAGAGCTTCGGCGTTTCCAGGATGGAGCCATTCGGGAAGCTGTGGTCTGGGAGGCAGTCTCTATGTTCCAGAAGCGCCTTATTCCCCACCAGGTGGTCACCCACCTCTTGGCACTGTGAGTGTTAGCATCTGAATGCCAGGAGACAATCTTGGGCTGGGGAGCCTTTTAGGAGGCTCTGGCCCAGGCTTTTGGGGTGAACAGCTCACTCACATCCAGCAGCTCACTTCCTAGCACCCAGTGTCACACTGTGTCTGTGCCCCTTTTCTAGCCATGCTGGCATCCCAGATACCTGTGTCCACTATGTGGGAGGCCTCCTGGATGCACTGATCCAAGGCCTGAAAGAGGTAAGTGTCCTGGTTCAGAGTTGTGGTCAAAGCTAGGGTTTATAGAGTAACCTGTGTGGCTGAATTCTATAGTGTGGAGAGAGAGCGCCCTTACATTAGCCAGGCTGCACTCCCGGAAGTGTCCAGAAGAGGGAGCACTGGCTCTGCAGCAGTGTTAGCACTATGAGAATCCCAGGTGGTGGTGGGGTTTTGTAGGGTCCTGGCCTCCTGACTGTCTTCTCCCTCTCAGAACTCCAGCACCGGTGAGGAGGCCCTGGCAGCTGTGGTGCGTTGCTATGATGACCTCAGCCACTTGCTCTGGGGGCTAGAAGGTCTCCCATTGACTGTGTCTTCTGTGCAGGGAGCTCACCCAGTGCTACGCTACACTGAGGTGAGGCACAAGAGGACAGGAACTCTTTCTGCTGGTGACCCCACCTCTGCTCCACTCACCCAGTATTCTCCCCTTCAACTCCTGACTCTGGGCACTCCCTCTCCCAACTCCAACCCCAGGCCCGTTCCTCAACTTTTCATATTCCATAGGTATTCCCACCAACTCCGGTCCGGCCAGCCTACTCTTTCCATGAGCACCTACGAGAGCGGGCCTCACTATTGCCCCGGCCTGACAAGCCCTGCCCAGCCTATGTGGAGCCCATAACTGGTGAGGGGGTTCTTGGGAGAGGGTGAGAGGGACTATTGCCTCCCCAGCCCACAGTCTGAACCCTCTCACTCTTCTCTCTAGTGGTGTGTCACCTGGAAGGCAGTGGTCAGTGGCCACAGGATGCTGAGGCCATACGGAGGGTCCGAGCTGCTTTCCAGCTACGCCTGGCAGAGCTGCTTATGCAACAGCATGGGCTGCAGTGCCGAGCCACAGCCACGCACACTGATGTCCTCAAGGTTAGGCTGGTACAGTGCAGGGATACTCCAAGGGCAGGAGGAAACAGGCATGTTAGGGTGCCCCAAGCCAACATGTATCTCCCATCTTATATCCTTCCAACAGAATGGGTTTGTGTTCCGAATTTGTGTTGCCTACCAGCGTGAGCCCCAGATCCTGAAGGAGATGCGTAGCCCTGAGGGGATGATCTCACTGAAAGACACACCCGCCTCCCTCCGCCTGGAGAAGGACACTAGGCACTTGCCCCTGCTCACCAGTGCCTTGCATGGGTATGACCACTTGCACAGGCTCCTCTGTCTGTAGACCCTTTTTTTGCTTTTTGGTATGTGGGTAGTTCCCTGGCCAGGAACTGAACCCAGGCCGCAGCGCTGACAGCACCAGCACCGAAGCCTTAAGCCACTACACCACCAGGGAACTCCTGTAGACCCTTTTCTACCCCCATTCTGCTCTCTTGGCCACCTGTCTGTCTGGGAGGCCAAGTGATGTAACAAGGATTTGAGTTCTGGACTTAGGCAAATTCTAGGATCCTGGCTCTGCCACTTTACTGGCTAAATCCCTCTGGGTAGGATTCCCCCCAGACTTTATTTTTCTTATCTATAATATGGGAATAATGCTAGGACCAACTTCTTTGTTCGTTAGTTAGGAAGACATAAGGTTACACATGTAATCCATTATCACAGAGGCCAGTGTTGGGTAAAGGTTGAATAAATAACAGTACTAGAGCTGAAACACTGTTCTTGGGCCCTGAGCGCCCAAGTCTCATTGTCACTACTGTTTTCTCCCCACAGACTCCAACAGCAGCACCCAGCCTTCTCAGGTGTGGCTCGGCTGGCCAAGAGGTGGGTGCGTGCCCAACTTTTGGATGAGGGGTTCACCGATGAGAGCCTGGACCTGGTGGCTGCTGCCCTTTTCCTGCATCCTGAGCCCTTCACCCCTCCCAGGTGATTCCCTCTACCTTTACCCTAGCCAGTAAGTTCCCCTTGGGGCTTTTCATCCTTCCTACTGTACCTTTAGTCCAAATGGGAGAGGATAGGTGAAGCAGGTGACAGAGGGGTTCTGAGACACACACATACATGCCCCAATCTATGCAAAGGAGTCTCCCTAAACTATGCAGGAAGCCTGGGGATGTGTAACTGGACCCCACTTTGCTTATTCCTTCCCCTCAGCTCCCCCCAAGTGGGATTCCTTCGGTTCCTTTTCCTGATATCAACCTTTGATTGGAAGAACAACCCCCTCATTGTCAACCTCAACAGTGAGCTCACTGGTAAGTGGCAGCACTGGGGTCAGACTACTGGAAGAACTACCTTTTGTGGGTTGCAGAGTAGGGCAGACAAGAGTTTTCCCTGTCAGTTTGTTAGGTTTTCTTTGTGCATCCCCCATCCCAGATATCTGTATCTGACCCTTACTGCCTTGGAGTGGGGAATTAGTAGGAGGAAGAGACCCAGATCAAGCTTTTAGGGAGCTTTGAGACTGTAGAGGTGTGGTTAGCCCACATGAGGATGAGAAACAGAATGGATTGGGGGGTGGTGAGCAGGCTACCTGTGGGCTGTGAAGGGGAGAGGAGAGTGGAAGGGGGACTCTGAATGCCAGGTGAGAAGTCTTATATGTATAAGCAGGAAAGTGAACAGATTAGAATAGATGCCCACACCTTTTGGGGGGTAGAAGTGGTAATTTCTGGTTGTAATATGAGGAGCTCCTGGTCCCAGGAGAAAGGAAGGTGTCAGCTTTCTAATTCCCCAGGTGTGTGGGAGCATAGGATGGGAGGGGGCCAGGGGCAGGCCTCTGCTTGTATAGGTCCAGAAACCAGATGGGTGCCAGGCAGTGGAAAATTCTGCCTCTGGGTTGAGGCTGAGAGTTTAACACCCCACCCGATTGAGGCAAATGTGGTGTCCCTTTCATCGCTTTTGCCAGTTGGGGGGAGGAGTACTGGAAAATCCCTGTGACGGGCTTCTGGGTTTACAGTTGGAGGACCTGGGGGAGAGGGGCAAGCTGAGCCAGGATCCCTTCTTGTCAACAGTGGAGGAGCAGGTGGAGATCCGCAGTGGCTTCCTGGCAACTCGGACACAACTCCCTGTCATGGTCATCCTTACCCCCCATGATCGTAAAAGCTCCGTATGGACCCAGGATGGACCTTCGCCCCAGGTTCAATCTCTTCTCTGCCCCTAAATGTGTGGTTTTCTCTCCCAAGAAGAGAAAAAAGAGACATGTGATCAGTACTGACCTATCTGATGTCTGTGTACCCCCCAGATCCTACAGCAGCTCGTGATCCTGGCAGCTGAGGCCTTACCTGTCCTAGAAAAGCAGCTAATGGATCCCCGGGGACCTGGGGACATCAGAGTAAGTCTCTGACCAAGACTGACTCCAGGGGCTCTGGGGATTCTACCTTGGAACCATGGGAGTCTGGTCCCTCATAGGATGCCCAGTCCCTTTGCTTGGTGAGACTGAATCCAGAAAAGGCATTGAAGCTGCCCACGGTGCCTGGCAGTGATGGAGTCTGGAGGAGAACCAGGCCCCCCCAGCTCCATCTATACTTCATGCATCTTGTCCATGCCTCCTGCTAGATCCAAACTGGCACCAGCACGAGCTTGGTGTTCCCACCTTCAGATGAGCATTCAGGCCTGTAATGGGTGGTCAGACAAAGCGGAAGGGGAGGAATCATGGTGGACATGTGGAGGGCTTTTTGTGCTCCAGCTTCCAACACTGAATGGATGCTGCTGAAACTCCCTGTGTTTCCTTAGACAGTATTCCGGCCACCCTTGGACATGTATGACGTGCTGATCCGCCTGTCTCCCCGCCACATCCCCCGGCACCGCCAGGCTGTGGATTCACCGGCTGCCTCCTTCTGCCGTGGCCTGCTCAGTGAGCCGGGGCCCGCGTCCCTGATGCCCGTGCTGGGCTATGATCCTCCTCAGCTCTATCTGGCACAGCTCCGGGTAGGTCCTAAAGGACTGACTGACCCTGGAGAGGGGACTTGTAGGTGAAGCTGGGGTCATGGAACTGGCTTTCAGATGCACACGTGTAATCTTGTCTCTGTCCTGCCCTTTCCTAGGAGGCCTTCGGCGACCTGGCCCTGTTTTTCTATGACCAGCATGGCGGAGAGGTGATCGGCGTCCTCTGGAAGCCCACAAGCTTCCAGCCCCAGCCCTTCAAGGTGTGCTGGCTGGTGACAGCTACCTATTCCTGAGCATGTACTGTGGTTCCATGTGGGCATACATATCTGTATGTGGCCTGCTTCATGAGTGACCCTGTGTCAGGTGTGAAGTGTGTATGTCTTAGTGTTTCTGGATGTGCCTTTCTGACTTCATTTCTCTTGATTCCCCCAGGCCTCCAGTACAAAGGGGCGCGTGATGGTATCTCAGGGTGGAGAGCTGGTGATGGTACCCAATGTGGAAGCAATCCTGGAGGACTTTGCCATCCTAGGCGAAGGCCTGGTACAGGCTGTGGAGGCCCGAAGTGAGAGGTGGACTGTGTGATCTCTAGTCCCAGGAGCAAGCTGTAGTTGGACAGCAGGACTTCAGATCTCTGGAGCAAAATGTCAGTGGTGATACCTCCACCATCATTGCATAGGGATCTCCATGGAGAGCCTGCTGGCTTGGACATACTGAATTATCCCCAGCAGAAACCCTGCCCCAATTTTCTATCTGATGCCCCAGCACTGGGGCAGGGGTCATGATATCCTGTGGAGTCCTCTGGACCTGACCGAACTCCTAGAAGATGAATTGGAGCCAGCTCAGAGAGGGAACTGAATGAATCCAGGAGATACATCTACCTGTCAGCCATGGCTTGGGACTTCTTTTCTTCCTGGGCTGCTCCCAGGAAGCCTGGAGAGGAGGGCATGTGCCCAGGGCTGGGGCTCTGTCCCCTTCCCATTGCCAAAATGTGTGCCTAGACCGGCAGCATGCCCTTCAGTGGGTTGTTGGCCTTTAAATGGGGCCCAGAGAAGATGCAGCACTTCTGAGGGTCACAGAGTGCCATCATTGAGTAGTGGCAAGGGCACTATGTGTGATTAATTATGTTGAAGGAGCAAAATGCCCTATGTTGGTTCTGCTGCTTCGTAGGGTGGGGACATGGAAAAGCACAGAGGGTCGGAAGGAGCTGGGTGGATGTAGGGGTAAGGGGGAATGATGGTCCCCCATCCAGGAGAGATGCAGAAACACACTGAATGCTGCCCTGGCCTCTCATTTTCAGAGCCCCTACAGCTGTGTGCGCCTGCCTGCCCGTTCATGTCACAAACTGACCAAGTCCTGCTCCAGGTGCTCCAGTGCCCTGGGGGAGAGTCTGCTGCTCCCTTTCTGCCAGATCCACACCTGCAGTCTCTCCCATCTCCATCTTGCCTGATCCTGACTTTTTTCCAGACTCAGCTCACATAGTGCCTCCTCCTTAAACCCCTCCCTTGCCCCTAGCCTAAGGGGCTTTTGTCCTCTGAAAGATTAGAGCAGTTACTGTCTGTTCAGTTCACTTCCAGTATGTACAACACTGAAGGCTTCTGTTGTCTTAATTCTGATTTATAATTAAATCACTTAATTACCCCATGTTCTAGACTTGTCTACCTTTTTCATATGGTTTTAATTTTGTCCCCTTTATGGAAGCTCTTTGGGGGCAGGGAACATATTTGAACATAGATTTCATGGCACCTATTACAGTGTGCTAGACTCAAGTAGTGTACAGGTGTATGCAGAAGTGGGTACCTCACCCAGGCAGGCAGAGGACGGAAAGGCCACTAGGAGACTTCCAGGAAAAAGGAATCAGTGTGTGATCTCTGCCTAGAATGGGTGGGTGGTAATGGTGAAACGTAAAGCCTCAGAGGTAATAAAAAGTTGACATGCATTGATTGCGTAGTAAGTGCTGGGCACTTACTTTGCATACCTTGGATATGGGAATTTGATCATATAGTCACACCAGCCCTGAGAAGGAAATGCTTTTAATTTTCTGAATGAGGGAGCAGGTTTAGCTGCTGGCAGGGAGCTTTGTGGAGGGACATTGATGCCTGGCTATCAAGCTTCATCTTCAAGATGCTAAGCCACATATGGGAACTCTGGTCTCCAATTTTTTCCCAATTCTGTAATTTTTTGGTAAAGTTAGCCTAGCCCCTACCTGTCACTGTCATTGGACAGCTGGGCCTAGGATTCACATTAGCATAGCGAATACATCGCTGAGCTGTGTGAGCTGATTTCCCTGTGGTGTTCACTCATGAACTCCAGCCATCAGCGGGCCAGGCTTTATTTTCTATGAAAGTCGGCTTCAGGCCTACAGCTTCTGGCCGCTTCGCAAATCCAGTTTTGGATTATCCCAGTGCAGGCAATAGGCAGAATCTGTCCTCATGCAAGACTGTGTGTGTAGCAGGTGTCTCCAAGAGGTACAGACACCCGTCCTGCTCAAAGGAAATGAGCCCTGGCCCTGCTGTCTCCCCATGTGGAGCTGGCATGTCACTTCCCCTTGCTGGCCTCAGCCTCTCACCTTTAAAATAAGCATGATAATGGCTTTGTCAGGTGCCCTATGTGGCCAGGGAAGAGGGTGGAGAACTCAGAAACCCAAGGAGCTACACCATCCTTTATGTACTGCCTGCTCTTGTTTACAGGGTGGGGTGCAGCAGAAGGGTCAGGGGGGAGCAGGAAGCCCAGGCTCCAATTTCAGTACCTCACATTATGCTCAACCTGTTTTCCTCAGATTTCTTTCTGGGAGGTAAGCAAGGAGGCTGGTGTGGTCTAATCTCAGATGACTTTGCAGGAAGGGGATGAGGGGCATGAAGAGCTAGAACCTCAGGGGAAGAAAAGGAGAGAAACCTAGAAGGAACTCCAGTGTGAGCAAGGTTTTGCAGCGTGATGTAGATCACACATCCCCATTGGTGCTTCTGCCTCTAGATCTCTGCATTTACCTTTGCAGGTGGACTTGGATGGGCTGGGGTTCTGTGTGTGACATATGGTTTGTGTGGTTGGGGTGTGCACACCTCCGTATGCACTAGTCTGTGTGTGCAGGCTTTTGCCTCCAGCTCTGTGTTACTGTAAAAGGAAAAATCTGCTGTTTTTGAAAAGTAAATTAGGAAGTAAAGCTCTCAGGTAGGAGGCAGGAACTCTGAATTCCTTCCTGTGGCTTTAAATGTCTTTAAATAAAGCCTTCACCTTGGGAAATCGACTCTCTGTAGTTGCATTTAGTCTGGCTGTCATATCTGACAACCTCCTCTAAACTAGAATCCTTTTAGCTGAAGACGCTATTAATCCTTTGCCCAGCTCCTTACTTTGGAGAAAAAGAGCAAGACCCCAAAGCCTAGGGGTCCTTGCAGTAGGTGACCTGTTAAATCCCATCCAAGTCTGAAACACTCTGTCCCCCAAAATATACATGTAACCCCCTAACATCCTGTTGCTTTGTGAGTCAGAGATTAATCCAGGTGAGTGATAAAGGAGAAAGCCTGGGGCACATGAATCACCACTACCCTTCTTAGGAAAGGCCACCCTGCCCCCCTGTTACTGCAGAGAAAGTGGGAGGAGGAGCATCTTAGACTGCCCCAAGGAACTAAGGGGGACCAGCATGTTCCACACCCAGAGGGAGACTCACTTCCCTCTCCTACTTAAATTTCTGGAGGGAGAATGGGGAGGGTAATTTTTCTGGTTTGCATAAAACCCAGAGAGGTGTAGGAACTTGTCTAGGGTCACACAGGGAGTTGGGAGTGGAGCTACAGAGAATCCAGGTGTCATGGTTCCAGGTCTTGCTGCTGAGCCTGGGCTTTCCAGGGTCCAAGGGTTTGGTTGGGTGAAAGAGAAATAACAAAATACAGGCCTGAGCTCCAAATCTCTCCAATGGGACAGGGAAGAGTGAAAATCCTGGCCTCCTCCCCTGTTCTGGGTTGACAGCCTTCCCCTACTTCCTCTGCCCAAGGCAGTTGAAGGAAGCTGTTATCAGTAAAACACAGAGAAGCTGGGTCAAGGGTAGTGGTAGTGGTAGTGGTAGTGGGTGGGAGCATGAGCACTCTGGTCCACCTGAGCTCAAGCCTGAATGGCCTCTGTTGCCCTGTCTGGGAGCTCTTCAAAAGCACAACCCAGCTCTCCTCTATTTTCTTGGACTGGAAACCTCAACAGGACCCTCAGGAAGTCATTTCTGAAGACTGACTGCAGAATCTCTTGCTTCAGCCTGTCGGCTCTCCTGGATCCTTCCCCTGTCACTCCTCTCCCCCAGGACAGGCAGCTGGGTTGAGAAGAGAGGATACTGGGGCTCACACATGCCCATCATCTTTCTGGAATGCCAGATGCAGAGCCTGGTTCCACTAATCTGTCCTCTCAGCCCCACCCGCTTGAGACCACAGGCCTCTCAGACAGCAGTTGTCCTGGGCTCCAGCTCAGTTTTAGGTTCCCATCTACCCAATTCTACCCACCTCCAATGTCAGCTTCTTGTCCATCTGCACTGCCTACTGTGCCTCCTAATCCCAAATCCAAACCTTCTTCCCTCCCTACAGCCATTGCCCTGTATCTGGCCTCCTCTCCTCCATGGCTTCCTTCTAGGCCTTCTAGCTTCAGTCTCTCCCCTTCTGACCCATCCTCCACTCAGCAGTGTGAAAGATCCTTCCAAATGGCAAATGGAGACCATATCACCCCCTAATTAAAACCCTCAGGGCTCCCATTAGCCACTTTTCTTAGAGGTGGAACATTTGTCAATTGTAATCTTGTTTAGAATGCTGATATAAAATGGTTAAATTGTTGTGGTTGAAGCAGGAAGTGGGGCCAGGGCCCTGCCTCCTTGGCTTCTCTCTCCATCTCCAGCTGCAGCAGTCCCTGTGAGAGCTTCCTCAGAGCCCTTGGGGCTTAAAGGAGCATAGCTTGAATATCTCTGGCCCCCTGGGTAAGGTCTAGGCCCTTAGTGTAGAACCCAAGCCCCTTCCCAGCCTACTTGTGTCCCCCCGTGGCCTCACTACGGTGGTTCTCACCACGTACCAGGAAAGCAGCCATCCCTACCAGGGGCTAGCCCAACAGTCTCTCACCTGGAAGACTTTCCACAAAATCCCCAGTCAAATGTTTCCTCCTGCAGGAAGCTCTCTGATTGCTTCAGCCCAAAGGATGCATCATACTCCCTTCCTGGCTTCAGAGCCCAGGCAAATGCTGAGCCTTGGTTCAGGCCTCCCAGGAGTCCGTGAGCTTTCCTTCTCCCTCGACCTTTGTGCCTGCCTCCTCATCCTCTGAAGCAACCCCATCCTGGTTCTAGGAGCTTTACCGCTAGTGAAGAGGGAGGTGGGAAATCAGAAAGCTCAGAGGCTTCCAGGTACTCCAGAGATCTGTCCCTGAGGTGTAAACCAAAGCCCTCCAGATACCTTAGGCATGTTCTCAGTTCTCAGCCTGGTTTTTGTCAGCTCATATCACTAACTGCCCTTCCCAGAGGCTGGCATGGGGCAGACCCAAATGTCCATCCAGTGCATCTTCAAGCTCCTCAACAGATCCCCATCTCCTATCTATAACTTGTATAAAGACTAGACACAGATCCACAGCTGGATTCAGACAAGGACACACACAGATATGCACATAGACTCCCTCGGACACACACAGGCCCTCATGGATACACACACATGTGGACCCCATGGCCACCCACATGTCCACATAAACCTCCATGGATGCATGCATACACACATCCAAGAATGCACACTGATATTCACACATGAGGAAATACGGTTCTGATTAAGGAGGCAGCTTCTGGAATGAACCTTTCCTTCTGTGTTGACTGTTTAATACCGTTTTCAAAGCCAGAAACAGCCACAATCTTGTTTGATTCTTACAGAGGTCCTGTGTTGGGGGTTGGGGAGTTGGGGGAGGACTCCACCTGAAACTTCCAGGTGTCTGATGAAGACACTGAGACTCTGAGGGGTGGGGAAAGAGAGTTGTCTAGGTCACCTGACTGGTCAGTAGCCAAGCCAGGCTTGGAACTGAGACTCTGGGTCTGCAAGAAGGCTCTGCCCCCATCAGCCTGCCCCGGTGACTCTGGACCCTTCCTCAGCAAGGGGGCTAGGCCTCCATTCCATCCCTCTGCCTCTTCTCTATGACCCTCAGCTGTCCTCAAAGGATGCCAAGGGCAGAAGGTGAACCAGAGTCCCCAGGATATGGGTCAAAAGGCAGATTTTTCTCAAGATCCAGATTGACATTTGGCCAGAGGTGCCTGAGGAGGCAGCTTGTGCTCACAGGCTCCCTACCATCTCATCTGTCTGGAGACAGGGGGTGACTGACTGTTGTTGGCGCAGTAGGAGGAGCTGCTTGCCCGCCCCCCAGTCTGGGGACGCTCATAATAGGGTGATTCATCTTTATTCTCCACTCCTCATGCAGTCCAGAGCCACCCACTGACTCTCAAGGCACAGAATGGTATCCAGCAGTGGCCTACGAGTGGGGCACACTCTAGAAAGGGAGTTCAAGCATGGAGGGACTCAATGCCTCCTCGGGTTGGGCCTGTGACTCACTAGCCTCTTGGCCCTTTTTACCTTTCCTCCTCATCCCCATAGGGTTGGATCCCAGCTCAATACTCAGTGGCTGAGTGAGACTTTAGCAGGTGACTCCTCTCCAAACCTCAGTTTTGTCATCTATGAAAGGGGGAAAATACACTCACTTCTGTGGTTTGTTTTGCATATGGGATTAAGTGCTTCCCAAACTTGAAAATGTCTATGTCTGTTTTGTTCTGCTCCTCCCTCCTCTCCCATGCTCCAATGCTCTGGAAGAGATTAGGGGGTTCGGGGAGGCTGTAGGGTGGGGACCATAGCAGCATTATTCATTTTCTGTGTTTACACTCTTCTCCACCCCACTTGCTGACAGCAAAGGCCATGTCTCTTCTGTTGGTTCAGACTGCTCTCATTCAGGCAAAAAGATTCTGGGGGGCAGGAAATGGAAGGGTGTGACACCTCCACCCCTTACAGAGCCCCACCCAGCCCCTCTAGTTTAGCAGGCTGGGACTTGCAACTTCAGCCCTTCCCTTGACTGGGAACCCACTCCCCCAGTTCTGACCTCAAGGAGTCACAGCCTCCCACGGGCTGGATGGGCTGTCTGTCCTGAGCTCAGCCCTCGCGCCCAATTGAGACACAGATCTTACTCAGGATGCCCTGAGAGAAGATGGAGCCTCCTGCTGGAGCTACTAAGTGGGCTGGCTTCCAACCTGCACTCGCCCCGGCTCTCCTTCCACAAAGCATAAGAGAGAGCCCAGGGAGTTCTGGGTAAGCTCAAGAGTCAAGAACTTCACCAAACTCACTCTACGCAGTGAAGCCATGCTTGCTTCAGTCTTTTCCTCCAGGGGGCGCCATTCACATTGCCTAACATGAGAATGATGCCTCAGTGTGGAGTACTCCAACAAGGTTCTGTTTCTCTACTCCAAACTCAGGCCATGCTGGTGCTCCTGGACAAGTTTCTTCAGGCCTCGACCACTCTTTATTCCAGATGACCCAAGGAGGGCTGACAGGAATAAGGAACTCTTGGAAGTCATTGCAAGCTTCCCCCTCCTCTAGATAGGGTCCTCTCAGGCCAATTAATAAGCATGAAGTTCTATCCATACCTTCTCAGCTCCATCCCTAACTTATCTCCATGTGCATGTGTATGTACATGTATGAACATATGTGTACATATTAGTTATAGATAAGAATGAATTTGGTGGGGGTACATAGGGTCACAATCCTGAAAGTTGGGCCCTGACTTGGGGCTATAGAGCATTGAGAGCCAGCTCTTATTCCAGTTGCCAAGCCATATGCTTTGGCATGGAGCTGCATGTACTAGAGGGGGTCAAAAAGATGTTCTGTGGTGAGCTGCAGCTCCGGAATTATAGGTAGGCACATATAGGTAGGCATATATATATACTTACATACATATATACGTGTGTGTGTGTGTGTGTGTGTGTGTGTGTGTGTGTGTGGCAATTAAGTTCGTGAACTCATCCTAGAAAAAGTCCTGCATACCTCATTGCTGAGTATCACTATGGTCACCTTTCAAGTACTCCCCCTAGGAAACTATGCACCGACACCAGTGCCTAGTCCACCCTTCAAAGCAATTTTGGAACTCTTTCTGGAATGGCCATCAGAGTTGTTGTTGTATTACCCTTAATGTCCTGAGTGTCATCAAAATGTCTTCCTTTCAATATTTCCTTTATCTTTGGGTAAAGAAAAAGTTATTGGGGGCCAGATCAGGTGAGTAGGGAGGGTGCTCCAATACAGTTATCTGTGTACTGACTAAAAACTACCTCACTCATACCAAAAAAAACAAAAAAAGAAAAACAAAAAAAACAAGAAAGGGAGTTCCCTGGTGGTGTAGTGGCTTAAGGCTTCGGCGCTGGCGCTGTCAGCGCTGCGGCCTGGGTTCGATTCCCAGCCAGGGAGCTACCCACATACCAAAAAAAACAAAAAAAGAAAAACAAAAAAAAAAAAAATAAAAACTACCTCACAGACAGTGCTGTGTGAGCTGGTGCATTGTCTGATGCAAGAGCCATGACTTGTTGGCAAAAAGTTCAGGTCATTTTCAGCTAATATTTTTGTTTTTCCTTTTTTTCATGGGTAGTTCCCTGGCTGGGAATCAAACTCAGGCTGAAGTGTTGAGTGCGCTGAAGCCTAGCCACTACACCACCAGGGAACTCCCATCAGCTAACATTTTCATGCAGCCTCTTCAGCACTTCCAAAGAGTAAACTTGGTTGACTGTTCCATTGGTACAAATTTATGAGAAATCCCTCTGATGTTAAAGAAGTTTAGCAACATTATTTTAACTCTTGATTTGCACTGACAGAACTTTTTGGGTCATGGAGAATTGGCTGACTTCCATTGTGTACTTTGATGCTTTGTTTCAGGGTCATATAGGTACACCCATACATCGTCTTGTCTCTTCAAAAGGTCTTGGCAAACTTCAGCTCTCCTTTGCTTTTGTTCCTTCAGGATGATTCAATGAATTTTTGTAATGTTTTTGTCAGTTCTGCTCCTTAGTGGTCACCCTGACCATTCTTTATCAGCGACACTCTCCCCTCAGGAAAAGCGTTTAATCCATTTATACAGTGCCGTTTCCTTTCTTTCTTTTTTTTTTTTTTTTTAATATGGAACGCTTCACGAATTTGCATGTCATCCTTGCACAGGGGCCATGCTAATCTTCTCTGTATCGTTCCAATTTTATTATGTGTGCTGCCGAAGTGAGCACCAGTGCCGTTTTCTTCATGGCATTATCTCCATAAACTTGGACTAATATGTCTCTGATTTATTTTACTTCCACTCTTTCCAAGTTTAACAAAAAATTTAATGTTTATTAATTGCTCCAAATCAAGCTCTGGCACTCATGTTGGCACCCAAAAACATATGACAATAATGAACGCCACTCAGCAAGACACAGCAAGACAGCACCACACATCAACACGAACACAGCTGTGAGACACAGATACGCTAAGGCTATGACACCTTACCGAGTCGTCTGTACAGTGCTGCCAACGTAAGGGCACACGGCGGCAAGTTCACAAACGTAATTGTCAGAGCACGTACACATGCACACATGTATGAGTACGTGTAGGTACATGGGTTAAACAATCTGCTTAATGTGAACAAGATACACAAATCCACAGTTGTATGTGTGAACTGCTCCCCGCGATGCAGCATAGATGAACACCTCTGTGAACTAAGGGCAAACATGTGTATACAGGGGCCTTGTGTGTGCCTGCTTGTGGCAGAACTGCCTCTGTTTTTCTGCTCTGGGTCCCAGGCCAGGCTCAGATGCTGGCAGGCCCAGGATGGGGCAGGGTGAGAATGGGGTGCTGTGGACTGGGCTTTCTCATTTTCTTTCAGAGATGAGGACCCCCTTGCCAGTTCCTACCCTGAGCTGCCTTTGCAGCCCCACCTGAGGCAGTGAGGGGCTGAGAAGCACACCATGGGGCAGGGACAAGAGAAGGCAGCACATTCCCCCCCATTCCTAGTTGGGATTCTGGCACCAGGAGTCTAGTAGTCCATCTGAGTCACACACTGGCAGTGGGGCCACACGCAAGCACTCGGTGATGGCTCCCTGATTCACTGGGGACCTCCCAATGCGTGAGGGCCCAGAGGGTGGGGTACATCTCTGTGGGCCAAGGGCCATGAGAGATTTTATTTGTGGTTTCTATATATGTGTGAGCCTATGGCTACGCTCTCATGTGAATGGGACCCCATGAATATGTAAGCAGAGCTAGTATCTATAGGTGAGTGCCTATAGGATATGTGTGTATGTGTATATGTGGATGCACATGTGTGAATCTACTCAATGTGTGTTGCTAAACCCCATCTCTTCAGGTATTAGTCACCTCTGGAGTTGGAACCAGCCTACCAGACCTCAGTTTCCCAATTACTGAATGCAACATAAGGAGCAGTGTTGCCCCAGAATCCCCCTCAGATGGGGTTTGCATCCCCACAGTTTAGCTACCTTAATCTCTTAAAAGGGACAGACTCTCCCCTGGCTGAGAACCGGTCAGAATGGGAGAGGAGAGGATTAAAAATAGCTGGAACTCATCCTGCTGACAAGCATGCGGCATGTGGCATGTTCGGGCAGCTTTAGTTTAGCCTCTGGAGTCAAGTGCAAAATGCACACAGATACACATGTGACAATCTCAGTTAACCCAGTTAACGTGTTTGATAAACATGTGCACAACCATGAGACATGTCCAGCAAGTGTGACCAGGCATGCAAGACAGATGTCATGTATGGACACAGCTGTGGACAGAGCTGGTCAGGACATATAACATGTGACATGCACTCACAGCACAAGGACCAAGAGTCCATGAACTCCGGCTAAAACTCAGCACACGTCTCCCAGGGGCTAGTCTATGAGAGGGTCTCTTCTCCCTTGGGGCCCACAGTTTCCTTCCTCCAGCCCCCTGACTGAGGACATGCTGGGTCCAGCCATCCTGTAGATCTGGGGCCAGGTCCTTTCTTTTCTGATACATCTGCTCTCACCCCCACCCTGGTGGGGCTGACAAGGCTCAGTGTCATGGGTCACGGAGTTAGTTCTCTCTGGCCAGCCACATGCCTATACCCACATTGGCTCTCAGCCCCCTCCCCAGGTGTCCTCTCGGGCCAACCCCACCCCTAAGGCACTTCACACCCCATGTCCCCCCCCCCCCTTTCCTCATTAGCTTCCCCGCCCCCCGACCTAGAATCCCCACCAACCTCCCCGGGCAGGGTGTGGGAGGTGGCCGCCCACTCCTGCGGCGGCCCGGACCACGCGGGCTCCGAGCGGGCCGGGCGGGCGGGCGGGCGGGGCAGCCGCGCGGGCGGGGCCGTGGCTCCCGCGCTCCTATAAAGGCTCCACCCGGCGCTCGCAGCCACCGCCGCTGCGCCCGCTGCTCACCCGCATCGCTCCGTCGCCCCTTCTGCCCGACTGCACCGCCGCCTGCCCCCGCCATGGGTCGACAGAAGGAGCTGGTGTCCCGCTGCGGGGAGATGCTCCATATCCGCTACCGGCTGCTTCGCCAGGCGCTGGCCGAGTGCCTGGGAACCCTCATCCTGGTGGTGAGTGGGCGACTCGGAGAAGCCCTCCGGTCTCCAGCCCCTGCGCTCTCCATTCCCTCTGTGCACTGAGGAGCTGTGCTTTTCAAGACAGCCCTGACTCTTCTCCCAGCTCTGATCCCGGGACTGACCTTTCCAGGGTGCTCTTCCCCCATAGCTTATCCCCCATCTATGACAGCTGTTACTCCCCAGAGAGGGACAGCTCGGATCCTTTATAACCTCCTACCGGTGACCCCTCTCACAGGCCGGGGGGCAGCAAGTCACTCCTGCAGCCTGGGACCTTCAGTGTCTTTCTCGAGGCTCCCACAGCTCCCCAGGTTCTCAAAGTCCCAGCCCCGAGAGGCAGGGGCAATGACCCCTTCTTAGACTATTTGGGTCCTGATGTCTGGCCCCTAATGAATAATTAAGCCTCAGAAAGTCCAAAAGTTCCCATGGCACGAAGACAGTGTGCCACAGGTGGGGGCAGAGAGCAGAGGCCAAACAGGGTACAAACGGCAGATGGAGAAGAAAGGAGGGTCCTGAAGGTCAGAGGCTGTGGAAGGCAGTCGGGGACCCAGGCCCAGAGGGAGTGGTGTCCCTGGAGTTGCCCCCTTGTGCTGAGCGAATCCCAGATCCCGTCAGTTCCCCAGAGAGATGCTGTCAGCTCCGAGAAGAAGCCCTCTGAGGACTCTACTGGTTCTCTGAGTGGGACACTTCCCCTGCCTGGGTCACGTTCCAGGCCTAGTTACTCCCTGGTTACTCCAGTTTCGCCCCGGGGTTGTTCCTGGGTGACTCTGTTTGCACTTCTTGGGTCTTGGCAGACACACCAGTTACAGTCTCCGTTTCCTGTCCCAGTTACTGTCTGATTTTCAGCCCTTCATGTGGTTACACCTGTTTTCCCCCTGGGTTATTTCTGGGTTCAGTTGCTCTTTCGTGGTGGGTAGGGTCCTCCATTCCTGCCCCGGCCCCAGCCCGAGGTAATGCAGACCCGACGGGCCCCCTGGACTCGGTAGCTTAACTGGAGGCAAGGCGGCGGGGTGACCCACCCAAATGGCTGATGGTGAAGCAGGCGCCACAGAGAGAGGAGGGCTGCGACTCGCCTCCGGCTTCTAGAAACCGGAAGGGAGGAAGCCAGTGGGCCACTTTATCCCCTTACAAAGTTAGTGGCCCTAACAGTCATCACCCCTTCTCTTCCCTGTGCCAAGAAGGGAGCGGGGCAGGTACTTTTCATTCTCCTGCCCCAGAGTCTTGTGTCCCCCAACTTTCTATCTGATTTATGGTCCAGCCCCATATTTGAGAGCAGCCAGGACAGAGGAAATTGTCTTCCACATTCACAGAGGGGCCTCTGCGTCTCCTCCCAAGTCTCAGTTCCCCACAAAGGAGCAGTTGGGTAGCACTGGGCCCCAGGAAGGAAGGTTTCAGGCTCAGGTGAGTGTGAAGCATCAGGTGTCAGTGAAAAGCAGAACCTTGAGGGCCGCCTGAAGAGGAAGGGCCAGACCTGGGAGACCCCATAGGGGTGGGTGAGGGCTTGCCTGCATACCTCTGTGGGTTGGGGACCTAGAGCCTGCAGTGGTAGAATCAGGCCTGGCTTGAGGGTGAAGGAAGCCCCCCTCTCTGGGGTATCTAATAAGGGGAGGGTATGGGGGAGAAGAAAGGGAAGGAAGAGGAAGATTAGCCCCAAGGTGGTGGAACTGGCTCTGACAGCTTCTCCTTCCAAGCCCTCCTGGCATGGAGCCAGGTTTGGGCCTCAGGCAGGCGAGGAACTGAGACCAGGGCTGGCCGAGCCTGGCAGGGTGCCCCAGACCCACATGTGCCTGCCCCCGACCCTGACATACTCACAATCTCTGATCTTTGCTCTCACCTGCCTGTATACCTTTGCCCTGTGTCACCACTGCTGGCTTCCCCACTATCTCTTGATCTTTTTGAGGGTTGATAATGAAAATGCCTAGCAACCTAGTACAACAGGACACTGACCCATCAGAATGGACAAGGGCCCCTTAGCCAGGGTCTTGGAAACTACCTGCTGGGTAGGCATAAAACTGAAGTTATGGGGAGGTAGACGAGACCTGGACAGGGGCTGGAACAGCTTTGGGTAACACTGTCGGGGTTCGGGGGTACAGCTCTTAACAGCTGGTACATTTAAACAGGACATACAGTATGTTCTGTCCTTGTAGGACATCAGGGACCTTAGTTCTCTTGAATCCCCCTATTCCTGGCAGAAGGCTTAGATCTAATCTCCCCACTGTCCTGGGGCTGGGACTGAGGCTAGTGGGAGGAGCCGCTCAGATCACTGTCTTTAGGACCTCCACACCTGAGTGGGGACCCTGAACCTGTGAAGGCAGAGAGGTCAGGGCTGATGGAGAGAGGAGGCTCTGGCACAGGGACAGGTCAAGGAGGCTAAGGGTACTGAGAGGGGCTGTGGGCAAGGGCAGAAGAAGGAGCTCTGACATTCCAGATTCGGTAGAAGAGGATTCAATCTAACTTCTGGCCTCCTCCTATTTCTTTGTGCCCCCACCCCCATCACCATGGCTACTGCCTGGGCTCTACTCTGGGGCAAAGAGGGAGGCAACTGCAGGTAGGGAATGAGTGAGAGCCTTCCTACCTCTATGGGCCAGGCCTGAAGGGCAGGGGGAGAAACCGCTAAAGTGAAAGCTTTTTCTCTGCACCGCACTCCTGTTGAGATTCGAGAAAAATCAGTGAAGATGGTTCAGCTATCTTCTGGGCTCCCAGTAGCAGACTTTGCTTCCAGTACCTTCCATAGGGCCCTGTTATGTCAGAGTTGGGACATTGAGGGTATGAGGGCACATCTGATTCTTCTCAGGGTGCAGTTGCAGATGGAGGGGTTTGGGTTGAATTCCAGGACAGGCCTCCTGTCTTCCTGATAGGGGCGGGCAGAGGTTGCTGGCTTCACCCTTCCCTCTGGAGTGGGAGTTGCTGGGCCTCACCCTCCCTACCTTGTTCTGTTTCCTGACACAGATGTTTGGCTGTGGTTCTGTGGCCCAGGTTGTGCTCAGTCGGGGCACCCATGGTGGTTTCCTTACCATCAACTTGGCCTTTGGCTTTGCTGTCACTCTGGGTATCCTCGTCGCTGGCCAGGTCTCGGGTAAGGCCTTCCCCCACGCTCAAGTCATCATCCCTCAAGAGCGTTCCCACAAGGGGTCCCACTGGGGAATGGGGTGGCGGGGGCATTCCCAAGGCAGGGCATAGCTGTGGCCTGAGCTCTGAGCCCTTGGAAGTGGAGAGTGCAGAAGGAACTTGATACTTACAACTTTTGACTCTCAATTTGGCATTAGAGAGTAGCAGAGTTGGCCTGTTTTGCAGTCCTACCCGCAATCTGGTACAAGAAGCCCTTCTCTGTACCCCTGCTCCCCCAGGCCAGAGATGAGGAATATGAGGGTGGTGTGGAATCCTGGTCTCCCCACTATGACAGATTATGGCTAATAGGTACCATCTCCCCTTTGCCCAGGGGCCCACCTGAACCCTGCTGTAACCTTTGCCATGTGCTTCCTGGCACGCGAGCCATGGATCAAGCTACCCATCTATACCCTGGCTCAGACGCTGGGAGCCTTCCTGGGCGCTGGGATTGTTTTTGGGCTCTATTATGGTAAGTATCACCCTCCTCCACTCCTCTCTCCTTCTACTTGGGACCTTCTGGCACCAGGCCTTTCCATGGTAGACAGCTGGGCCTGCCCAGGCCCCAGGCTCATGACTCACTCATGCAGAGGCCCAAGGTGAGGGGCATGAGGGGAAAGAAACGAGTTGGGCAACAATAGCGTCTCAGGCCCTCACCCCACCCATCCCACCACCTCCGATTCCAGAGTAAGATAGCAATGATTCTATTTACCCATGACCCCTGGGAGGGCGGGCCCAGCCTCAGAGGGAAAACTGGGCTCAGGCCTCTGCCCTCATTCACGTGGGGTCTACTTTGTCACCAGATGCAATCTGGGCCTTCGCTGACAACATGCTTGTAGTCTCTGGCCCCAATGGCACAGCTGGCATCTTTGCCACCTATCCCTCTGGACACTTGGACATGGTCAATGGCTTCTTCGACCAGGTATGACATGTGAAGGGAACACAGGGATGGGGACTAGGCTGCCCTGGTTGCTGATGGGCTGGCTAGGGACAGGACTCCTTGTCTATAGCAGGATTTCTCAATATGTGGGGACATCAGAATCAGGGTGGCAGGTACTTGTATTTAATCAGCTCCCCCCGGGGATCCTTGTGCTCATAGAAATTCTAGCCCTGCTATCCTAGAGAGCAGAATGCGAGGTGACAAGACTCTAGGAGCCGGAGGGAAACCAGAGGCTGGAAGGCGGGACCAGAGAGGGGGGTGGGGGCTACTCCTCACCCAGCTTTCCCTGCTTCCCAGTTCATTGGCACAGCCTCCCTCATTGTGTGTGTGCTGGCCATTGTGGACCCCAACAACAATCCCGTCCCCCGAGGCCTGGAGGCCTTCACCGTGGGTCTGGTGGTCCTGGTCATCGGTACTTCCATGGGCTTCAACTCTGGCTATGCCGTCAACCCCGCCCGGGACTTTGGCCCCCGCCTCTTCACTGCCATCGCTGGCTGGGGCTCAGAAGTCTTCACGTGAGTGCTGCCCCCATCCAGCCAGTCCCTCCCCCCAGCTTGCCCCCCTCTTTTCGGCCCACCCACCCCCTAACCACATATGCTGTCCCACAGGACCGGCCGCCACTGGTGGTGGGTGCCAATCATCTCCCCTCTCCTGGGCTCCATTGCGGGAGTCTTCGTATACCAGCTCATGATCGGCTGTCACCTGGATGTGCCTCCACCCTCCACCGAGCAGGAGAATGTGAAGCTGGCCCATGTGAAGCATAAGGAGCAGGTCTGAGTGGGCAGGGGCCATCCCTCTGCCCCTCTCCCTGGAGCCTCCACTGACTCTGCAGGGGCTACTCCCTAGAAGCCCCCTTCATGAGCCCCCTCCCAGACTACGAAGCTCCTTGTCTGCCCTCTGGACAACCTCCTCCAGGATTTTCTACCAGACTGTCCCCCAATAGGACTTTAGGCCACTGCCGTTAAACTGTGGTGGGACAGGGTGTAGGGCCAGCATGAAACCCTGTCTCCCACGGGAAGGGAACGGGCAGCAGGTGTGTGAATGTGTGTGCATGTGGGGTGTGTATTCCCAGATTCAGGGCAAGGGACCAAATGGCATGGATTCTAGCTGTGAGGGGAGCCTACAGGAAAGGGGGCAGTGGTGCATGCCCCCGTGGGTGAGGAGAGTGCCTGGGGCCTGCATGTTTCAGGGGCTCTACGGGAGGAGGGTCCAGATATGCATATTTCCGAGTAAGTGTGTATCTGCCCTGTTTTCCAAGCAAGGGCCGAACAGGGCTTTGGGAAACCAGGGTGGGAACATGGGTGGGGCTGGGGGGAGGGGGCCACAGCCCAGGTGTGAGCCTTTGGCTGTATATAAGTAGGAGCCGAATCACGTGTTTTCGTTGTAATGCAGGCATGAAAGGGTGGGGTGAAGTTCAGGTCATAAGTTTCATATTTCATCCTTTTTTTTTTTTTTTTTTTAATTGTAGCAGATGTTACAGTTTTAGGGATGGGGATTGCAGACCCTCCTCTAAACAGGGTCTTCACTCCTTTAACCTTCTGCTCAACACATGTACTCTTTTGCTTTTTATATAAAATAAATAAATATGCTTAAAACTGCCAACTGTGTACATATTTTTCTGCTTGCTCTGCTGTTTTTCTGAAGCCAGTTAAGGAGCTTCAGTGTGTCTGGCCACAAATAGCCGGTGTGCCCAGTGGGATGTTTGACCTGGGCAGGGTACCCTGCAGGGGAGAGGGCAGTCAAACGGACAGGTCAGAGTCTCTTCATCTCAGCTTGAACTCAGTGGTCCCACACTCTCCCCCAAGCTTCCATCCTCCTGGGAATCCCAGCACAATGAATGGCGTCTCCTTCCTGATCCTTGCCCTCACCTATCACCTCAGGAGGCCTGGCTGAAGCCTGGCCTAGGGAAGAACTTTCTCCCTGGCAGCGTTGCCCCAACGGGAAGATTGCTACCCGAGAAGCAGTGAGCTCCCTGTTTCTGGAGGAGACGGATCAGACTGGGAACCCATCTTGTCTTCTACAGCTGGCAGCTGTTCAGGCTCCATCACCTCCACCCAGACCTTGGTCACAGCCCCCTTAGCAGCTTCCCTGCTTCCAGGCCTGTCCCAGTCAGTCCATACAGCAACCAGAGGGATCTTTCCGGAATCCCTGGTAAACAAACGTGGGCCTCTTTCCATGGCTCTTCCTGCTATCCAGAGACAATCCCAAAGCTCCCATCCTACGTTTAGGCCCTCCAGGACTTGGCCGCTGTCTCTACCCATCCCCACACAATGCTCCATCCACCCCAGACTACTTTGTGTGCTCCTCTGCCTTCCCACGTTCAAACCTTTGCTCCAAGGTGCTCACTCACTAAAATCCTCCTGGTCTTCTCTAATGCCTCCTCCTCCAGGAAGTCATCCCTGCCCTTCCTCACTGTTCCACCATCTTCTCCAGTCAGTTGTCTGAGCCCAGAGACCACAACTGCATTTACCCCTGTCTTCCGTTCTGCTTCAGTTCTTCATTCTGAGGCACATCTGTGTCCTGCACAGCTGGGTTTAGGCTGACTCTGGTGCCCTGACTGCCCAGGGAGGCAAAGGGCTCTGCACACCTGAGCCCAGGAAACTCTGTCGGGAAATCACGTGACCCTTCTCAGCTTTGCCTTCCTTACCCAATCCTCCTCGAGTTTCACTGGGACTAAAAGGGAAGCCCTCCCGCAGAGTTAACCCCATGGAAGCCAGAGGTTCACTGGGCTTGAGTGTTGTAGAGACTAAACCAGCTCTTGCTCACCAGACATTTCACAGATGAGGAGACCATGGCCCAGAGAGGGTGGTTGGCAAATGTAGTGTCACACAGCTCAGACTCTGGGGAGGTGAGGGTGGGAGAAGGCAGATCATACCAGGTTTCCACCTCCCCCTCCTTGTCCCCAGCTCCCAAGAGGTGTGTATGGAATGTTGGAGGAAGCATGCCAGAGGGAGTGTCCCTTTCCCAGGCCCTGGGGGAGGAAGGGCAAACCTTGGGACTGGAATATGGCTTTTAGAGTTTCATTCTAGCCACATAGGTCCCACCTTTGCTGCCCCAACTCTACTGTCCTCTCCAGCATGCCCCATGCCCTTCCATCATCTTTTCCTCTCAAATCTTGCAGGTGACCTTAACCAGTCAGCCCAGGAGGGGGAGGGAAGCCTTCTGGTGAAGAGAGGTTAAGGAAAGAAGTCAAACCTGGATTCCAAACCCAGCTTGGTCATTTTCTTTCCCTGAACCTTGGTTTTCTTATCTGTGAATTGGGTGATATTGAGAGAAGGAGGTAAGAAAAGATAATTTGTGGAAAGGACTTGGCACAGTGACCAGCAGATTGTAAATAGTCAATAAATGCACCTCATGATTTTACTGCAGAACTGGGGAGGTGGGTTGGTGGTGGAGGAGAGATGCCGAAGGCTGTTTTCTAAGGGTCATTGAATTCAAAATCCTCTTCCACCACAGATTCCTTCCATGGATTTTGAATTTGAATTTCGATATTCAAGGTGAGGTAGGAAGAATGGGAGTGGTGGCTTGCTTTGTCCCGACGAGAGAAGGCTTTGGGGTGGGATAGAAGGGAGACATCAGAAGGGGACACATGCACAGGTGCAGAGTGCAGAGGAGCATGCAAGGGGATATATTAGATGGAGGGTTAGTCATGAGGAAGGGTGAGGCCTAAGTAGCAGCGTGTGACCTCTCGAAGGGTAGGGGGAAAGCTTCCTACCTTTCCACTCACTTCCAGGCAGGCTACACCTCCTATCAACCCTGTGGCTGATATCCAGAAAGAAACCTCTTCATCTCCTTTTTTTAATTTTTTTTTTATTTTTTTGGTATGTGGGTAGTTCCCTGGCTGGGAATTGAACCCAGGCTGCAGCGCTGACAGCGCCAGCGCCGAAGCCTTAAGCCACTACACCACCAGGGAACGCCACTCTGCTTCATCTCCTTTAGTAGGATACCTTCATCCATTTTCTCAGGTGGACTTGGAGGGAATATCACCCAGTAGGAGGGTAGACAGACCCAGCAGCTCATCTCTGTGCCTTCTTCTTGAGTTGAGTCCTCACCATAGCCCACTTTGGAGGAGCCCATGTTTCCTCAAAGCTCTGACTTGTTTGGATTGAAATCAGCCTCCCTGAACCCGAGCTTGGTTCCTGTCCCCCTGCCTGCCTCTGTGCACTTCTCAGTGTTTCTGAGTGTGCCTGTCTTCCTCTCAGTATGTCTGGTTATGTCTACGTGGATCTGTGCAGCTAGCCCACGATGTCTCTGTCTCTTTCTGTGTGTCTCTGTCACTGTGTGTCTCTGACTTTGTGTCTGGGTCTTTGTTTATTTCTAAGTTAATATCTTGTGTACCTTGGAGCCCATCTCTGTGTGTACCTAGGAGTGACTCTCCTGCTAGCCTAGTCCCGCTTGTCTACCCCAGGGCATGCCTCCTCCTTAATTCCTGGCAATGAGCTCCCTCTTTCTTGCTAACTCTTTCCCCTTGATTTTGTTTGTATGAAAACCTGGGTGGGGCCGCTCCCCCACCCCAGGCTTGGGGAAGCATGGGTGGAGTAGAGTTGGGTGGGGTGGGAAGGGGAGAAGAGGGATTATTCCACACTTACAGAGACCCCAGCAGTCAGAGACACCCTTGATTCCCCCCAGAGGAAGAGTTTGTGAAGGTGCTGGCCACCTCACTGGGAAAAGGGAGCCATCCTGGGGTGGAGTCCTGAGTTATGGGTCAGGGAATGCTGGCAGTGCAAAGGGAGGAGAGACTGAAGTACTGGGGCCCTCAGGGAAACTGAAGAGGCCTCTTCTCTGTCCTTATGGGGCAGAGAAGTGGACGTGTCTGCCCAGCAGCTGGTGGTGGCTTCCTGAACGATTCCACATCTCCATGCTAGGGCCTCGGCCTCTGGTGCCCGGGTCATTTCAGGATGGTGGGGACAGAGGTTCTGCCTTGTCTGGGCACCTTGGCTGTCCCAGAGTGGCACCTACCTCCTCTTTGTGTAAAGGGGAAACTGAGGCCCATAGTGTCACTCAGGGTCACAGAGCGGTGCAGCGGAGTGTGGACTAGAATCCAGTCTTCTGTCCCCAGCCTGGCTCCCCTCAACCCCTTTCCCAGACAGCACTTTGTAACATCTCAGGGAGCAGGGTTCTGGGTCCAGATCACCGATGTCCCAAACCAGCCCTTCCCAGCCATGGGACCTGGGACATGTGGAGTCTCCATTTTCCCCAGATTCCATCTCCAGCCTGCTCGGTGCCCCAGGAGGCTAATATCTATGACCTGTGTCACCTGGGCCTGATGCCCTCTGGCTTCCAGTTAGGTTTGGCAAGTGGGATGCACAGCTATAAAAGCAGAGGGCAGGGAGGGTGGAGGTGGTTGGGGATGGGAAAGGTCAGGGTATTGAAGCCCTTTCCAGGGTTTCCACTGTGGTTTCAGTAACTGCTCTCGCCTCTTCCCTCCTCTGCCTGAAAGGGAAGTGGCTGCCTGCTGCTAGTCCCATTCCTTGCTGGACCCTGTGACCCTGCCCCCACCTCTGTAAATAGCCCCTTCAGTGAAGCCCTCCCAGGATATACTATTCCTGCTTGACCCTGATAGAGCCACCCTCTGCTCTTTAGTGTCTTCATCTGCAAAATGGGAAAAGTAATAGCATTTGCCTTATTAGGTTGCTCAAGGTAAGGATTAGAGAAGATAACATGTACAGAACAATGCAGATGTAGCAGTAGGAGCCATAGAATATAGAACATTAATATTATTGTTGTTACTTGTGAGCTCTCCGTGGAAGCTGAGAGTGGTCGTGGTGATGAATTAGAGGTTTAGAGAGTGGTATACAGGTTCCAGCAGAAGTAAAGCCCTCTTTTATGAGCTGGTAATCTATACCAGATCTTTTATTACAAAATGATAAACATGTAATTCTGATCACGGTATCTCTCCTGCCAGGTAAATATAAGCATGTAATTCTGTAACATAACAATATTTTAACTACTTAAAAGGGCATTACTTCTCCCAGAACCTGTATATAGAGTCAGAGGAGAGAGTCAATCCTAGGAAGGTTGAAGGCAGAAGCACAATTCCAATCTGTGTTTCCTAATCCTGCTTCACAGCCTTATCAGGAAGACCGTCCTTAGGCTTCACTGCCACCCTGCTTCAGCTCGTCAAGAACGGGGCAGAAACCAAGATAATTACCATGATTCTGGGGGCCTTTTCCAGTTCTCACCTATACACTGGGAGTTCCAGCAGCTTTGGGAGTAGGAAGAAAATCTGTGCTGCCCCGTCCCATCCACAGCATGGGAGGCCCGGTTGGGGGAAGCACTAAAAAGGGGTGTTATGGAAAAGCTAAGGTTGCCAGTGGGGTGAGGTTATGAGAGGGCTGAAAACTGACTAACCTGAACCAGGGTCCCCTCCTTTGAGTACCTTGGTCATACCTTTAGGTCAGAATGAGATATAATGTGTGGAGAAGGGGTGGGTATTACCTTTCCCCCTCTCCAGCGCTCCCTGGGGATAAAGTCTTAAACCAGATTCAGTCATCTTGACCAGCTTCTCCGAGGCCCCTGTGAGAGGGGTGGGGTTTTGCCTGGCTCCCCTCTGCACTCACAGCCAACCAGGCCTGGCGGAGAGAGGCTGGGGGAGGGCAGAGAGGACTCTGGGAGCCCCGATAGTCATCTGGACATGGTCTGCAGCTCGTCTCCATGGAGACACCCCCCATACCTGAGGAGGCACATGGAATGTCCTGCCCACCACCCTCATTCTTTGCCTCTTTGCTCAGGGTCATTGACAGGGCCTGGCCGGAAACAGGCTGAGCGAGGGGAGGAGGTGGCCTGGCTTAAAGGGGGAGGCAAGTAGCGGGCTCAGTCTGAAGGAGCTCTTTCCTGGTAGAGGTAGCCTTTAGCTGGGGGATCCCCAGTTCCGTGTCAGGGGTGGAGAGGGGTCGATGACCCTGGCTTGTGGACAAAGTCTTCCCTTTATCACAGTAAGGGTTTACAGCTTAAGTCACCTTCGGACCTTGGAGGTGTGTGTGTGCCCACATACATGCGAGGGTGTGTCTGCTGTGACATGTGTGTGTGCACTCACACAGACACATTTACACTCTCACTCACTGACTCTCATGCACACTCACTCATTTCACACTCATACAGGGACACTCATACGCTGCTATTGACTCACACTCATCCACACACACACTCAGGTGCTCAAAACACACTTAGATACACTCAAGTGCACTCCCACTCTGACACAACCCCCCCCCCCTGCATCCATGTCCTACACTGACTCATGCTCCTATAGTCATGCACACTTAAGGACATGTCAACACTCGCTGCACTCACACTTATCCAGCACTCACACTTGAATACACTCCTAGCTGTGAGTTGACAGAAGCCACACATCTGTGTAATGGGTCTGACAGGCTGTCATTGTGTGTGTGTGGTGTGTGTGTGTGTGTGGAGGGGGTAAGTGCAGAGATAGGGAATAAAGAAATAGGGGCCACAGGGGTCAGGTTGTGAGGTTGGGAAGCCATAGGTCAGCTGTGTTCAATATTTTGGCTTCCCTGGGCTACATTGTAAGAAGAATTGTCTTGGGCCACTCATACATGAACACTAAGGATCGCTGATGAGCTAAAAAAAAAAGTTACAAAGTTACAAAAAAAACCTCATAATGTTTTAAGAATTGTGTTGGGCCACATTCAAAGCCATTCTGGGCTGCAGGTTGGACAAGCCTACTTCAAGGTATTGAGGTCACAGGCTAGATGTTCAGAGCAAGTGGTCAGGAAGCAGGAGGTTTAAAGAATGTGACTGAGAGTCCCAGTGTCTGGGCAAGGCACGTGGTAGCTGTTAACAACTACTTGCTGAAAGAGAAAACAGCAGAGTTGACTAAAATTCTCCATTTCCAACTGGTAGCGCTGTCTTACAGAAGTTTAGAAACCTAGGCAACAAGTGAGCCAGGGCCACCTCCGCCTCTGAAGTCAATGGGTCCACATCCTCTCTGACATTCTACAGAGCATGAGGCTGAATCTCAAATACAGGTGACTTGCGTGATGCTGCTGGGTAAGGCAGTGCCCAATCCAGGCCTGGGTCCTCAGTCTCGGGGGCCAGCTTCTAAGCCTAGTGATACTTGACTGCAGAGTGAAGCCACGCAGGCCCAACTGCCAGGGCATGAGCAGAAAGTGATTAAACTTTGGGGTGTTTCAGGATTTGAGACCAAGCCAGGAAAGAGGGGAACTGCAGGGGTCCCTTGAGGTATATAGGACCAATGAAACCAACAGAAATTCTGCAGAAGGCTTCTTGAAAGGGCCTTATGTGCCAAGTATTACCTCTGGTCTTCCTACCAGAGAGCTTGGGTTTAATTCATTTATTTGTTTAATATTCCATCAAATAGTTATTGAGGATCTTTTTTATGCCAGGTTGTGGTAAGTACCAGGAATACTATAATGAGCAGGATAAAGACAATATCAGGTAGGAAGCATTTGGATACAAAAAAGAGGAAACACAACTCATAATGGCTTGAGCAACAATGGTAATTCATTGGATCACATAACTAAAAAAGTCAGAGGAAAACTTCAGGTGAGGTTTGATCCAGGACACATATCCTTTCTGTTTCTCATCTCTTGCTTCCATAGTGTCAGCTTCATCCAAAGCCTGAATCCTCTTGTGGTTCTCCCATCCAAGTACTGACCAGGCCTGGCCCTGCTTAGCTTCCAAGATCAGATGAGATCGGGCGTGTTCAGGGTGGTATGGCCGTAGACCCTCTTGTGTTTCTAAGATACCTGGTAGTAGCTCTAAGCTACGTATTTCTTGTTAATGGTCAGCAGAGAAGAGGGAAAATCTTTGTCATAGCAATCCCAAAGGTGCATTCTGATTGGAACAGCTTGGTCATATGTCCAGCCCTGAGTCACTGAAATAGCCTGATCTGATTGGATTAACCTCAGTCATTGTTCCACTTCTGGCTCCAAGGGAGATGTCAGCTCCATCTGAACAAAATGGATTCTCAAATGGAAACTGAGGACTACTAGGAAAGGGGAGACCAGAGCCTATTGAATGGTTCCTGACTTCATGGAACTGAAAGCCTAATTAGTGGAGGAGACTACAAAAGCAATCAATCAAAGAAAATTGGGAATTGGGACATGAACAAAACACCTCTACAAGACTGACTACATAATTTGCGGGGCCTAGTGCACAGGCAAGGCACTTTTCAAAAATTATTCAAGATTTCAAGACAGCAACAAAATTAAATCAAGTGTGGGGCCCTCTTAAGGCCCAGGTCACCTGCCCATAAAGCTAGCCCTGCACCTCTATATTGTGACCTGAAGGGTGAGAAGGAATTAGCCAAGTGGGGGTGCTCCAGGTAGAGGTAGCAGCTTGTGCAAAGACCTGGTGCCAGGATATAGTGCCCTGGAAAAACTGGAGTTTAGAGTACCAGGTGAGAGTGGGAAGGTAGGTGGGGCCTGGTCAGGTGGGATCTAGGAAACCAAAGCCTAGAGCTCTTGCTTAGTGGTCCCTGTAAGTCCATCCATCACCAAGTGAGGGAGGCAGAGAGGAGCCCGCAGGGGGTCAGACCCCACCTTGGGCGGAGATCAGATGTACAGTGAACAGGTCAGAGAAGTGTGGTGAGACACCTGGGTGCCAAGAGCTCTAGGTAACTCTGAGACCCAGAGCAAGTTCCAGCACCACTCTGTCTCAGTGTCCCCCTCGGAACCACAGGGCATAAGATGATCTGATCCTTAACTTCCTCTCCAGCTCTAGCATTCTGTGATTTTCTTCTGGGGTTCCTACAGGTCTTAGATTCAGATGATGAATGGAAGGAAAGAAGGAAGGCGAGGAAGGAGAGAGGGAAGGAAATTCCTTTTTCATAGCAGGTCTTTATGTTAGTAACAAACTCTGCTGAAGGCTTGGGGAGATGTAGGGAGTTTAGTTTGCACAAACCCGACACATTCAAGTTGAATATTAGACATCCCTGTTCTTGGAAATCATTTTGGCTCCTCCATTGTGGTGATATCTCACTGCAACTTTATATCTTATTTAGCACTGTCATAAGAATACCCAAACCTGTAGAGATGTTTTATAAAAATTTGAGTCAAACAGAGGCTACCCCTGGAAGCAAGAACTCAACAGATTGAGATAAATGCTTCCAAGAATAACAGCTTGCAGTTTCTTTTATGCTTTTGAGATTAAGGAAGGAACGTAAGGAATATTACATGAAGGTAGCAGAAAGCAAGATGGGGGCCAGATTGCAGGACAGTTAATACTGTGTGCTCTCTCAAGGGTGGTCACGCATTAGAAGGAGGGGTCTGCAAGGGGCATTTCAAAGGTGTATTTACCTAGACAGAGACAATGGTGAAGAAAAGCCTTTTACTAAAGAAGTTGTAGGCCTGGGGTGTGACTACTCACCATGACTTTCCCAGTTAGGAATTTATGATCATATGACTCTGTGAGGTTACTTTCCATAAAACTTTTTCATCCACAGCACCCTAGCCTCTGCCACCTCACTGGTTTTCTTTCCCTTCTCATTACCCCTCCTTACTTTCTCCCTCTGGATTACTCACTATACTCTAAATTATTTTGTAAAGTATTCAGCTGAGCAAAAGGCAGAAGTGCCATTCACCCAGGTCCTGAGATTTCTTTTAATGGGATCCACTCTCCTCAGGTTTTGAAAATCAGTTTGCTCCCCTCTGTTACAAGGGAATAGCACTGTCTCCAGATGGTGACTGCCATTTACATGTCTATTCCCCACCCTGAGCGCCATGGAGAGAGGAAAGCATACGTCCAGTTGTGCAAGCCAGCCCCCTGTACTTTGCAAGGGGTCCAGTAAATACTTGTGGGATTAGTGAATGGGATCATTCAGACCCCCTCCCTCCTGTCACTTGAAGCTCACCTTCTTTTCTCTCTCCTTCCAGGTAATGGTTATGACAAAGCATTAGAAGGCCCAGAAACTTCTAATGGGGTCAGATGTGGAAGAAGCTGGCGGCATAGACAAAGCCCTGGCTAAGACGGTTGTGGCAACAATTGTATTCTCCAAGGAGACAGAGGTTAGGGGTTCTTGGTGGACCTCCGATTGGGGTGGAAGTGGACCCAAGGAGGAGGAGACAGATGATGCCTAGGTCGTTTGATGGGCCTGGGTGCGGCCAGAAGAGGCACTGGGCCAGCACCCTCTGGCTGTGGCGGCGCCTGGAGATCCTCACGGAGATATGCTGCCTGCTCCTGAGTCATGGGACCTGAGGCCTAGGAAACAGCTCCATGTTGAAACAGGGGAGGGGGGCAGGGTGGGTGTTTCTACTTTGCCACCAGCACAGACATCATCACCACCCACACTTCCTGTCACCCGTGGGTCACCTTCATGGTCACCACTCATCTGACCCTGTCAGTCATTTGTCACCCTCTCCATCATTCCTGTATCACAACCACTGCCCCTTTCCTAACCATGTTGTCACTTGACCCAGTTCCCATCGCTGTGTTACCTTCTCCAGCATTGCTGCCATCCCTGTCCCAGCCCCATGCCCACGGCGGTTGCTATCTGAACCAACCCTGTCTTTATCAACTGCTTATACCCCGACCCTGATCACTGCCTAGTTCCATTCCCATCTCCCCTGTCACCTTGACTGTCACCACCTGTCCCAGTTTCCATCACCTCTAAGTCCTCTGAACTGTCACCACCTTTCTCCGTCCGTCTGTTAGTTCACCAGCACTGCCCATCTCTGCCTCCTCCCTGTTGCTTCACCAAAACTCCTGCTTATCTTCAGGGCCCCGTCTAGGTCCTGAAATGAGTGTCCCCTCTGATATAGAAGTCTGGAACGTGTGCCCACCTCTGGGCCTTTGCCCCTGCCTTTCCAGCCTCTGGCACCTTCTGGGCTTCCCTACCTGGAATCGCCATGTACCTTACCTTTGATCGCTGCTCTGGCTAGGAATGCTTCATTTCACCCGATGTTGGCTGTACTCTGAGCCCAGCCTAGATGTAAAATCTCCATTTATTAAATTGACTATTATTTCCCTTTCTAGAATTATCTTATGTCCCCTCAGACTATTGCTTTCCCCTCTCTATGATACACTCCCATAGTCCCCCAGTGCCTTGACATATAACACGTATGGTCAACTACTTAGTGGTAGAATCATGTGTTTCAGGCCTTCTGGCCCATCAGATAGGACCCTCAGGGAAGCCGGTATCTGTGTCTGTCTCAGTCACTGCCAGGTCCCCAGAGCCTAGCACACTCTCTGGCTTCTGGCAGGGGTTCATGAATATCTGCTGAGTAAATAAATACCATTTATTGAGCACTTAACAGTGCCAGGCCCTGTGCTAAGTGCTGTACACATATTAATTTGCTCATTCCTGGTTGTATTTTTGGTGTCCCTTTGTATTTTATTTTATTTATTTTTGAGCATTTCAAGGGCTTTTTAGCTGGTTTGACACAAGCCCTAGGACACAAACTAAATACTCAATGATAAGAGGATAGATTAGACAAAGTGTGGTTTGTCTCTTAGTTATGAAAATCATGGTTCTGAAGAGTTGATAATTATTCTATCATCATGGCATTAGGTGAAAAGGGTATAATACAAATGGACTTATGCAGAATTATTTTTAATTGTGTCAGCAGAGTACTTTAGAAAGATTAAAAGATGAAAAGGAATGAGAGGATTATTAATAGACATTGCACTGTTTATGAATTATGAGCAATTTATTTTTATTTTTTATAGTTTTCATATATCCTTTGATGGGCATCAGTACTTTTATAATAAAAGCTATGCATTTGTAAAAAATACCACAAGAAGCAAAACTACTGTTTTATGTGAATGTGCCAGTATTTTATAATCTTATGTTACTTTTTGAGGTGCTAGATTGTAAATTCTATGAGGCCAGGCTTCTTGTCCATCTCCCAGCTCCAGGTTTGAATGAAAGTGTGATGGCGTTCATTAAATGTACCTTTTTTTTTACTGCATCTCTCACTAATTTTCTCTTTAATTCTTCAGAGTGTCCCGACACAGCAAGAGTATTTAGGGGCTTCCTTCATCATCTACAAAACCCAAACCCACCCACCCCCCATGATGGCACATTTAAGAAGTGATGTGAATTTGACAAATTCTTTCAGAAATATGAAAATAAAACCAGATTATGCTCCAAGTCTACTTGTCCATTTTTGTTCCCATCTCGGAGAGGAGCACCACCCTGACCAGACACCCAGGAGTCACCCCATGCTTCCTGCTCCCGCACCCCAATAGTCAATCATTCCCTAGCACTGTGCTCCTGCATAGCCTCTTCCCATTCCTAATGCCACTCTCTTTGTTCCCACAACTGCCACCTCTTGCCTTCATTACCACAAGTGCCCCATAACCAGATTTCTCTCTCCACTCGTGCTCCTCCCGCCCCAATTCGTGCCTTCGGATCTACAGCCAGGCTGAGCTTTCTAATACACCAATCTACCCCTGCCACTCCCCTGTATACAGCTCTTCAGGGGCTCCCATCACTCTCAGGAGCAAGTACAGGACAGTTGGCGACCTGTCCCAGGCTGACCTGTCACTGTGCTCCCACCCTACTCCCACCAGAGAGTTTCGCCGTTGGCATTTCCCAGGCTTCCTCCATGAATTGTCTCTTCTCCAAGAGAAAACCCATTCTGCCCCCCATCCTTTGCCTGGTTAACTTCACACCTCTCAGCTGTTCAAGTAGATGTCCCTTCCTCCAGGAAGGTTTCCTGATGGCCACCCTACCCCACAACTTGCTTGGGTGCCCCTCCTCTTAACTTCCACGGGCCCTTGTGCTTATCACCACTGATACCTGCATCATAACTTTGTATTTACACACCAGCTTCTCTACCGCCTTGTGTGCCCTGCGGTCTGGGACCGGGACGTGCTTTCCCTTGCACATCCAGCATCTCTCACGTGGTAGGGCTTCCATGGCTGTTGAATGAGTGAATAAACGAGTAATGAGTAAGTCAAGTACCCTGGTAGAAACTGATTAATACTTTTTTCAGGTCCTAAAAGTACCCATAGATTACCCAAAGAAATAATGTGGCCTTGTTGGCAGAATTTGAGGGTGCGTATGCAGTGAGGGGTGGCGGGGGGAATGGGAGTGGTCTACCCCTTCTGGGAGAAGTATCTTAGTTCCGACTTGTTTAGAATTACTGCTGATGGTGATAACAAGAAGCAGACGGACTTTTAGCCAGTTTTATTGTTTTTAAGTTCTCTGCTGATGACGCTCCTGCTATTGCTTGTCCCAGGGAGGGCTGCTCCCACCCCCACCCCCACCTAGTATGCCCACTTAGTAAGGAACCCTGCTTACTGGTCTGTTTTCTCCCCTCACAACTGAGTTGGGAGTGATTTCAGGGGTGTCCAATGTCTCAAAATTCCGCAACGCGAGATTATTTTCTGACAGAGCTAGAACCCAACTATGACTCGTCTGGCACCCCCAGCTCCCTCAGGGGAACCCTCTGACCCTCCTTGCTGATAGCGGTCTGTGACAAGGAGGCTATGTGCAGGGATGGTTGCCTACACAGAGGATCCAGAGCTGGATATAGTTCTGTCCCTGTCACTAACTTACCCTGAGGCCTTGGGCCGGCTCTCAGTGCTCACACTCTCAAGTCCTTCTTAGGACCTCACTTTGTCCTCCCCCCATAAAATTGGGGTGTTTGGTGACCCGGGCCCTCGGGTTCTTCATGGAATTTCTTATGCTGGGGTAGGGATGTCAGCTATAGGCACAACAGGAAATTTTCCCCTCAGGCTCCCTCTTTCTGCTCCTCTCTGACCTGAGTGAGAGACTCTACAACAGGGGAGGCTGGGTTGGGTGTGTCAGCAAGCAGGACGGAAAGCGAGTCTGGACATGTGGACAGTGGAGCCTGGGCCCCAGAATCGGGTGTGTGTTTATGTGTTGTAGAGAAGAGGTAGGCAAGGGTGGATCTCAGGCAAAGGTCAAGGATGGGAGAGGTGGCTCCAGCAAGCCTGCTGCCCTTGCTTGGTGACTTCCTTCAGGAACTACGAAGACAGACACTGGATTGAGCTAGGTCCTGGCCCTGCTGTGAGGCTGGGGAGGAGCTGGGGTTGGAGAACAGCCCCTTGGTGAGGTTACTTCTAGAGTGGGAGCCAAGGACCCTTTCTGGGAAGGAAAGACAGTGTCATGAAAGCAGGAAGGATTCAGGTTAGACTACAGGAGGGGCAGGTGATGGTGAATCAGGAAGGATGAGGTGCCTTTTTATTTGGGCTTCTTCCCAAGAAGGAAGGAAAAATCCATACCACCCAGCCCCTCCATGGGAGAGAGGGCTGTCTTGTTGGAAGGAAGAGGAAATGGACAGGATGACTTGGGGAACTAGGTAGCCTGTAGCCCTCAGTCAGAGTTTGGGGAATTGGCAGCTAAGGAGGAAGCCCTAGGACATCTAAAGCTGTGTCAGTCACCTCCCAGACCTGGATAGAATTCAGTTATTCCTCCGCGAAATGGGGAGAATCTCCTTGGTCCTTGCATACTAAAGCCAAAGTGTTCCTTGAACTGGTCACTGAAAATCAGAGTCCCCCTTATAAGTTCCTCTTGAAGTACTGGGGAACTTAAAAAAAAAGGCAGCTGAAATTTGGGCTGAGTGGGATGGAGACAGGGGAGCCTGGGCCAGTTGGGGCCAGAGTGGTGCTTTAGGATGCAGGTAGCCTGATTAGACATCCCTACCTGAAGGCCCTCATGCCAAGCGGGGAACACTCTGACCTTGACTTCCCAGACATTATGAGTTCTTGGTTTAAGCCCCTGTCATCAGACTTTCACTTCCCTAATCCTGTGTCTTTGCCTGTCGCTCCACAAAACTCCTCAGCCCCTCCCTATTTCACAACAAAATACAGAGGGTGCCAAAAAAAGGCATACACATTTTAAGAAAAAGAAAAAACTGTATTAAAGTTGTAGTACTCAATATATACTGATAACAAAAGCTGAATACAAAACACATGTGACATCTGCAATTACAAGAGGTGCTCAGAGTGGTTACCATCAGCATCCAGACACTCTGATTACGGTGAACTACTGCTTGAGCAACACTGACCAAAGTGTCCGCTTGTATCACTGCGCATGCCACTTCGTGTTCGTCCCTAAGTACCGCCAGTGTAGCCGGTTTTCTACGGTACACCCCATCCTTTAAGTTCCCCCATAGATAGAAGTCAAAGGGTGTTAGGTCAGGAGAATGTGGGGGAAACTCAATCAACATTCTCAAATTTCAAATACCACTTCAAAATGGTGTTGTGCTCCTCAAACGATAACTGTGCTTCCGCCATTTTCTTTGACTGTCCTGCCTGTCACGTGGTGGTGCTAGCATTCATATTGACGCCATCTTTTGAGCGAATGTCATACTACACATTGCTACCATAATTCAATCTCCTTCTAAGAGTAATACATAGATAAAATATGTATACACTTTTTTTGCACCCTGGTATTTATAGCATGCTTTCTATCTGCCAGGCATTTTCTAAGCTCTAGGGATGCAGAAGTGAACAAGACTGTCGGTCCTTGTGTTAGTTTTTTCCCTTGAGAAAAAAACGGGCAAGAAAATAAGTGAAGGTAGTTTAACCTTTTTGACTCTGAAAAAGAGAGGTCTGAATGACTATGGGAACCCAGAGAAAGTGCCACATCCAGCCTAGGAAAGGTCAGGGCAGAGGTATCGCAGACCCTGAGTCTGGAAGGGCCAAGGAGGCTGTGGGGGACAACAGAGGTCTGGAACCACCCCAACAGATTCACAAGAACCAATTGTTAAGTCTTCAAAAATTTTGCAAACTGTTAAACACAGCCATTATTAAAAATTAAATTACATAAATTTATAATTATATAATTTTTAAAACAAAGATAAAAAATAAACTTATCACTTTCTGTTACATTTTATTTTTATCTAGCTCTTGAAGTGACTTACATCTATTGGATCTTTCAGGTGGAGAAACTATATAATGGTATGCTGTTCTTCCCAAGTCCTTGTTTAGTGACATCACATTGGTAGTTTGAAACAGGTCACTGTGGCAGTATTTACATAATTGAAATCGACTAACACCACAAGTCAGGGCTCAATTTATTATTTTGATTGATTGCATGGACCAGGGTTTGACAAATAATAACCTGCAGGCCACATCTAGCCTATGAGCTAAGAGTGGTTTTTATATTTTTTAATTGTTGAAAAAAAATCATGAGAAGAATATTTTATGTCATGTGGAAATTATATAAAATTTGAATTTTAGTGTCCATGTATGAAGTTCTATTGGAACATATCCATGTTTATTTGTTAACATATTATCTATAGCTGCTTTCATGCTATAGTGGCAGAACTGAGTAATTGCAACAGAGAGTGTGGCCTGCAAAGTTTGAGATATTTACTAGTATTGGACCCTTGGTCTATACTTAAGAAAATGATGGAGAAAACGTTAATAATGCAGATTAAACTTAAACGTTTGTCATGTCTGCAGCCATTACATTGTGAATAGCACAAAACCTTGAGGAAATATTCTTTCAATATTTGAAAACTATCATCCAATTCAGGAAAAATGGCCACATATCACTGATAAGGAGTGACGTTTTAACACGTTTTTGTTCTTTTACTTTTATCTTACCCCTGAATGCAAATGAAAATATCAACCAACATTTATGTCAGAACTATACTTGTTAGTCAGTGATGTGGATGACTTTTTGCTAAAGCAGGTAGTAAACAAGCATTTGTCCAAATCCTGCATGCACAGATAACAGGGATTGGCAAAAATCAAAGAAAAGACTCTACAGAGCAATTGATGCTACAGAATTTACAATAAAGAGCACAGTATATTTTAGTATTTATATATAAATATATTTAATACTTGTAAATTGTGCGCTATTTTATAGCTTTATATCCGTGAAACTCATAATAAACTTCATATGAATGTATACTCATGTAGATGGACACATTTTTTTCCAGACAAGTAGTTGTTAAGCATATACCAGCTCACCATGGCACAGAGTTCTAGGTAGAGAAGGTTCACGGGTCTGGGTGTTCAATGCACGGTGACAGGGGAGGCATTGAGGCTAGAGCACTGGGACAGAAGTGAGGCATCTTGTGAGCAGGAATGGGGAGCCAGGCACCTTTCTGAGGGCCACGGGGAGCCATGGAAAAACTGTGAGTACTGAAGAGACTCTATCAGATTTGTATTTAGGAGATCATGTTGACAGATTGGGTTGTTAGGGACATGTTATAAGTCCTGAATTAGTGGAGGGAGGGAGAATACAGTAGCAGTATCTTAAGGGCACGTTTCATAGGCCAAGCTCACTCCTACGCACTCCATGGGGGTTATCAGTTCATTTACCATTCACAACAATTTCATGAGGTCGATAGATACTCTTTTATCTCCTTTCTACAAATGAGGAAACAGAGACACAGAGAGATTATATAACAAGCAAGCAGCAGAGCTGAAATTTGAACCCGAGAGTCTGGCTTCAGAGGCCACACTCTTAACCACTATACGTTATAGTTTCAGACTAAAAAGATGGTGAGACTTGGAGTGATATTTCTTAATTTTAATATATGTACAAAGTTGATCATATATTGATAGATATTCCTGGTGTACAGTAGGAGCTTGAGGGCATTCTTCAGGCCCAGCAGGACCAGGTTCTGTGATAATGGGGTATGAGGAGCCAGGGTGGGTGGGCTTTCCCAGTTTCTTTCATCTAGTGGATAACACACTTACCTGACCACTCTGGCCTCCTGGTTCTATGTTTGTAGACTGCTTCTTCATTCTCAAGGAGTCTCAGGATTGGGGATAAACTCCTAAGCACACAGGTGGGAGAGGACAAGAGGGGACAGAGCCTGTCTGGGCCAAGAGTAGGGCTCTTGGTTCAATTGTATGCAAGTAAAGAGGAGCGAGAGGTATGACTTATCATCGACAGGAGGGCTTCCCATGGAGGGGGCATAGATAGGAGGCATGGTGTTTGGGTGGGGGAGAAGAGAGAAGATGGGTCCTGCTGCCATCTGGATTTTCCCCAGGACATCTATATTTACCAGCAAAAGTTTGATAGCCCTTGAAGTGCAGTGACAAGTGACAGCTCAGTTACACACACACACACACACACACACACAGTGCCAAAAAATTGTATATGCATTTTAAGAAAGGGAAAAAACTATTAAAATTGTAATACTCAATATATACCAATAACAAAAGATGAGTACAAGTTATGTTTGACTTCTGCAATTGTAACAGCTGCTCGAAGTGGTTACTATCAGCGTCCAGACATTTCTGATTGTGGCGAACTATGGCTTGAGCAACATTGACCAAAGTGTCCACTTGTATCTCCGGCCATGCCATTTCAGTTTCTTCCTGAAGTACTACTAGTTAGCCGGTTTTCTACCATACTCCACATCCTTTAAGGTCCCCATAGGTAGAAGTCAAGTGGTATTAAGTCAGGAGAACGTGAGGGAACTCAGCTGTACCTTTTCATCTTGCCCATTGTCCTGGAAATGCTCTTGCACTCCTCAAACAACAACCGTGCTTCCACCATTTTCTTTGACTGTCCTGCCTGTTGCATGGTGACACTGGCATTCACTTGATTAATGCCATCTTTTGAGCGAACATCATACTACACATTACTACCGTAATTCAATTCAACCTCGAAAAGAAATACATAGATAACATCTCTTAAAGTGTACATATGTATTTTGGACCCCTGGTACACACACACACACACATACACACGCACACACACGCGCGCGTTTCAAAGGAATGGATGTATCTGTCTGTCATGAGTCCTGGCTGAGGGCAGGAGGTAATAAGGGTAAAATTGGAGGGTGAGGGGTGCTGGATGTTGGTGGCAGGGCGGGCCCCACGCTGGGTGTTGGTCCCCTAAGGCCACAGCTGTCAGCTTGGGACTTCTCATCCTGCTAGCTCGGCAGGTCCCACAGGTTAGCAGGTGACTCACCACCCCTCATTCTCATACAGTCTTGGTTCAGGAAGGGCCAGGGGGTATATAGAATGGAGTATCTGTGTGTTCTTCTATATGAGGTAAACCCATGTGGGCTGTGCAAAGATGTGTGCCACAGATGTGGGAGTGCACGTGGTACGAGGTGGAGGTGGTATGGGTGAACACACAGCTCTTTTCAGAGCACATGTCCATGGGTGCAGGTGTCTGTCTCCCTGAAAGAGGATGCAGTATTGGAGCTTTCTGAGCCATCAGAGGAGGAGCCCTGGGTGGGTGGCAGTTGAGGAGGGTTCTCTGATGACAGCTCATCCTCCCCAAGAAGGGCTTGGCTGAACCAGCTGGCAGAGCCGGGCACTATAAGCCCAAGGTGATGGCAGTGGTTTAAGCTTATCCCTTAAGCCTCTGGCTGTAGGCCATGGTGGCTCCACCATTCTAACCCTGAGAGGGCATGCACACCCACAGGAAACACAGGCAGGCCGGGAGCAGTGAATGTGGCAGGTGGGCATTGAGCCAGGGTTTTCTCTCACCCACTTTGCAGGTGGGAAGGACATAAGGGTCCAGGTGGTGTCTGGTCTGCTGGGATGTGAGGCATGTCGGCCCCAGGTTTCCCATGTCCCTGCTTTGTGTGGCGCTGTGTGCACTGGCATGTGGTGTGCATGCACACCCATGTCTGAGTGTGCTGGCCCCTGCCACAGTGCCTGGGGCCTGGTGCCGCCTTCTCATTATGCTCCATGATCTGAGGGATGGTTGAAGTGGGGCAAAGAGCCTGGGTTAAGGGCCAGGAAGACTGGGTTCTACTCCAAGCTCTCATTTAGTGACTTTGGAGTTGTTCCTTTACCTTCTCTGAAGCTCAGCTCACCCACTGTAAAATGCGGATGGGGCTATAATCCCTGCAGGGCCACCTCCAAGGCTGCTGAGTGACAGAGTCTCATGGAGGTGTTTGGAAAGTCAGGAAGACTTGGTCCTGGGACTTCACATGGGGAACGGTGGCGAGTTTTGAGTTGCTTGGCCAAAGGAAGGACTAAGGGTTGAAAGCAGGTAACAATTTCCAGAGAACTTGCACTTGACCTATCAGGAGAAGTGAGGCATTTAGAGTTCTGGGGCTGAGCTTCAAAACAAATTAACTTTACAGGCCAAGACTTGCTTGAGGGGAGGCTGGAAAAGTCTGTCCACCGATCCTTGCCCACTTCCAACTCTGCTTGCCTGCTAGGGGTGAAAAGCAGGCAAAGTGTCCCCCAGACTGAGGTTGGGAACCAGCTCACAGCCTTCCCTGTCTCTCATTCCCCTCTCCCCCTCCAAACCCCTAGCTTGCCGTCTCTCAGGCTCACAGTTCCGGGAGTTCAGAGGTTATAGGCTTAGCCAAAGCAAACAGACAGCACCAAAGTCAACAAAACAAGAAAGGAAGCAGCACAGGTGATGTGGAAAAGAAAACTTGGAAGTCACAGTAAAGGTGTGTGGGCGGGGCTGGAGGGAGCCTTGTGTCTCCCTTCAGAGAAGGACCCCTGGGCTGAGTCTGGCCCTGTTGGTCTCTGGTGGGAAGTGGGAGGGGACTCAGGCCAAAGGAGTCCGTCAGACCGCCAACAGGGGGCGCTCAACACGAGTGCTGCTAAAAAGATGTGGTTGGGGCCGGGAAGTGGGGGTGTTTCCACACCCCGACCCCATCCCCCTGAAGCCCTAGGCTGCTGTGAGAGCAAGTGAGAAGCTAGCTGGGGGTCAAGGATGTGGGTGGGACCAGGCTGGGGGCAAGGGAGTAAGAGCAAGAGTACCGCGCTCAGGGTTCTCCGTCCCACCAAGGCGGTTCTTCCCAGGGCGCAGGGTCTTGGAGCCATGAATTCCGGGGATGCCCAAACCCCTACAGGCATAGTCGCCCTCCCTGATAAATCTAATTCTGTCCCACTCAGGGCAGGGGAGGGCTCAATCAATTCTCTCAACACACATTTTCTGTGCATCTGCTATGCAAAATACGCTGTATGGGCCAGGGAGTCCCTGGGAGACTGTCTGTCCAAGGCGGTGTCACTCCTGCACCCTCCAGCCACTAGGTGACATGGCTGCTTATTGATTGAGCTGGTGACTGTAGGTGCCTGGGGCAGCTGGGCTCCCAGATGGGAAACTACCAGAGAGTCAGGACCAGTGAGATGCTAGCCAGTCTACGACCAGAAGGGATGGGAGACCAGACTCACCTGGCTGGAGTGGCTTGACATCTGGGTGGAAGGCCATGGGTGTTGGTCTTGCTGTCTGTGGAATGAGCATATATATTCCACCTCCAGCCTTTCTACTTGGCCCTTGTCAGGCAAATGTCGTTCAGGGCAGGAAGGGTGGGGTTCAGGGTCTCCTTCCTCAAACAGGCATCCTCTTTGTCACACAGTGTTGACTCATCACCAGGCACTTGCCACACCCCTTACCAACTCGATCTATTCTTCCAACAACCCTGCAAGGTAAGGATTAGTATCTCCATCTTACACTTGACACCAAGTTAAATAATCTTGTTCAAAGTTACCCAACGCCAATTAAGGGGCTAAACTGGATTCAAGCTCAGATCTGCCTGACTACAAAGCCTGAGTTATAAACCACAGCTCACCACCTGGATGTCCCCCGTCTCCCCAAATAGCCAAACCCCAACCCAGCTCCAGATTCAGGCTCCTGTCCAGGAGGTCCCTGGGTTTCCCACTGCTCCTTCTGCCACCACCTTACTCTTTCATCCTTTTTGTAAAGCATTTTCTGCTCCTGACTCACCTCTTTGCTCTGATTAATCTTGTATCAGGGAGTCCACTATTGTAAGACCCTTCTTTTCTGTGGGTTAAGAAATTGCTGCTGAGAGCTTCTCCTTTAAAATGCTTTAGTGTGGAAGGATTTTGAAATTGATCTAGGTGGTAATCAAAGGATGAAACGGGAAGGTGAATAGCTGATGGGGATCTTGACAATGGAGGGCTCAGGCAGCCACTCTCTGGACCCACTGGTCGGCATCACTAAGCATAAGGCGACTAGACATTGTGCCTCTGGATGGGATGCAAGAGGAAGCACACAGCACCCTTCACAAAGGATCCCCCTCCATCCCCCCCCAAATTGAACCTAAATAAAATCACACCATTAGAGCTAACTTCCTGCATATTGTAATACAGGGGATGGAGGAAACATTAAACAACACTAAAAGGAAGCAAACAGAGAAATCCAGAACACGGACTCCCATAGAACCACATTTACTTAACAGACCAGTGACATGAACGAATGAAAGGGGGAAAGAGGAACTGCTCATGTTTAAGAGAGCACTCACCCTAATATAATGTGTGATCTTGTTTGAATCCCGACTCAAACCAAGCAACAAATTAATGCAAAAAGACATCTTGAAACAATTGTGTATACTTGTTATTTTCACGGAAGTGCATTGTGATTATGTCAAATATTGTTCATATACAAGGGCTGTTTGGAAAGTATCCAGCCATGTAATATGAAAAATAGAGGCATTTATGGCTGGGTTTTTTCCAGACAGCCCTCATATTTTAGAGAAGACTATTGAAGACATAAGAATGAAATGACATAATGCCTGAAATTTGTTTGAAAATATTTCATAAAAAAGAAAAACGATTGATGAAACCAGAATAGACAGATTTGGAAGCATTTTGGGTGAGGTTGGGTTGGAGCAGGTGAAGGTAAACATGTTCATTAGATATTTTGAGAGAACAGAGACGGATGTTGGATCATTTGTCCTGGAGCAATGGGGTGAGATCTGGGCTGGGGAGAGGTCTGGGGACAGGGCAGCATTTGTGTGGTCAGAGAAGACATGGCAATGTGCAGGGCCGATAGCTCCAGGCATAGGGCCCTCGAAGATGTTCTATTTCAAACAAAAAATGTTTTGTTTTAAAATAAGAAAAAAATAAACTTGCATGTTGAAGAAAATGTTTTAATATTACAACATTAATAGAGTGGTCTTTATATCAACACAGTTGTAAAATATAATTTTTATTTTTTGTTAAGGAGGAGGGGACCCACAAAGGCAAAAGGCCATAGAAGTCAGAAGCAGCCCTAGGGTGGGGAGGGGACCGCCTGGAGATGGAGTGTGAGGGAGGGGAGAAGACACTAGGCCTCACTGGGGGTCGTCATCCTCTCTCCATGCTCCTCCATCCTTGTCGCTCCCGTACAGAGATGCATTAGGGCATCCCCAAACTGGCTCACCCTGGACCATGGGCTATGCCCAGGACAGAAGAGACTGTGTCTGCCTGCCCAGCCCAGTTTGGCCCAGCCTACACCCCAGGTACCGGTGCGGATATGGGAGGATCCTTCATTGACACTGGGACAGGCCCTGGAAACTGGGAAGGCCCCACCCTGACCAGGGTCCCAGTGTTCCACCAAGCCTTCGTGGCTGAGGCTCAATGCCTGTAGGCGACCAGACATCTGCACAGGTCCTTTATGCAATCACTTGTTCCTGGAAAGCTGTAATAAAATCCCACCCTCCCACAGGCTGGCATGCTTTCCTCTTGAAGGGGGCACCCTGTGGTTTCCTCCAGGTCTCTATTCCCTATTTGTCCTCACTGGAAATCTATGTTTGGAGAGGCCTTGGAATTTGGGCAAGAATAAGAGATGGGGGAGGCATCTCAGGGAGTTGCTGCCCCTGTCCCTCTGGAGGGAGGCAGGGAAGCTGCCCCACTTGGGGACCCCCCAGTGTGAGTGGAGAGACAGGGCAGTCACATCACACTGGGGCTGCTGGGCCACTGGGCCACTGGGCCTGCTTACTTTTCAGGCTGAGCAGGAGAGTGGAGAGAGAGTAGCTTGCCCTGGGGTTGCTGAGATGGGCTCCCTGCCCACCCCAAGCCCCCTGTTCCAGGCCCATAGCACTGGACCAGATCAGATAGGGCACGTTCCTGCAGTGAGCTGCCCGCTGACTGGGACCGTGCTGACGCAGGCAGGAAAATATTAACCCAGTGGAATGGGCTCATACTCATGTGTACAAGACTCTCTCTCTCTCTCTCTCTCTCTCTCTCTGTGTGTGTGTGTGTGTGAGAGAGAGAGAGAGAGACAGAGAGACAGAGAGACAGAGAGACAGAGAGACAGAGAGACAGAGAGAGAGAGAGAGAGGTTTTCACTTGCAAGACCAGATGCAGATATGTACATGCACACACACACACACACGTTCAAACACAGACATATACGAAGACACAAATGCATATCCTACATGCAAATTCCTTCAGTGTCATCTCCCAACTTCTGTCGCGGAGACACCCTCTTCCAGGAAACCTTCCTTGACAGTTCCAGCTCATACTAGAAAGTGACAGGCCTGCGTCCTCTGCCTGGTTTCTGATGCCAAATTAGGCAGTGTGACATGAATTTTAGAGTGGAGCAGGCCTGGGTTTGAATTCTGGTTCCTTACTTACCAAATGGTTGCCCTTGGGAAGTGGCTGTGCCTCCTGCCTCGTCTGCCCTTGTCTCTGTCCACTCTGTCCTAGAGACCCAGGCATGACTCTGAGAAGGAAGGATAAGAGCCTCGGCGAGGGGGAGAGCAGGTCTGGTGTTGGCAGAGTGTCACCGTTAAAGACCATGCTGGGTCCTGCCTGTGCCCTCGCTCCTGCCCAGCCCGGCTGCTTAGCCCCCAGTTCTTGTAGCTGGGGGGACCCCATCCTCCTAGGGTAGAGGGCAGAGCCCTGACCCGGATGTTCTGATTCTGGTGATTGTAGGCAAGCTATTACCTGGCTCAGAATCTTAGTTTCTCTACCTGAAAAATGAGTTTGAAAGGGAACGTTTACTGGTTGAGGTTTAAGGGCCATTTTTTTTTTTTTTTTTTAACAGAACAAGAATCTTCATGGCTTCAGATGATTTCAGAGAGAATAGAGCTCCTCGAAGGACTCGCATTGTCCCCCATCCCTGTCCCTTCAGCCAGAATTGCTCCTTTCTTACTGATGGATACCACGGGCTCCTGAGTTATTATACAAAGGATTCCAGGACTCAAACGAGTCTGAAAAACCCCAAATCTAAAAAAAAAATTTGATTGAAAGCAGTTTACAAGTTAACCAAACAGCATGCTGGCTGATACAAGTCAGCTGAAATGATTAGGTTATTACACATCAACACATTGTGGGGGGCATTTTGGAGAAGTTCAGATTAGTTTTAACATCTTTGGGTATTTTTATCCATTTCAATTTTTAAAAATTTCCATTCATCCCTAATTGGGTTTCTGCCAATTGTGTCTACCCTGTGTTGTTCATAATAGAGAAGCATTGGAAAAATTTTAAATTGGAGGCAATCCTGTGCTGTAAGCCACAAATAAATATATGATGTGGATGTGGGCCTATTGGCCTGAAAAGATATTCTCAATAAGTGGGGAGGGGGGGTGTATATGTATATATATGAACAAAAGGATTAGAAGGAAACCTACCAAAATGTTAGTAGTAGTTGTCACAGATCAGGGGAGTTGTCATGTCTTTTAAGGTTCTTTTGGCTTGTTTGTACTTTAGGTAATAAAACAATAAAAGAATCTGAGATTTTTTATTTGTTTTCTGTTTTAAAAAATTTCCACTCCAATTATAGACAATAATATCTGCTCAACTTGTTTGGCTATGTGTTCATAAATATTTATTTTTGGTATGTGGGTAGTTCCCTGACCGGGAATCGAAGCCAGGCCGCAGCACTGACAGCGCCAGCGCCGAAGCCTTAAGCCACTACACCACCAGGGAACTCCACTATATTTAAATTTTCGCTTAGGTTGAACATTAATGTCCCCATTCACCAGTTCACATTGTAAGACTTTTAGTGTAAGAAATGGGAGGTTGGTGTGCACTGGGTTATTTTCAAACTTTCACTAGCAAAAATCGTGCATTGCAGACAAAATCAGAATAAAGAAAACTGAACCATTTCTGAAAGAGGCACTAATTACCCAAAGAAAGATCAAAGTTTGCAAAAATTGCCCTGTAGCACACTAATATTACCGTATTATTTTCAAGTAATTTATCATTTCAACCAAATTAGTTTTTTACTCCATGGTCTGTTGCTGCCTTCATAAACCTTTCTCCTGGGCCCCATCTGGATGCCGAAAGGGGCTGGTGGGAGGATCCCATGTCTGCCAACCCCATTTCACAGACTAAGAAATGGGCCCAGGGCAGGGACTGAGCCAAGGTGGTGTGGTGAATCTGATGCCCAGGTCAGTGTGCAAGGCAGGGACTTCACTGCAGCTCAGAGCTAGGACACCCCGTCAGATTTGAATTTCAGAGAAACAATGGATACTGCTTTAGTATAGGCAGGTCCCAAATAATATATTGTTTTTTGAAATTCAAATTTAACTGAGTATCTTGCATTTTATCTGTGGTCCCCCACTCAGAGCCTATACTGTGAATACAGGACCCCAGGTGTCCCCTCTCTGTCCTCCTCCATCTCCATTGGCTGTGGAGATCCCCCCAGGTTCTGTCGAGGCCCAGCTCTGACCCAAACGCCCGACCTCAAGACCCTTTAGCTGCCCCCCTTCTCTCCACAGTTGAGCTTTCTGCCTCCTCAGTCACCACTTCTTCAGTGCTGCGGCCACCCTCCATCCGCCCAGCTCATCAAGGCTCCCCTCACCCCAACTCTGGGGCCACAGCCCCTCTGAGTACCTGGTAGCCTGCTGGCAGCCCAAGTGTCTGGTTTCCATCTCCCTCCTCACTTGACACTTCCCAGTCACCCTCCTGTCCCCGGAATCCTGCCCCTCTCCCTGTCCCCACTTCCTCGGGCTTCCTGGCAATCCCAGGGACTCCTGTGGTGAATGCCCAGGCACAGACAGCTCCTGCTCTTTCTTTCTCCAGGGGGACTCCTCTCCCAAGCGCAGGCCCCGTTGTGCCTCTGCCTGCTGGATGCTCCAAGGCCTCAAGGACCCCAGGTTGGCTACCTCACACTTCACTCTGCTTAGAACTCTTCGAGGGCTCCTCAGGCCCTTGGGGGAAAGTCTGATCCCATGTCCTGGCAGACAAAGGCCTTCATGGTCTGCCCTGCCCACTTCTCCAGCCCTCTGCAAGCCACGTACCGTTTCCGGAATACGTTAGGTGTTCTCACTGGGCTTCAAGTGGTTCGAATCACCACGCCGACCCCACTCTCTCCTGCTCACCTTGGTGGACTCAGCTCCCATGTCATTTCTTCTGCAAGATTCTTGCCCGCCTCCAGGTTGGCTTAGCTGCTGCCTGTATTCCCTCCACCTTACCACAGTGTATCCTAAGTCACTTGCCATTTATCTGTCTCTCCCAAGAGATAAATGGGACGGTGCCTTCTCCACTTCTGGTCCCCAGCACCCAGCCCAGTAAGTGATCCCAGGACTTAACCCCAGACTCCAACATGGATCCCAGTTCCCTCCCTCACCAACCTGATCCCAGTCCCATCCGACTCTGCCCGAGCTCTGGCCTCATCATAGATTCCAGCTCTACTTTTGCCCCTTACAGCACTCACACCAACAGCACACAGGAAAGGAATAAAGACAGGTGTCCCCCATGTCCAGGGCACATCTCCCCCATCCTGAAGGAAGGACTTAGCATTTTGAGCTCAGTTGAGCTTGCAGAGGTTAGGGAGGGGCAGAGTCCCCTCGTGGAAGAGTTAGTTCTGTAAGGACAGCTTCTGGCTAGGAAGGGACTGTAGTTGACCCATCTCTTCCTGCAGACTGACCTGCCGGGCAAGTTGGAGTAAGGACCTGAGCAATGCAGGTTCCAGACCTGACCCAGTCCGTTGGCACCCTCTAGAGGACAATTCTATCCCCAGAGCTGCCTTTGGGCAACCAAATCTTATACTGCCTCCCAGCCTCAGTTCCCCTGTATGGCCTGCCCGCCGGCCATCCACAGCTCCACCTGGCAGCCTCTCCACAGTGTGCAGACCAGAAACCATTCTCTTCTGTCTCAGCACTGGCTCACCTGCTCCGACCCCACTCTGCCTCGTCCTTGGAGGCCCAGCTATGGCCCAACTCCAGGCGCCCTCTCAGACGGCAGCTGGCCCCCTGGCTTGCTCCTGACCCCACCTCCGCCACTGAGCTCCTGCAGCCCTAGGTCAGAGCCCCGCACCCTGCTCGGCTTTGGTTCCTTCCCGGAGGCCTCGATGGCCATTCCCAAGGGAAGTGTTTTCAAGGCAGGGCCTAGGTTTCCGCCTCCACTGCTCAGATGGGGGCTCCCAGGGAAGGAGACCCAGGCTCCTATTTCCCCACCTCTGACTAGGGATCCCCAGAGGACCAGGCTTGGCTTTCTACCTCCCTCCTCAGATCGGGGTTTCCCTGAAAATATGGTTTCCATGTCTTCCTTCCCCTCAGTTTGGGGAAGTCCGGAGCCTGAGTCTCCTCTTTCTCCTTCAGAATGGGGGCTCCCTGAGGACCCAGGGTCTCCTCCCCAACTCCTCTACCTGGATGTTGATCCTCAGAACTTTCCAGTTCCCATTCTGTGCAGCTCTCCCCACAGCCAGGGGCTCAGGAGCCGCTGGAGCTCCCCGCCTCCATCCCCCCTCCACACACACACACCAACCTGGGGCCTCTGGCTCTGGGGTTGACTCCTGGCTTGGAGAACAGGTCCCTCCTCTGGGACCACGAGGCCCAGTGTCCACCTGGAACTTTACCTCTGACCTCACAAGAGCCGCCTCAGAATCCGGTCTCCATGGCGCCACTGGCAGGAGAAGGAATGCTATTTTGGGCAATGCATTTGGACTTGGCTTAGTGGCATGGGCCAAACCCCTGCCCCACTGACCTCTCTACTAGAAGAACAGAGCAGAGCAGCACTTGGAGCTGCCCCAAGGAAGGCAGGGAGGCGGGCTCTAGACTGGGGACACAGGGGCAGCGGAGCCCCAGCTGGGGAGCAGTCAGAGGCTGGGACATTCATGGAGAAACAAGGCCAAGACCTGCTATAACCGAGAAGCACCCAAGGCAGATGCTAAGAAGCAAAAGGCACTACAGTGAGTGAGTCCGTCTCCAGGCAGGGCTGGAACAGGGGCTCCCTGGGAGTGCCACTCCCTGGGGACACTATGGGGGAGGAGGTGACCACGGGACTGTCTAGGAAAGGAACCCCAGTGGGAGGGTGAGGGCCTAGATGTCGGTCCTGGTTTAGTCCTGAGTTACAGCGGGACACTCTGGGCATCAGTTCCCTTCCCTGTAGGTGGACTGTTGGGAAGACAGTGGAGCAGAGGTTGGGAGGATGTGTTGTGCTGGGCTGTCGGCAGAGTGTGGGGGTGGGATGGGAGAGTGGAGACCAGTGAGACTGGACCAAAGCAGAATGGATGCAGATCAAAGAGATGGGTCAAATGGTGGCTTTGCTGGAGTGGTTTCTTCCCCTGGAGGTCCCCTTCCCCACCTCCAGAGGGTCTCTGCAGTCTGAGCTGGGGATGTGAGCCTGTGCTGCAGCTGCAGAGAACTGGAGACACACAGGACAGAGCACGGGGAAGCTCAAGGTGTCGTTTGTGCAGTCATTTGTGAGAAAAATGGGAATACAAGGGAGAATTTTCAGGAACAGTGAGATGGGTGAACTTTGTTCTGAGCTGGAGATATGAGTGAAATGAAGTTTTAGAACCTCATCCTGTGTCCTCTGTGTGTGTGTGTGTGTGTGTGTGTCACTGAGGGGAGTCTGTGGGTATGTCCACTGTCCAGGCTGGGTTGCAGACCTGGGAAGGTCAGGAGGAAGGGCCTGATCCAGAGGTCAGGGGTCCTGAGGCCAGCATGGGTAGAGGAGGTGGGACTCCAGGACTTCTTCCCATTGGCTGAAGCACACCCACCTCCCTGCCTCCTTCCAGCTTGGCTGGGTTGAGGGAGTCGAACTGGCAGGAGCTTCTCCCCTGCAGGGGCTGAGGTCTGATGAGAACGTGGGGCCAAATTCTGTCCCGCCCAGCCCTAGTGACCTCTCTTTGGCTCCACAGCATCTAAAAATCTCAGACAATATGAGTGAAGCAAACAGGAAAAGGCGGTAAGCACCCACCCATTCCCCATGCTAGCCTCCCATCCCCCCACCCAGCACACCCAGTGCCCTCCCTGCCCCGTGTCAGCTCTCCCCGAGGGCAGCTGATCTCCCCAGACCCCCCCCTCCCCACTAGCGCATAGGGCCCAGAAGAAGGGCCTCTCAGACCTGTGCTGATAGCCAAGCACAGGCTGGGCCCTGGGGGAGGGGAGGCTCAGAAAAACCTGAATGAGGGTCAGGGGGCTCCGTGGGTTCCACCTGCCCCCAGGTAGGTGATGCTCAATTGGACTGAACTCACTACCTCTCATCCTTTCACACTCAGGTTTCTTAGGGGTGCAATGGCCAAGGCCCTGCCTACCCAGTCCGTTTCCTCTCTGACCTCCCTCCACTCTGCCCACTCCAGTCACGACCCACCTTCCTTTCCTTCAAACCTGCTCAGAGTCCTTCAGTGACTGTTCCCTCTGCCTGAAACACTCTTCCTGCAGCTATCCATGTGGCTCACTCCCTCACCTCCTTTGTGTCTTGGCTCAAGTGGTGCCTTCTCAGTGAGGCTTACCCCGACAGCCCTATTTAGAATCACGTCCCACATCCTTTTCCTTGCCCCGTCTTTCCGCACAGGGTGTACTACCTCTTACACACAAATGTCCTTAATGCATTTCATCGCTGCCTGTCAGCTCCACGTGCCCGGGGCTATGGTCTATTGTGTGCTCTTGGACAGGGGAATGGTCTCCCCTCTGTGCAGAGGGCATTGCCACCTCCAGCCCAGGACTCTTCGTGGGCGTCACACCCTGTATGCATAGACCTGCTGGCGTCCCACAGGCAACTCAGTCCCAGCTGAAAAGAGCCTTTTCCATTCCCTGCAAGCCCACTCTTCCTGTGGTCTCAGCTCAGTCGAGGATCCCCTTCTCTGTTGCTCAAGCCAGAAGTCAAGACCTTGACCTTGACACTTCTGTCTCCCCCATGCCTCACATCTAGTCACCAATCTCCTAAAATATTTAGATTGTGCTCACTCTCACCATTCTTTTTTTTAATGTGGGTAGCTCCCTGGCTGGGAATCGAACCCAGGTCACAGCATTGACAGCACCAGCCCCAAAGCCTTAAGCCACTACACCACCAGGGCACTCCCTCAGCATTCTTTCTACTTCCACCCTCCATCCTCACGGTCACTTAGGCCACCATCTGCCGATCCTTTGGGAGCCCCTTCAGGCCTGACATCCTGCCCAGTGGCTCCTCACCTCTGATGGTGTTGCCATTATCCATCTTGCTCACTAGATGAAGCAGTCCAGGAGCGGGGACTGAGATTTGCTTTTGTATCCCTGATGCCTGACTCATAAGTAGATGCTCAATAAATGTTTGTTGAATGAGTAAATGTTGTTTAGCAGATTAAATGGTTGGCATAAGGTTAGTTGGATAGGTTAGGGTTGGTTGGTTGATTAGATAAGTAAATGAACTAGTTAATAGGAGAGTCAGTTAGTTGGTTAAGTTGCTAAATTGGTTAGTAAGCTGCAGGGTTCGTTGGTGAGTTGTTAGCTATGTAGTTCCTCAGTTAGCATATATTACTTAGGGAATTATCTGGTGGGCTATTAGTATCCTCGTAAGCTAGCTTTCTTAGATGCTTTTTCTCATTCCACACCCTCTCCTTGAGCTATCTCATCTATGCCCATGGATGAACCAGCCACCCATGATTCGGTGAACTCCAAATGTGTATCTCTAAACCAGGCCACCTGATCAGCTGCCTCCTTACTGGTCATCTCCACTTAGGTACCCTGTGGGGTCCTCAAACTCAGCACACTGGAGGGGGACTCTTCACCCTCCTACCTAAGCCTGCAGCTCCTCTCCTGGGCTTCATGTGTCATTTTACTGCTCTTGCGAGAATCTCGGGTCATCACTGAGTCTTCCCTTTCCATTCTCCTTTCTAATCAAACGTCAAGGTCTGTCAGTTTGACAGTCTCCTAGCCATCTCCATGGCACCTTCCTGGCTCAGGCCGCCATCCCCTCTCAGCCTGTCTGTGGCAGAAGCTTCCTGATGGTTCACCATGCCTGCTCCCTCATCCCAGCCTCCATAGAAGAAGAGGCAGTTCTCCTGCTTAAATCCTCCACTAGCCCCCTGGCTCTCTGGGTTGAGCTCAGGCTCCCTAACACGGGCCATGAGGCCTTTCGCCTGTGCTTCTCTCTTCCCATCTCATGCTACTTCATTCTTGTCTCTGGCCAGCCCACCCTTGCAGAACTCCTCTACACATCACACACCATCTCAGCGGCAAGCCTTAGCCCCTGCCATTCCAGCGCCCAGAACTTCCCCTGTCTCCCCTATGCGTCTTCCCCTGGCCCACCTTCTATTCTTGACCCAATTTTCTCCTCTGGGAGAGCCCCCTACCCACTCCTCTAGGTCATTTGCTTCCTCTCTGCAATCTTGTGGTGCTCACTCTTCACTTGTGGCAACAATCCTCACACTTTATAGCAATTGTTTAATTAATGGTGTTTCTTCCTAAGAGTAGGGATCATGCCAATGTCCTTTACTACAGTGCCTGAACATAAGAGGCATAGGAGGCATTCAAAAAAATCTTTGGTGTAGTGGCTGGTAGGTGGTTGCTTGTTGTTTACTGTGCCCTGCCTGCTGTGCAGTGAGGAGGGAGGGCCCACGGTTCGACTCCCTTGGTGTCCTTGACTTCCTGCTCTGTTCACCTCTCTGCTACCTCTCTGGCACCTTCCTAGGACTGTTCTTGGGTCCCTGCCTGGCTCAGGCTGCGCATAGGCTCTTCTTGGGGGCTGAGGAAGCCAGTCATGGGGACAAGAGGACCCCTACATGATGCTGCATGGGAGCTGGAGGTGAATGGGGGCCCGTGGATCACCCAGGCCGTTCTCCATCCCCTCCATGTGCACAGCGCTGGGTTTGTGTCCCTGGGGGAACGACAGAGCAAGGACTGGGGTGGGCGAGGCATGAACACGGGGTCTCGGCCAGAATAGTAAAAGGTGTTTTTTCCGTGTCTTGTTTACATTTCTCGCTCCCTCTGCTCACTCTTTGCTGCTGTGGAACCGGGGAAATTTAGGAAGCCTGGCGTGGGGTCGGGGGGTGATGTCACTATCCTGAGCAGGGCAGGGCAGTGAGTGTCTGATGGCAGCTCTACGCCGCACTGAGAGTCACCTGTAGCCCTCCTTGTCTTGTTTAGCCTCCAGACCCCATCTCCTCCTTCAAACTCAAGCTCTATACACTTCCCTCAACAGACATGGGAGCCTGTAACTCATTTTTTCATCTATCCATTCAATCATATGTTCATTAAATAACAATTTATTAAGCATCTACCATGTGCCAGGCACTGTAAAAAGTTCTGGGGATCTAGTGAAAAGTAAGACAGGTGAATTCCCCAGTTATCATCATTCGGCGATATATATTGCACACCTACTATGTGCCTGGCACTGCGCTGGGCACTGAGAATACTCCAGGAGTCAGATCCAGTCCCTCTTTTCTCCTCTTCCTTCTCTCTCTCTCCCTCTCCTGTTCATTCATTTCCTCTCTTACAAACATTTGTTTGTATTGACCTGGTCGCAGAGCCTGCAGTACTTTGCAGACTCCTTCATCTTTGGAAGGACCCTGTGCACATTTGAGGCCTCAGTGCTGCTTACAGAGCCCAGGAGCAGACCTTGTTCTACCCGGTGCTGTTTGCAGAGTGCCTTGCCATTGCCAGGTCCTGCCTGATGTCTTGATTGTGTCTTCAGAGATCTGTTTCCTGCAGACAGGCAGGCACACTGACAGACAACTGAGCCCCAATTTCCTGCTTGCTCTTTCCCACCTGCTTCTCCCCCAAGGCTCATTGGCACCACAGATGGCATTCATCAGATGCCCCACTGCCCCCTGTGCAAAGTGGCCTTACTGGTGTGCCCTTCCCACTGATCCAATCTGCATCAGAAGGAAGAAGTGGCATGGCCTGACCATCTACCCGCAGTCCCTCTCCATGTCCCTGTGGCTCTCAGGCACCCTAGCGGCCCCGGGCAAGAGGGAGCGTGTGGAGAGGCCGCCGGGTTACCCATTAACCTAGCCAGGAGCGGAGGCGCGCAGGAGCGCACGGGCAGGAAGCGCACTTGAGTCTGTCTTCTGCCTAGGGGCTCGGCCTCCCACTTCAGGTCCACCGACAACACCAGGATGGTCTTCTCACCTGTGATAGGAAGGGTGCGAGCAATCCTGCAGAAGGAAATGGTGCGTGAGTTCCTGGCCGAGCTCATGAGCACCTACGTCATGATGGTGAGTGAGTGGGCGGTACTGGGTGCGTGGGCTCTGAGGAAGGGGCACGAACCCCAGGACTCCAGGTGGGGGCGGGGGGCTCAGTGAGGGCAATCCATGACTCCCTCCTCACTGCTGAGCCCCTGGGTCACACTGCCTATTCGCCAGCCCCTGAGCTAAGAGCCTGAGGGTGAGAGCTTTGTCTTCCTCACCAAGCCTTTTTTTTCCCCCAGAGAAAGGGCTCATAATATGTGGGGGCAGAACAAAAGCATGGGTTGGGGGGGGGGTCAGGAGACATGGCTGGAAGTAGGGAGAAGGGAAATCAAGAGGAAAGGGATTGGAAAAAACATTGTCAGTGGACTGACCAGACAGACTGTTTTAAATGGGACAATGCCATCGCTTTGTGTCCCGTATAAATGGTACATCTGGTTGGCCTAAGTGTCAGGCTTTGCGACTTGATCCTGAGGGCAATACAGAGACACTGAAGGCTTTCAAGCAGGGGAACGATGTGCTCAGATTTGGATTTTAGAAGGACATTCTGGGTGTGGTGTGGAGCCTCAGCAGAATGGGCAAGGCTGGAGGGAGGGGAACCAGCTCAGAGACTATTGCAATGACTTAGGGTAGAGAGAGGGTGGTGACTGGTCAGCGATGGAGACAAAAGCACTTGTTGGAGACAGTTGGGGAAGATGGAATCAAGGAGACTTTGCAAGCCACGGATGTGGGGTGAGCACTGAGGGAGCCATTCTGAGCCTGGGCAAGAGGGGAGGTCAGTTTGCATGTCACCGGGTGATGTGCTAGGGTGGTTGGAGACAGAGGTCTGGAGCTCAAGAGTGTGGTTTGGGCTGGAAGTACAGTTAGAGTTCATCAGAATATGGATGGTGGTTATAGAAACTGTCCAGTGAGATTGTATAGGAAGAGAAAATAAGTCAAGGCCAGCCCTAGAGAATGAAGAGGGGCACACAGAGAGTTCTGAGAAGTATCAGCCCTCAGAGAGGTACAAGGAGAAGATGGGGGAGACCAGGTTACAGAAGCAGGGGGACCCACAGGAGGGAGTGGTCAGCAGTGTGAGAGGCTGCGGACAGGCCAGAGAAGGTGAGAGCACTGACAAGGGGCTGTAGGGTTTCAAGACATGGAGGTCACTGGGGACTTGGGCAAGAGCTCTTTTAGGGGATGATGGGACAGAAACCAGACTGCGAGTGGGAAGTGAGGTTTCTCGGAAACTCCCTCTCTCTGTCTGCTTTAGCCTTGCTACTTCCCCCAGCCAGCCTCGGTCCTCAAGCTGTAGCCATGCTTGTTTGTGCCTTGTGGAGGGCACAGGTCCATGAAAAGAAGGGGCAGCCCCTGGGAAGGGAAGCAGACATGTTCAGGAGCACACCAGAGGGAGTAGGGGAACGAGAGGCAGTGTGTGTGTGTGTGTGTGAGTGTGTGTGTG
>PVJL010000568.1:0-305978 GCA_004026885.1 Lyroderma lyra
CCGCCCACGCAGCCACCCGCCCACGCAGCCGTCCGTCCAGTTTCTATTTAGTTAGTTTGGGCTCCATTGCAGTTTATCTTTCTTCCTTCCTTATCTGACTCTACTCCTCTCTGAATATACAACCAGACAAAAAAAAGTAACTTATTGTTAGTTGAATAATAGTTTTTGGTGTGTACGGTAGGATGAACTTTTGTAAAAAAAAGCAATGTGAACATGCCAAAAATAGAGAAGAATGTACGCAATGTCGTAACCATTTAATCCCTGGCTAGTGGAAATCGTAGTGATTTTTATTTCCTTATGGTCGTTGAGTGATTTAATTCCCACTAAAATTAGTCAGGGATTACAAAATCTCTATTCTTACAATCAGAGAAAACAAGAGTGCTGGTTCCATGTGGAAAAATGAGTAAGGTTTAATACCAATCCTCAGCTCATTAGAGTAAGAGGCCTGTAGGAATAGGGGCACAGAATTAAGCCACGTTTAGGTGACTGAACTGAGTGAGAGAAAATCTACTCTACAAAGCTACAATTTAAACCATTAACTTCAGGCAGACATTTCATAAATGGTTTTCTTTGGTCATATAAGGTGGCTGTGGGTAATGTTAAAAAAAAAACAAACAACCAATTAGGGCTTCTGTCCCACTGGTGGTAGATCAGTTCTCTTTCTCTGCCATGAGGAAAGGCAATTCCATAATGCCAATAAGCTTGTCAAATCTCCAGCAACCTCCACTCTCCCAGCACCCCCCTCCCCCAATTCTATGTGGAGCATTATAGGACAAGCCAATGATTTCTAGTAAATTAGGAATTCCATTTCCTAAATAAATGAAGAATTTATTTTGCACTTACAAAATTGAACTCTAGCTTGTGTTTATTTTTAAAAATGCAGGAGAATATTAGTGAAGCAAATTTGTCTCCTTCATTTATGTACTTTGGAGCAAGGTTTATTTATACTCAGTGAAATGATAGCTTTTCTGGTAATGTCTCCTTTTCCCAGCAAAGAAACCTTAATCTCCTTTCTGAAAATGATTCTATTTGGGCAGCAAATCCTACATTGAAAATTGTTCCAGATCTTAAGTTATGTAACCTGAACAGATGGCATTTGCATGGCTTTGACATGTCAGGCTGCAGTCACAAGGCATGCTGAGGAACCAGCCCTGGAGCCTTCTGGTGGACAAGCAGGCAGACCCCGTGAGCAAGCAGACACACATGACTGGGGTCAAGTTAGCTGCACTCTGGCTCAGCTTCCCATATTTGTGACCCAGGAGCAAATGCCTCAGGATCCTGAAAGAGGTACTCACAGTCCCACAGAAACTGGTGGTAAATTTGGTTGAATCATAAAAATAAAAAAATCTTTCCTAGGGGAAAAAAACAAGTCTCTTTTTAGGGGGATTATACTGGAAGAGTCATTTAGTTTACAGTAATAGTTGAGCTGCCCCAGGCAAATGGACATGAAACTGCATGTGTTCTAACAGCATCTTTGGCTAGGAGCACAAAAGGGCAAAAGTGATAAAAATCCCTCTCTTCACAGAACTTGCAATTTTGTGAGGGAGGAAGACAACCAACCAACCAACCAACCAGTCAAACAATGCATGAACAAACACCCACAAGAGTGATAAATGCCAAAGAGAAAAAAAAGGGCAGCGAAGAGGCATCAAAAGAGGTGTGTATGAAATTTTAGAAAGGATGGCCACAGAAGTCCTCCTTAGAAAAGACGACAGCTGAGTAAAGACCTGAAGGAAATGAGAGTGCAAATCATGTGCAGGTCAGGCAAAGAGCATTCTAGAGAGAGGAAACAGTGAGTGAAATGCCCGGAGTTGGGGAAATAGCTGGAATGTCCAAGGAACCACAAAAAGTCCAGTGTGACTCACCCAGAGTACACCAGGGGAGTGCCAGGCAAGATGCGATTTGAGAGGTAATGTGGGGTCAGATCATAGAGAGTTTTAAAGATCACAGTTTGGAATTTGCCTTTTATTCTGAGATGGAAACTATTAGGAGGGTATTGAGCAGACAGAACACATGATCTGCATGATTATTTATGAGGATCACTCTTTGTTTAGAGAACCTGTAGGGTAGGAAGAGCAGAAGCCGGGGTGAGGAAATGAGGGACAGGGCAGAGGCACTTAGGAGGCTACTGAGAGCTAAGGAAGTGAGAGAAGGTTGCCCTGAGGCAATAGCAGACGTAGTGAGAAGTGGGCAAATTCTGGCTGTATTTTGAAGGTGGAACCAACAGTTCTGGTTAATGGATTAGGTATACGAGTGTGTAAGGAAAATAGAAGAATCTAGGAACATTCCAAGGTTTGGGAGCTGTGCAACTGGAAGGATGGAGTAGATCTGAGAAGCTTAATGAAAAGGGGAAGAATGTGGGAGGAAGGAGCAGGTTTGGGGGAGATCCGTAGTTGAGGTTGAAATATATTGCTGGGGATGTCTATTACACATCCCAGTAGAGGTGCTGAGTGGGCAGCTGGGTGGGCAAGTCCGGTGTGCCAGGAGAGATGTGGGTTAAAGAGACACATTTGGAAGTCATAAAGATGCACATGGTGTTTAAAGCCATGAAGCTTGATGAATTCCTCTAGGGCAGCGGTTCTCAACCTGTGGGTCGTGACCCCTTTGGGGGTCGAATGACCCTCTCACAGGGGTCGCCTAAGGCCATCGGAAAACACATATCAGATATTTACATGACGATTCATAACAGCAGCAACATGACAGTTATGAAGTAGCAACGACAATAATTTTATGGGGGTCACCACAGCATGAGAAACTGTATTACAGGGGCGCGGCGTTAGGAAGGTTGAGAACCACTGCCCTAGAGAGTGAGAGTGAGTGTAGAACCAGGTGAGCATGGAGAGAGTGACCATCAGGGAAGTGCTGGCACAGGGTATGTACCCAGTATTTGTTAGTTGTTGCCTCTGTTTCACAGTCATTTTCTCAGGCCTGCCCCCAGGCAAAGGTGAGGTAAAACAATGATAATAGTAAATGCCTTCTCCTCCAACTCACACGTATCCATCAGATCTTGCTTTACAAGTTGGGAAGGGGTGAGGATTTGGGCTGCTTCGCTGACCATATTGTGGGGCTGAGCACAACACAGAAGCTCAAATTCCCATCTTCAAAACATCCTCCCAGAGACCAGCATTTCACCAGGTTGCTGGGTGGGGGTGGGGTGTGGGGCTGAAGAACAGAGATCCTCTGGCTGAGTTAGGCTTCACTGTAAAATAAACCATCTAATAAACCACCTCCAGGAAAAGGATGCTCAAGCCAAGCACGGAACCTGTAATGGTAGCCAGCCTGAGGAAGGCTGGTCACACAGCTAGACGGAGTCCCTTGCCCTTTGCAACTATCTGGAAGTGGTTATAGTTTATTTAACCAATACATTAAATATACTTTTGCATTAAAAAGTTCTTTCCCAGTATCTATATTCATCTGAAAGCAGTATGAGTAACTAAAATCATCATTACATCCAAGGCAATAAATGAATATTTTACTGGATTATGTCTGATTACACCTTTGTGGAGTTAGTGAGAAACAATATCTTTTAGGATGTGATTTTTTTAGGTAAAATATCTGCCCTATTTTAAAAATATGCTGCATATTTTATAGCAATTTTATATTTACATAAAATTTGCAAAAATAGTATAAAACATTCTCATGTACTCCACACTCAGCTCCTCCTATTATTAACATCTCATATTAGTATGGTTCATTTGTTATAATCAATGAACTGATATTAATATATTATGATTAACTAAAGTTTATACTTCACTCATATTTCCTTAGTATTTCCCTAATGGTCTTTTTCTATTCTAGAATTTCTTATACGATACCACATTACATTTAATTAATTTGTTACTGAGGAGTTCCGGTCAAGCGTGACTATACTGGGTTTTTAGGAGGAAGACCACACAAAGAGCCATTTCCATCACATTGTATCAAGAGTGCATTCTAGCAAAATGACCTGTTACTGTTGATGTTGATCTTGATCACTTGGCTGACGTAGTTTGTCGTGTTTCTCTTCTCTAAAGTTACACCATTTCCACATTATATTTATTCTGTGTACAGAAGTCACTGTGCACAGCAGGAAGATATGCTCTATCTCCTTGAGGGTGAAGTATCTACATAAATTATTTGGAATTCTTCTGCATGGGAATTTTGTCTCTTCATTCTCTTTTATTTATTTATGCAATCATTTATTTTTATTAGTATGGACTCATAGGTATTTATTTTTATACTTTGGGCTATTGTCCAATACTACATCATTTATTCTATTGTTCCAAGTGTGGTCATTGGGAGTTCTTTCAGTTGGTTCTTATATTCCTTTGATATTCCCCTAGCAGAGTGTGTGTGTGTGTGTGTGTGTGTGTGTGTGTGTGTGTGTGTTGATACTTCCTTACTTTTGGACACTACGAGATGCTTCCAGACCATCTTGTATATTTTCTAGAGTCAGTCATTTTTCCAAGGAGCCCTGGTTCCTTTTGTTGGAGAATGGTATTAGAAACCAAGATCTGGGTACTAGGAGTACCTTACTACTAGGGTATCATTCTATAATAGGTTCTCTCAGCCAGCAGGAGAAGAAAATATACTTGTCTACTAACCCCTGCATATACACATATCTATTAGTTTTTCTATATGTAATTATATGTATCTATGTTAAGCTAAGCCTGAGTTCATACTGATAGCTCCGAATCACATCTATTACCACATAGACCATTCCAGCTTACTCTTATTGCTTGTCTGTCAACTCCCACTCCAGCAGTGAGAAATCTGGCTCCTCCCATCCACAGCTGTTTACTTAATTGATCAATTCAAGTATACATGTATAACAGTATCAGAATTGTTAACCTGAAACTCCACGGGAAACAACTTTATTCAACTAGAATAAAGTTTGATGTGAAGACATTTTCTTTTGTCTTTAGTCTTACAGACTTAACCCATTTCCAAAATTTCTTAGACAACACCTTTTCCCTCTACCTCTTTCAGTGAAGCCATTTCATATATGTTTTAAATAGTTAGATTGTATCTGCCACTTCCCGTATTCCACCCCAGGATTCCTCAACCTCAAATTTGCATACATGAAGGTTTAATCTTCGTGCTGTATAGTTCTGTTGGTTTTGGCACATGCATAGTGTCACGTATCCACAATTACAGTATCATACAGAATAGTTTCATCACCCTAAGAAATTGCATGTGTTTAATCTATTTAACTCTTCCATTCCTCTTCTGGAGCCCCTGGAAATTACTGATCTTTTTACTATCTCTACAGTTTTGCCTTTTCCAAAATGTCATATAATTGGAACAAAACAATATGAGTACAAAAAATATCCAGCCCTGTAATATGAAAAATAGAGGCATTAATGGCTGCATTTTTTCCGGATAGCCCTCAAATAGCCTTTTCAGACTGGCTCCTTTTATTTAGCACTATGCATTTAAGATTCATTCATGCCTTTTTGTGACTTGATAGGTCATTTCTTTTTATCTCTGAATACTATTCCATCGCATGGATGTATCACAATTTATCTATTTACCTAAAGACATTTTGGTTGCTTCCAATTTTGGGTGATTATAAATACAGCTGCCATAAACATTCACGTGCAAGTTTTTGTGTGGACATAAATTTTCAAATCAGTCGATTAAATACCTAGGAGTGCAATTGCTGAATTATATAAGGCGATGTTTAACTTAACTACTCTATGTAGCTAACATCTGCCTTTCCTCAAAATCATGCCTCTAACCAACAACAGCCATCATTAATTATCTATTTCTTACACCCTCATTCCAATTCTTAGCACATGAATATATTTACTGAGCTTCCCTCCTATGTGAGAATACTCATCCTTTATATTTTAAAAAGTCCTTTAATAGACATGATCACAGTAGTTTAGTAGTCAGTCAGTCTGTTCAAAGGAGAATCATGACTCTGCCCCTAATCTACCATCTGTCTCTGGGAAAGTACCTAAATCCTTCCACCTGTAAAAGAGGATACTAAGAGTGCCTATTCAAACCTACCTCAATGTATCGTGAGGATCTAATGAGTGCTTAGAGGGGTGTCCTTCTTTGACCAAGCCGCACTGCTGTTTGAAGGCTCAGCCAAGATTAGAATGCAAACATAAGATAACACCCCAACTCCCTTTTCCTGTTACCCAGCCAAGACGTGGATCTCATTGACATCAAAGCAGTTGATCTAAACATTCAATTTAGGAAAGCCTCCGGTAATTTTTGTGAGTATGTAAGGTAGGCGAGGGACCTGTTTTTAGTTAAATAGAATAATCCAGTAGTCATTGGCAGAAATAGTCTTTTCTCTTTTTTAAATGAAAGAAGAAAAACAGACTTCATTTATAAGGTGGAGGCTCTCAGATCAATGAATGGCTATGCACTGAAGCAGTTTGATGATCCACGAGTTAAACTGTATGAACATTAGTGCATTAAACTGTGTGGACATAAAATGGATATGTTCAGAAACAAGTTTGGGCACTTCACATCTGGTGCATAGTGTTTTCAGGGTAAGGTTTAATTATTTTAAGAGGTTTGAGAGCTCTGTTTCCCAGTCAGAGTGTGCTTATCTGCTTTATGCTAGTTTTTACCTGCAGAGTTTTTCTCTTCATGATATCATCCTTTGCTCCTGTATTTTTAAATGCATTGCACAATGGTGGGAACTGATTTAAGATGGTAATTATACCCTGGCAATCCCTGAGTGTGTCTGCAGTTGCTGAGAAAATTTTAAAGATGTTATTTCAAGATACAATAGGGTCTCTTGCATACGGTAGGGGTGACTTCTTATGATCATTAGTTCCTTATGTAAACAGTGGATGTGCAAAAATTCTCTAGGACTGATAGGCAGAGGTTAACATTGTGTTATTAAAATAAGCAAACAAAGGTCCATAAGTGCTTTCATGCATATATGTACACATACACACACACACACACACACACACACACACACGCATGCACAGGCATACCTTAACTACAATTTGGCTTGGTTTAGATATTATGCATGAGACGTGACTGGAACTATGAAAGAGGAGCAACAGGTTTCCAAATCACTTGTAATAATTGATATCAGTTTAAAATGCTTGAATTATTATTTAATCAACTAGGGTCACAATCTAGTTTGGAAACCATTTATAGACAATATTAAATTCTAAACCAAAATAAAAATTTAAATACGTACATATCTTTATAAAAATATAAATCTTTCATCTAAATGCTCATTACACCCTGGGGTCTTTAGCAGGGAAAAATTATGATCAAATCATCCAATGCTCTGTGACAATGATAATGTGAAGGATAGCTCTCTATTGGGTGGGTCAAATGTTTGTACCTTGAATATTGGTGTCATAACTCAGAAGTATTTACTGTCCTATATACTCCATTTAGCAAAAGCAGGAGGTATGGAATTTTGTACATTAATTACCTTAGTTTATTCATTTTACACTATGTACCTGGCATTAGACTTGGTACTGGGAAGCAGACAATCCAATGATGTTTGGGGAACTGAAACATTTATAAACCCAAGTGATTTGAATGACTAAATATTTTTATTTAAAGTTGAAGGTGTGGGCGAATTAAAGCGACCAAAAAGTTTTGACCAGTTTTACCCATGTACACCCAATGTACCCACAACCACCTCCCACTGGATCTCTCTGGGTATGCTTGTCTGCTTTCTGACCATGGCCTATTGGTTATAACCCTAGCGAGTCTACTGGATATAACTGACACATTTAATGGCTTTCAATGCAATCTTAATCTATTCACTTCAACTATTCTAAGTACAATGAGAGTCAAATAAATGTGTCATTTCACACCAAAAACTGAGGTATGTGGTTTTAATTTTCACTTGAAAACATGAAAATTGACCCAGAAATGATGACAACAGAGCCAAAGTAGACATTCCTTAGAACCTCTTTCTGCTGCCCGCTTCCTGGCACTGTTTTCCGGTAGATTATTTCTTCATTTTCTATCACTATAGAAAGAGTAATGACTATTTGGTAAGTGTATTTAAGCCTCCTGCCATTGGATTTGCAGAACATATCATTTTATGAAAAAATTTTGAACTATAGCCAAATTGTTATAGGACCCGCAGGTTTTTTTTTTCCTTAGAATTTCATTAGTACGAAATGAGGACACCAATATTGAAAGGTCACAAATACAGAGTTTTAAGTCAAACATCTGTGCTCCCTTAAAGGAGAACAGCCTTTCTGGAGCTTGGGAACTTTTGTGAGTGGACCCACAGGCATTTGCAAGGAAGGGAAATTCCCATTAGTTTGGTTGAATTCTTTTTGTTTTATTGTTGGTTTATTTCATTATTAGAAAATAGTGGGGAAAACACATAAAATTGTAGAAGAATAAGAAAGAAAACAATCAAGTAAGGCTCCACTATGTAAATGATTCTGATGTGCTTCACTGAACACAAGGCGTAACCTGAGCCCCCAAGAAACTGGTTCCTCTTCCTGGCTTGACAGTGTCTGTTTCTCACAGATGTCGGAAAAGATATCCAGGCCCTCTGGATTGCTGAGGTTCATTTCTGTTCATCACACTACTGTAGCACAGAGTGTAATCATGTGTTTTGTGCCTGAGGGATGGAAGGCAGTAGGTGGCTGTATTGAGTGTATTTCAAATTCAATGGATGCTCAATGCTGTGGACTGGATGTTTGCATCCACCAAAATTCCCAAGTTGAAGTTCTACTCTCCAATGTGATGATATTTGGAGGTGAGGCCTTTGGGAGGCAATTAGGTCATGAATGTAGAGCCCTCATGAACGGAATTAATGCCATTCTAAGAAGAGACAGGAGAGAGATGATCTCTGCCTCTGTCATGTGATGACACAGTAAGAAGGTGGCCATGTACAGATCAGTAAGTGGACCCTCACTAGGTCCCAACCATGCTGGCACCCTGATCTCAAACTTCATAGCCTCCAAAACTAAGAGAGATACATTTCTGTTTTAAGTCATCCAATCTCCGGTATTTTGTTATAGCAGCCCAAGCAGACTGAGATAGTCCTGTACCTAGAAAAATATCACACTTAATCCATGGCCCATGGGTGTATAAGCAATAAGAAACACCATACCCAGTACTGGAAAAAAGCAAGTAAAAACATTAACTTCTTAATTCAGGTATGATAGTACAAAGCTCATATCCAGTACAAAGGAAGGGCTGTCTGCTACTCTTAGTTCCAGGGATTGCTCTCTTTAACATAATAATTTCAGAGAAACACTGACAAGCTGGAAGGTGAGTGCCAGACTGTCATGCTCCCTCCAGAATGAATGCACAGCCCTGGGGCAGAGCGCTCAGCGGACACTCAGAAATAATAGTTGAGGGGAGCAACGAGAACCATGGGGAATGCTAAAGGAGGCCTAAACCAGGCCACGTGGTTAAAGAAAATGAAGCTATTTGGCCTGGGAGGAGGAGACACAGGGGACACTACAGTAGTGCTTTTCAAAGTATCCGAAAGGAATTTTCATGTCGAAGACACCTTAGGTTCAATCTAGGGAACAAAATAAGTGACTGTATTAAGAGGAGGCTGACCAGATCATTTTAAATGGGACAGAAAACAACAGAACTGTCCTGTTTCAAAAAGTACGCACGGTCAGCCTTGTCACAATGGGCTACATTCAAGGTGTCAGTAGTCTGACCACAGGTACCATTTGACATTGGATAGTACTGTTGTTTTCTGTCCCATTAAAAACAGTTCGTCTGGTCAGCCTAATTAAGAGGAATTTACAGCTACAGCTGCCTCAAACAGAAGAGTAACCACTGTAATAACTCTTCATAAGTCTGACCATTCTAATTCTTAATGAGTTGCTACATCTTCCTGTCACTGCAGTTGCTCATTCGTTTATCTACTCATTCTAAAATACAGGGTGGTCCCAAAGTAGGTATGCAGTTGAATCAGTGAAATTCATCCCAGCAGGTTATATGGGTACACATATATACTGACACATGACACAATAAAAGCTATCCTGTATACCTACTTTGGGGCCACCCTGGGTATCTTGAGTGCTTTTGATATACCAGGTGCTCTGTTAGGTGCTGGGGAAACAACGAACAGTGAACCCAGCAAATGTGGCCTTTTGCCTCATTTAGTTTAGAAGCTAGGGAAGGAAACAGACAGCAGTAAAACCAGACACTGCCAAGTAAATTGTTTCAACAGAAGCTGCATAATCATTTATTAAGGAGAGCACAAAGGGAAATTCTGAATTAGATGCAAGCAATGGGCAAAATGCCCTTCCAAGCCTGCGGGTTTCTGGGATTCTACTTTCTCTCCCTGTATTCCCATCTTTTAGGGGCCCCATAACAATATCTGGGAGCCATTCCATTCATCTTCATCCTCCTCACCCCCACTCTCACCCACCACTTGGTCTTGTTCATTCTAATTCTAGTTCCCACACCCATCTTGTCCTCGTGGTCCCTGACACCTCCCCACCAGGTGCACATCTCTAGTGGAGCGATGGACAAACGACAGCGGGCAGCATCCCAGGAAACCCTAATGCAGCCGATCTGCTGACATAGGTTGAGAAATACAACTTTTCTGTGTAGTGGGTTGAAAGGTGGTTCCCCCACAGATACGTCTATGTTTAAATCCTTGGAACCTATAAATGCTGCCTTATTTGGAAAAAGTCCTTGTGGATATGATTAAGCTGCGAGGCTTTGAGGTATGATCATTCTGAACTCCCTAGGCGGGCCCTAAATGAAACAAGGGTCCTTACAAGAGACAAAAGAGGAAAAGACAAACACACAGGGGAGAGGGGGGATGTGAAGACAGGGGACAGACTGGAGTGATATGGCCAAAGCCAAAGAAGCCAAGGACTGCCAACAGCCACCGGATGCTGGAAGACGCAAGGCAAGATACTCCCAGAGAGCCTCCAGGGCCTGCGGCCCTACTGACACCTTGATTTCAGACTTCTGGCCTCCAGAACTTTGAGAAAATAAATTTCTGTTGTTTTAACACCCAGTGAGTGGCATTTATTACAGCAGACTTTGGAAATGAATACATTATGCCTCCCACCATCCAACACAAACAACTCCTCACAAAGCTGTCGATGGATATTGCTGAATGCAAATGTGGCCAACTCACACTCCTGCGTCAACCCCTCCTCATCTTTCCTTAGCCTGTAGCAGCACTTCCTTCCTTGCCACAGCTCCAGGAGAGGCAGTGTGTGACTCGCTCCCCTGGGGGTATAGGGGTGATGCTCAATGGAGTTAATGCCACTTTCCCCTCCCACTCAAGAATTCATATCAGAATGGAACTGAGTGAGATGGGACTTTTATAGGAACAGACACTTTTATTTAAATATTAAAACAAAAGCAGAAAAGAAACTATTTTCTAACTCCTTCATGCCATTAGACTGCTGGGGATGCACCCCTGCTGATCACACTGTGTTAACTGCCTGGCTTTACCCAGTCTGCCTTCCTCTCCAAACTTCTCCCCCGAGCAGGCGCCCCTTGAGCAATGCCAACTTGCTTCTGGCTCCTGAGACACGACTTGTTGTTCAGGCCTCTTGCCTTTACACACTCTTCCTTTTGTTTGAAATGCCCTTCTACACGCAGCTACCATCTCCTAACTCCCATTCATCTTTTAAAACCGAGTTCATGTACCATTGACTCCAGGAAGCCTTTTTGCCCACACAAGTTTTTGTTTTGTTTTGTTTTTTGGGTAGTTCCCTGGCTGGGAATCGAACCCAGGCCACAGTGTTGAGAGTGCTGAAACCTAGCCTCTACACCACCAGGGAGCCCCAACCCACAAAAGTTTTGATCAATCTCTCTCATATGCAATGACCTTACTTTTTACACAATATAAAGTCTAATTTTACTTATTATACTAAGCTATCATCCTTTGTTTATGTGTCCATTTTCTTGAAGACTAGGCCATTTAAAACTCATGTTAGTATTCTGAGCATCTAGCACATAGAAGAAACTCAGCCCCAGTCTATTGAATTATATCGATTCAGCATTCACGCTCTGGAATCGGTAATCATGTTTGAGGCTTGTGATATTTCTTTTGTGTTGAAAATAGGACAGATATCAATATTTAATGGAATTTTTCATGATTTTTAAGGGAGCAGTTGTGAGAGATTGGTGGAGATAGTGAAGAAAATGCATTTATTCCTTAGGACATTCATTTATTAGGCAGCCACTCTGGGTTTCATAGAATCCGTGTGAAAACTAAGAACATGATGATCTATTTTACAGAGTTGGTGATAAAATTGAAAAAGATACTTTTATCCTCCACAAAAAACAAAAACACCCAAAAAGACTAAAAGTTGTTTTAAGAGTGAGACAGCATTTCCTCTTCACGTTCCACATGCAGATTTGTCCTGAACCCTGGTCCTTGCAAGCTGCCGTCTGCCTGTGTGCCTTCATGGTGCATTCTTGGCCCAGCCAGAATAGTCCTGTTTTCCCCCGGAGACACTAAAGGGCATCGTGGCTCAGGGTTCCTTTGGGAATAAAAATAACCAACACCACCATTCCAGGAGTTCTCTAAATAGCTTAAAAGGAAGCCTCTCAGTATTAATAAAAGCATCATTTCTATCCCTGTTGGGAAGCTGAGGTTCTGCCTGAGCTATTTTTGGCCTCATTTCCACTTGCCGCTGGCCAGGGGCAGGATTTCACACAGGCTGCCACTTCTCACTATTGCCCACTGCTCCCTTCATAGGTGAGGCTTCTTTTTTCAGGCTGACCCACCTGAGCTGCTGCCCCTGCCTTCAACCGGGTGGGTGCTGTAGGCAGTCTACTGTCTTGGGGTTTGTCTAGGCAGGGCCTCCCCTCACTTTTCAGAAAGTGCTTTTCCCCCTTAGGCTGCGAGTGCAGAAAATTTAAGTACTGTGTTAGGAAGTTGCAGTCAGAAATTTATTCTGATAATTGCAAACAAGACAGACTCCTCTACCCGGGGACAGGGAACCATCTATGGCTCTACAACATTGTTGGGTTTTCTTGCACTCTGGGTTCAGGTGGGGCTCAGCCAATGGGGAGCCCCAGTAGTACACTGTAGGTAGGGTAGTGAGGTCAGGACATATTTTCCCTGACTCCCTCCCTGTGAGTCTCCTTAGGTTGGAGGAGTTCCTCGACCTAAGTCATTGCTTCTGTCAAGGTGTCTCTGCACAGGACTCTCCTCTAAGTCCTGGTAACTGTCCCCTCACTGCTCTTTAGGGTACTGACGTGGTAGGTGCTCTGCAGTTACTACCTGTGGGTTTCTGCACCATTTCCTCTGGCTCTACTAATCCTGCTTACACCTTTATAAGTCTTCAAGGTGAGTGTGCCATCTGTTTGGGTGAGGCTCTTACTGATACACTCACCTAGGCTGGAGTTACACTAAAAGAATGGGGATCTAAAAAAAAAAAAAAAAAGAATGGGGATCTTCTTTGTTTCAAGACTCACTGAATCTTTGAGTGAAAAGAGGGTTGATTGAAGGGATTCAGGGAAATTAAAAAACAAATGAAGTACAACAAGGCAAGTCTTCCCCTCTGAGAACTAGGAAGATTTTTCTTCTTGTTCCCAGACCTTGCTTGATTTCAGTTTCTTATCTCTATCATCTATTCCATTTTCTCTATGGAGCAGCATCCTCTGCTTTCCCTTGATTCTTCCCTCACACCCTGTCTCATACCTTCATCTTGTGCATGCTAAAGATTCTGACTTCATTTTTCAACTCTGACCTGGCAGATGCCCTTAAAATTAAGTAGAAATTATTGGATCATAAAGCAAATTAATACGCAAAGAAGATTGTAGTCACCAGTGAGGACATGAATGCAAACTCAAATCATTTTTGGAAGAGGTAGAGTACAGAGGAATGTTTGCAAATGACAGGAAGTCGAGTTAGTTAAGATATGCACCTACCTATTTCTGTTGGGTTGTAAGTGGTGACCCATACCCACTATGTATTGTATTTCTCAGAAATGAGGTCAAGTCTTCAAGGCAGTTGACAAGAACATTGTTTTTCTCAGTTAAGACACCTTAGGGACATCATGAGTACGAGGCTGGAGTGTTCTGTACACAGCATTCTGATGGCTCCGCCTCCCGCAAGCTGATCTGAATGTCTCTGTGAGCTCAGAGTGTTTGTTTGAACCTTAAAATGGTGATAAAGAATGTACAGCATCTTCATAATGGTTGAGTTTATTAGACTTCAAGAAAAACTTTGAATCGTCTATGTGATAGGACACCTGACCCTTGCTTTTGGTGTCCTTGGGCCCTAGGGCTCTGGAGATAAGAGTAGAGGGCCCAAATTGGGTTGGTTTCAATCAAGACAACATTTATTGCTAAAAAGATCATTTACTTGAATGTCTTTATTTACTATGAGGAAATGGAGGACCAAGAAATTTAAATGACCTGCTCATAGTCACGCAGAGAGTTGATGTATACTCTCTCAATTGTTCTTTAGTAGATTACTGTGGTACTGAAGATGTTTTCAAATCTAGGATGGGCAGAACAGAGGCAGATTTCAGGTTTATGGAACACACTTGAGACAGTGATTTCCACAGTAAGTTGGTAAGACATGAAGGCAACCATATAATTTATTGTTCCAACTGAAGCCATTATGATAGTGAAAATGAGTGTTAATAACTGGGCCAGAACATCAGGCATAATCTGAGTGTGTCTCTCTAAATGAGAGGATTGCAGAGAAGTGGAAAAGAGAAAACTTTATGCCAATCCATGAAACCAGTGATGCCTGAAGTGTAGGTGCCTATATGACTAGGTCTTTGTCAGCATGCTGAGCCTCTGGTTGTGAAATCTAGAAGGTGGACTCATTTAAAACACAGAGCCTTGGGTTGAGGTTCTTTATAAATTGGGCATTTACCATGCTTTTTGATGGGAAAGAGGAACCATTTATCTCTCAAATTATAACCCATTAGTCTATTGGACAGCTCTCTAAAAGCACTCCTGTCTTCTCAAATTACGGAATCCAGTTTTTCAGTCTAATAATTTGTGTGAGGAATAAAGAGACTGTGGAATCAATTCCACTAATGATTTTGCTCTGTTCTTTTTTATCTCAGAAAAAAATAAGTATAAATAATGGAAGTCCTTTTAAATGCACATCACTTTTCTCATTTATCTCACTTAGTAAACAGGGCACCAGACTATATAATCTGTTTTCAGGTTACGGGCCATTAATGCTTTTTCTACCTCCGTGTCATGGCACCATTGTCAGTCTTGTGTTAATTGAACTCCAGTCCTAAATTGTAGAAAATAGGGCTGTGTTCTAAGACCTTTATCTCTTTTTTCTAATAATATTTATATTCAAATTAACTTGTTACCATTATGCAAATGAATAAGATCTATGTCTTCCAGGTAGGTCAAAAAGGAAGACATATTTCTCCTGAGGACTGGTTTTGTTTTTTCAAAATAGAAGCAAATGAAACTACTAATAATTTCCAGAAAGAGCAATAATGTTGAAGACACCAAAATTGAAATCTCTCAGCTGTTAGACAGTTTTCCTCAATTAGTTGAAATAGGAAACAAGTACATCAAATAGATCATTTATTTATTCACTTGGTCTGATCCTGAACTACATATTAAGTGCTAAGTTAATTTATCTTAATTTTTGGTATATTTTTCTTCTAATCTACCTGCCTAAACTATCAAGGAAAAATATTATGGAAAATGAGATACTTTCCAGAAAACTTGGTGAAATTTCTTCATAATCAAGGCAATCAATTGTTAACCCCTATTCTTAATATTTTCTCATGTTAAAATAATATTTTCCGTGTTGGCTCAGAACTCTGCAGTGTCCACCAAGTGTCCATGTAGTCACAGATAGATTTAAAGGTCTTCTTTTTGAAAACCATTAGCCTAATGCTAGGCACCCTCATTGCTTATACCAACATTGACGAGGAATTACTTCAGTGAAAACTCTTATTCTTTCATCCCTGCTTTCTCAAGTGCCTGAATAAATATCCCCACAGTAAAAAACAATGTCTCCATACTTTTCCAGTGCCAGAAAATGCTCCTTGACATTTTCCAAGTTTTCCTTTGTAACATCTGATCTTTGAAAGGGACAGTCTGAAGGACAATACCTACTTCTTCTTCCGGGTTCTCTCCCTGTATTGAGCTAGACTGGCTTCTCAGCTACAGTGTCTACACATGCCTACATGACCTTTGGGAAATCCTCAGAATTATATAACTTGGAAGGCATTCCAGCACCTCATTATTAATGACCTTATTTAATGAAACATGATATATACAGAAGACATTTAATGTCTACATACAAAATTATATTTATATACAATTTCATATCCTCTGTGCAATAAAAGGAATCAGATTTCTGTTATTTACTTTTCTACTTAAGAAAAATATATTACTCTCTCCTAATCCTTCCAAATCTAACATTAAGTCAGGCATATTTGACACCTCTGGGAAAATAACAAAGGGAAGAAAACATGGAGAAGCCATGGATTTAGGATTTTTGTAGTTTGTGATATTAAAAAATCGTTGCATAAGTTTTTAGTTTCTGAAGTAGGTAAATTGTAGTTTTTCTTGAGTCATTCTCTCCACTCCTAGTTTTGAGCAAGTGGGGGCTATTGTTAGACTGAACTTTGTGTCTTAACTCCCATGAAATTCAGGTAGAGGATTCTACAAAGTTGTTATCTGTTGTGAACCCTACTGTAAATAGAGGACCAAGTAAAGCTTAAGACAAGACCACAATCAAGGTATGGAGTTTCTTAGAGGTAATACTTTTTATTTTCCTTTATGAGAAAACATAAAGGTTGTATGTACTAAGAAATTAAATTGTCAATACATTTTGAACCTCATTAATAGGAAGAAAATAATTCTATTTAGTACATGTTCATCACTGAAAAATTAAATGTAGACTCTTCAAATAATTTAATATTTAAGATAAGAGTGATCATGGGAATGAAAGAAAGGAGAAGGTCTATTTTGGAAAAGAGCTCATGTTGCAAGTAATTTGATATTAACCCAGCTGAATTTTGCTAATGATTTACCTTCTTTTCTAAATTAAACAGTACTAAGATTATCTACTAATAATATCCCCTTAATTTGCATCCAGATATGCTCTTTTCAATGGGAGAGAAAGAGAGAAAAGATATGCAGAATGAATTAATTACCCATAGGTGTGGAAATTTTGTGACAATGTGTTATACTTTTAAGCATACAAGTGCTGTCCAGAAAGTACCCAGCCATGTAATATGAAAAATAGAGGCATTTGTGGCTGGATTTTTTTCTGGACAGCCCTTGTATATGCACTTCTGTTTTGGTGGAATCACAGAATTAAGTCATAAAAAATACATTTCTTATATAATTTCATACAATATTTACAATTGAATTTTGAATCTTTAGGCTTTGTATAGGATTAGTACATGAAGTTTTCTAGAACACTTTCATAATTATATAAAATTGTAGTTGAAGATATTGTGTCCCATTGTCTAAGTACATACATTAATTAATTAATCCTGGAATTCAGGTTAAAAGTTTTAATATTTAACCTGAAACTTTCTTTTATTAGACAAAGGTACAATATAGTTCAATACGTTTCTATTTTTGTCAAAGGTACTAAAAAGCTCCAAATTAGAGTCATTGCCCAGCAGTAGCAATTCATTTAGTTCAAGGCCTGGTGGCTCTTATGTCGCTCATTTTGAGTTGGTCATATATTTTTAAATATGATTATTTATATTAACCATATTGAAATGGAAAAAGGTATGAATATAAAATAGATTAGACATTTACATTTATACATTTCATTGGGTTGCTCTTTAAAAATTTCTCATCATCCGAGAGTCACAATGTTTTTGTTTTGTTTTTGACAACATGGGCCTTATTTATAAGGCTGAACTACAACTTCATTGATATGGTAAATGGGTATCATTATAAATAGAAAGTTTGTTTTATATATATACACACACACATTTCTCTGACAACAATTATTAGAAGTGATCAGAAAAATAACTTGTAATTCTTTGCCAAATTGGCCAATAACTAGGAATAAAAATATTAGTTGCTTTGTTAATGAGTTTATTTTCATATCTTACCAATATGGCCTTCCTGGCTATTGGCCTTAAAAATAGTCATGGGTGTAGATTTTGTTAAACACTTCAGAGTTCATCTTGGTTAACACATTCTTTCCTTTGCCATGTCTTGATGGAAAATGAATATATTTACATGAAGTAAGTAGCATATTGCCTGGGGAGAGTGAGCCTTGACTGAAAAGATGGAATTAGTTTTATGTGACAGCAGCTGTTTTGCAATATGTGTAGTGATATTAACTAATTTTGATTCTTGGAATAAGTATGCTTACATTTCCTCATGACTTCCAACCGAAGACGTCATGCTGAGATAGGGACTACAGTTTCAAAGAGTACTAACTTTATCAATAGTAAATTAATAACTATACTTAAAACATATAAATGACTTTATGGTTTGCAATATAAATGGATAGGCAGGCAGACAAAAATTTTGTCAACTTCTCATCAGTGAGGATTAAATTTGGCTACATAGACAAAAATAATAAAAGAAAACACACACACACACACACACACACACACACACACAACACCAACACTGGTTAAGGTAAGAAGAAGGATAATTCTCTCTTAGCTTAAAAGATCTGAAATAGGCTGTCTGTGGTTCATATACTGGTTCCCAAACATCTTGCTGCTCTCTCAAGCTTATTACGTCATTTAATGATGCATAATAGCTACTTGCACTCCAGCCTTCGTGTCTCAATTCCAGTCAGAAGAAAGGAGAAACAAGGGAGGGGCCTGCCTCCCTCCGTTGTAAGGAAATTCCCCTAAAGTACCACATAACAGTTCCACTTACATACATGGGTCAGAATTTAGTCACATGATCACATCTCACTGCAAGAAAGGCCAAGAGCTATAGTCATTTAAATGGGCACATTGCTGCCCCAATAAATGCAGTTAAGGAGGAAGGAGAGAATGGATGCTATACCAGGCACTATTTTGTTCACTGGGTGAAGAGTATCACATACTGGTTAAGGGCATAGGTCTGGGGTCAGGGTGTCTGGTTTCAGATTCTGGCTCCACCCATACGAGTTTTGTAACTTTAAGCAAGCAACTTACCCTTTCAGTACCTCAGTTTGTATAATGGAGTTGACAGTGGAACCTAACCCATAGGGTCATTGAATTATAAATATCAATCACCTAATACAGGCCCATACATAGAAATTTATCGGTGATAGTTATTGACGTGCTTTTTATATATATTATTTCACTGAGTCCTTAGAACTCTATGAAGTACAAATTCTTTTCCTCATTTCACCGATGAAGACTCTGAAAGGTATAGAGCTTAAGTAATCTCTTCATGCATTACGTCAGCAAATGGCAGAGACTAAGCCAGAGCTGAAGTCTCTTACTCTTTCTACCATGCAGACTGCTTCATTACCAGGTGTTGATCATATAATATTTTAGCCCGTATTTTCCAGAAAGCAAATCCTAAGGTAAAATCTGGACACCACTTTGTATCAAATGCAACTGATTTCCTAATCCCCAAGGACTGTTTTATGAAAGGTCATACAAACTACTGCATCTCAGGACAGCCAGTAGTAGAAAAAACTGTGTTCACCAGCTCCCATTGATGAAAGTTTCCCTCCGTAAGTAGGCAGCAAGTGGGCCTCACAGCATATTTCAGCAGAAGAAAGCCCCAAGGCAGACAGTCAGAATCATGTATTACAAACGCGAGGCCAGGCATTGTCAAAACTGACCAAAACCTACATGGAGCTGGTATGACAGAAGTGGCTGGAGCAGAACCAGTGTCCATGGACCAGGGAGACAGTTGAAGTCCAGAGGATATGGGGAGTGTATAAGAATTGTTCGACAAATATGGCAATGGATACTCCCTTAATAAATCTTTTATAGCTCTTAACTTGCAGTTAGGCCAAACAGGATGTTGCTTGGAGTAATTGTCTGGTTTATGCTTACCGTTCCGGGTTTAATAGCAGTTAAATATAAACAGCAATAAGTGAACTATTGACTAAAGTATTATGTAGCTGAGCTTGCCAAATAACATAGAGGATGCCCAGTTAAATGTGAATTCCAGACAAAGAATGTATGTCTCAAATATGTCATGGGCATCCTGTTAGATTTGACATTCAGGTAAACAATGAATACTTTTTTTTTTTTTACAGCAAGTCTCCCAAATATTGTAAAGGATATACTTATATTTAAAAAACTGTTTGTTGTTTGTCTGACATTTGAATTTAACTGGGTGTCCTTTGCTTTCCCCATTCAATTACATAAACCTAATGTTAGTTTATGTGATCATTTAAGATTCTATCGAAGCACCCAGAACTGGCTCCATATAAAAACAAGCAGACTTTAATAAATGTGATTGAAGAGGGTAACAGACTTTTTTCTAGTTAAAAAAAATTTCCCCATAAGTTTGCAATATAGGAGCTAAAACTTCTACCATTTGAATAATTTGCATGAAGACATTTTGTCTGCAGAGGCTTTAATTGAAATGCAAATAAAGTAACACAGAAGGGTTCCTCCCCTCCAAATTCTACCAAGTGAGAATGTCTTCGTTATCATTCCATAGCTATGTAACTTGGAACGCTGGACTTCTTGGATGCTGTTAGGGGAGGAGGGACTGGAGAATTATGCATGGGTTTTGCACCATTCCACATTTCTTTGGCTAGAAAAACTCACATGGCCCCATGCAAGAAGGCTGAGCATTAGTCTTCCTGTGTCCAGAAGGAGAGAACACAGATAATAATGTTTTTCTCACAAGGTCCTAAAGGATTGGGAGAAACCCTGAAAATTTAGGTTTTAATTAGAGAGGATACTGGTGACAAGAATAATCTTTTACATCATAAAGTTTTGTAATTTTAGTATGTTATTTGAGCATAGCAAAATCCTAGAAGTTACACAAATGTAAGTAGTCTTATTGTACAGATTAAAAATTTGACTTTGAAAGATTAGGTGATGTGCCTGAGGTCACAAAGCTCGTAAGTGACACAACAGAGAGTGGACGTCTATTTTGTGACTTGAGATTTTCTGCACTTTCTACATCAGTGTAGCTTAAATTTATTCAAAGTACAGAGTGTCTAAAGCAAAAGTGTCCAACCTTTTGGCTTCCCTGGGCCACACTGGAAGAAGAATCGTCTTGTGCCACCCATAAAATATACCATCACTAACACTAGCTGATGAGCTAAAAAAAAAGTTCCATGTATAATTTTCATAATGTGTTAAGGAAGTTTATGAATTTGTGTTGGGCTGCATTCAAAGCCGTCCTGGGCTGCATGTGGCCCGTGGACTTCAGGTTAACAAGCTTGCTCTAAATGTTATGGGATTCCTTGTGGAACTTCTACTTAATTCACAAGACTACTTTACATGTACACAATATAAAAAATCAAAATCATGATCACATATGTCCATGTCCAAAACTGCTAAAATAAAAATGAACCCTCTCCCAGTTTTTCCATGAATATTACTATAGCAATTAATAAGCATTTTACAACAGCCCTATGAAACAGGAACTAACTAGTATTACCCCCATTTTGCAGATGAGAAAATGGAATAGAGAAGTACAGTCACACAGCAAGTGGTAAAGATGAGACTAAAAGCAAGGCTGACTGACTCCAGAGCCCATGTTCTTTAGCATCATGCCATCATTTTGTTATTGGTGAGGAGGAGTAAAAGTACAAGAAAAATTCAAGAATATAAACTTTAAATGGAGAGGAGATTATACCTTAATTTGTGTGTGTGAATTAGGTAAGGTTGATATAATTCAATTTTAGTGATAAAACATCTCAATCCACCAATGGTACCCACTGCTTAGGGAGCTTAGGTTGATCATTTCTCTACTAGAGTATGAGAGAAAGGCATCTGATGACGTATGACTATGGGAAATAATAGGAGTGTTCAGGGCATCTGCAGTGACAGGTGCTGATTGTCAAGTATGCTCTATTAACAATGTTGTCTAAGGCTAATCCCCAACCTTGACAAAGAAATAGAGCCTATAGCCCCAATGTGGGATACATACATCAAAAGGCCAACAGTTAAGTTTCGTTTAGTAAATAATGGGCAGAAATTCAGGCGTTAGTCAAGTCAGAAATTCAGAAATATGAATATGGGTGTCTCTTTCTCTAAGAGACACCTACATTCATACTGCACCCCCCCCCCCCAAATTTGGTTATTTTACTGAGCACAGCAACCTATGCCTATACCATTTCTGCTTATAGCATTCTGGAGAGCTGACAGGCAATTGAGTTGGGAATCTATTTGCAAGACAGGCCAAGCAGCTTCCTGGGAAGGAATTAGCCTAAAGGTAAGAGAGTCAGGATGCTTGATACTCTTACCTTAAGGTAAAGGAATTGAAATGCTTGGTTCAAGGATAATGGGCCATGGCCCAAGGACAGGGGATGGAGACATGAATTTAAATGTAATAAAGCTTGTCCTCTATGAAGCCTCTTATATATTTGGTTAAATCCTAGGAAGAGAGGGCAGCAATAAAAATTCAATTTAAAAAGAACAGGAGGTGATGGAAAGAGAAGTCACATTAGGTGGTGAACTTATTATACATCAAGTTGATAATGCACTGTAGAATTATATGCCTGAAACCTATGTAATCCTTGCTAACAGATGTCACCCCAATAAGTCTAACAATAAAAATGAATTAAAAAAAAAAAAAATAAATAAAAATAAATAAATAAAAAGAACAGGGACAAGATATATTACAAAAACCTTTGTTAAAAACTAGGACCTCCCAAGAAAGCCCTGTTTTGTGAACTTGTGTCACAAGTAGGGGTGGAGAGCATTTGTTCCACCTCCACTTGGTGCATTTACAAGTAGAGTCCAATATATCTTGGTAAGAGCAAGAAGAAAGACATCACGCCAACTAGGGTAAACAATTAGAGCCAAGAGGTCAAGTTAATGCTAGAGAGGAAGAAGTGATAGTTTCTTACTACTCATTGGTCAGGATTAGGGCAGGAAGCACCTGTGTGGGCACCCCAGGCAGATTAATAATTTGGCATCTCTTCCAATTGATATACTGTGGTATCAATGACTTAGGGGAGGAAGTGCTACATGGGGAAATGCCTGCAAAAGAGAGTCAACATAGACAGTTTCGGACTTTCTACTTTAGCTCAAAATAATTTCAGGGTGCTGTGACCATCCCTATGAACTCTAAGGCCTAAAGGGGCTAGAGGAGGGGAAGGTTATAGGAATCTAGAGAAGTCCACCCCCAGGAGCTGCAGCATTTGGTTGAGGAACACAGCTTGTCAGGCCATGACCTAGTAAGGTGGAAACAATTTCTGTCTCTCCTTCCTCCTTCTGGTCTTATGCTGGTGATGCTCATTGGCCAAACCCAACCAGAAACCGGAGCGTTCAAGGGTTGAATTGCTGTAGTCCACAGAGGTCAGCCTCTTCGGAGCACAGAGCAGGGAAGAGGAGGGTAGAGAACAGATCAGCATCAGGCGAGTCGAGCAGTTCCGGTAAGATCAATGATGACCACATTTGAAGAACAACTGAGTCGGCTCACATTATGTTAAACACAATGTGTGCAGTGAGTCTAACAATTACGAGGAGTTAGTTAGAACCAGATCTTGAGTGTAGTTATAATTAAAGTCATTCCTCTTGTCTATACATATTGCAGATGCATAAAATTTCTTAATTCATCTTTCAAAGAGAACTACACATTTTACACAAGTTTCTTAAAGGAATTATTACCACATCAAAAACACTATAGTATGTTTACTAAGGACTATAATCAATTTTGGACCACTTATAGACTTTAAAATGCCTTGTTGAAAGGCCAGAGTTTTCTGACATTACCTGGAAGGGAATTTACCCAGTAGGCAAGACAGGGGTGTGATTGTGGATTATTGCTGTGCGTGTTGTGTCATTAACCAGCATCAGGAGTGCCACTCCACTGGACCCTGAGATGGTGCATCAAATCATTAGAAAATCAGTAGAATATTGTTCATTCATTTCATTCTTCCTTTATTAAACATTTACTGTTACAATCTCTTAGATGTTTGTTAAACATTGGAGTAACAAACATGAACAAGACAGTCCTTGTCCTCAATGTGCTCAGAATCTAATGGAGATTGGACAAAGTAGTCAAGGGACTCCAGGATTGGTTGATACACGTTATGGTAGTGGTATCAGAAGATATTATGGGGGGAATAGTTAACTCTTTCTTGGAGGATAGAAGACAGAAAGAAGGGTGGTAAGGATAGAGAAAGACTCTCACAACTGAAATAACAACTGAACTGAAGATAAATGAGTGAACCAGGTGGATAAAGTTGAGGTGAGTGTGGAAATTAGAATGTGTAGGAAAAAAAAATGAGCTCTTCGTGAGGTCATATCCAGAGGATATGAAACTAGAAGAGGACTTTGAGAAGTCAATAAAAGATTAATATTTGACCTACAGAAAAATCATCCTTGAGACAAGGCAGAGGATCGAATAGAGGCAAGAGTAGAGAATGAGTCAAGAGGGCCTTGCGACAATCTGAGCAAGAGCTGAGAAAGTGTGAACCAATGAGGTGGCAGTCAGAGTAGACAGGATGAAGGGATTCTAAAAATATTAAGGAGATGAGTTAAACTGGGCATGACTTTGTCACCAAGTCACTGTGGTGTAGATAGGAGAGAGTATGAATAATTGAGGAAGATAGATTAGAATAACACCCATGTTTATCCTTGGGTGACTGGGTACAGGCTTAGCATCCCCTGCCAGCAGAAGCTTTGCATGTCTTCACAGGAAATGACTTAGTTTGGCTTTACATATCTTGAGGTATAGCGTGGGAGAGAGGTTGAGGGTGCCAGAGCATGGGTGGTAAGTAAAACAGTGGGCCCACAGGAGCTCTCCTCCATGGCGTAAGCAGAGAAGAGGCTGAAAGATTAATCTTATGGGAAGCACCTACATTTGACGGACATGTGAAGACAGAGAAGTACAGAGTTGACTGGGATCCTGGAGAGAAAAAAAAAAATTTAAGGGCAAGGTGGACTATAGTATCAAATGCTACAGAGAGAGGGTGTAGTAATTAGGATATATTTGGCTGCAAGTAATAGAATAAAAGTGACGTATCCTTAAAAAGGACTTATGAAGAAGTCTGAGGTAGGTGGTCTCTGGATGGGTTTTGTGACCCACCAGTGTCATGGAGGACCCTAGCACTTCCCATCCTTCTGTTCTGCCCAGTCAGTGTATCAAAAAGTTTTGAGACACTGGGCTTTCTCTTTGTGGGCTTCCTTCTCTGTCTAGCAGGAAAATCTTTGCCAGGAGACCCACCAGACTTCCCCTTATGTCCCATCGGCCAAGGCTCGTTCCCACTCCCAGACTAATCTTTGGCAAAGTGAATGGGGGTGCTATGGCTGGCTTAGATCGATCATGGCTCATCCCTGAAAGCTGGGCAAGTAAGAAAGGAGTTTCGGTGGGCAAGAAGGATGGGAAAAATAGCAATTTTGGATGTCTTTCTCCTACAGGAGTTTAGTAAGAATAATACTGAGGAGTGTCTGTGGGATTTGGCAGTTAGGAGCTTATTGGTGCTTCAGGAAGGGACGTTTCTGTGAAGGCTGAGTAGGATTGGCACTGGAGCCGGATGATGATGGGTTGAAGAAGTGGGCCCTAGCCTACTTTTCAACTAAAGGTAAATACGTTTGTCTAATCCTTTTCTGAAAACATATACTGATGAATGGAGATGCCAGGTGTTACCAAAGGGTTCGGGGGGAAAGAAACTAAGAAAGAGGTTGGAACATGGAAGAGAAACTTTGCCCAATTCATCATTGAACAAGAACCTCTTTTTGGCAAGGAAGATGGTTTTCTCCAAATTTACCCAAATTTGAATTTCTTCTGGTTAGGCTCAACCACAGACTGTCATTTTTAGAAATCTGAGTCATCAACAAGAAAGAGATTGTTTTGAACTCTGAATAAAGCCTTACTGTTCCACAGCTGTGTACAATTGGGGTGTGTGTGGAAATGTGATTAAAAAGTTTCCGCAAAGCACTTCAATTAAATTAGCTAGAAGGAGATTCAATTTTGAACTCCTTCCAAGAGTTCTAATAGAGAGATGATATGTTCTGTCAAAAATATAAGGATAAGACAAAGATTGGAGAAATATAATTCATTGAAGAACTGCATAAATTTTCTACTAAAGCTAGGGACTGGATTTTTTCCTCTGGAATTCAGGAATACTTTGTATATGTTCAGCCTCGGAATGTGTCCTTTCCTCTGCCCATCACTAAGTAGCATGATAGGTAGCTGCCTCTTCATCTCCATCAGCTAAAAAACGAACATAACCAGCTCATCTTTTTGGTTGATGAGTCTCTGTTTTTATCTCTTTTGTGTTTCTTTTTAGTAGACTTTATTTTTAAGAACGGTTTTAGCCTCACAGCAGTATTAAGCAGAAAATGGAGAGATTTCCCATACACCCCCTGGCCCCACACCTGCACAGCCTTCCCCATTAGCAGCATCTCTCACCAGAGTGGCACATTCGTTACAGTTGATAAACCTACATTGACACATCATCGCCCAAAGTCCATAGTTTACATTACTCTTGATGTTGTGCATCACACGGGTTGGGACAAATGTGTATGCACATACAACCACTGTTACAGTCTCATACAAGGATGTTACTGCTCTAAAAACCCTCTCTGCTCCTCCGATAACCCCTTGCCCCACCACCACTCCTGGCAACAACTGATGTTACTGTCTCTAGTTTTGCCTTTTTAAATAATGTCAATTAGGCGAAATCATACAATATGTAACCTTTTCAGATTGGCTTCTTTCACTTCCTAATGTGCATTTAGGGGTCCTCCATGTCTTTTCATGGCTTGATAGCTCTGTTTTGTTTGGTTTGTTTTGTTTTGTTTTTAGTGCTAAATAATATTTCCTTGTCTGGATGTACCATAGTTTACTCATTCATCTACTGAAGGACATCTGCTTCCAAGTTTTGCAATTATGAATAAAGCAGACAAACATTAGCCAGTCTTCTTGGTTGATGAGTTGTCTCTTACACTCTCTGGTCACTAGAGTCTTAGCTTTTGAGCTTAAGAAAGTTTGTGACTTACAGATAAATTTACTGGTCAGAGTAAACAGAGGACAGCAGATGACCTCATTTTCTGGTTGTAGGGCAGTATCTCTGCAGTGCATTTTAGTTAAAGAGTTAAGTACAGAGAAGTTAAATACAGGGTAAGTCAGTCAGAATCTAACTGGCTGGCGCCGTTTTGAAATGCTTTGACCAATTTGGAACAGAATTCACTCTGGGTTTTAACAATTCAGAAGCATAATGTATTAGAGATGAGGGAATCTAAGCAGTAATCTGATTAATATGGAAAACAGAGACCCAAGAATCTCTGTCAGATACAGAACCTGAATCTCCTGACTTCAATTCAGCTTTTCTCTATCTTACCAGGTGGCTTTACTTTTACAATATCTTAATTAAAAAAACAACAAACAAACAAAACAACCCAAAGAAAATCCTACAATTGAAATCACTGTCAAGCCCACTTTAATTTTCAGGCACTTTAATAACTTGAAATTCGTGTTGACCCTCCAGTTCTTACTCTGGGCAGTGACTAGAGGCCAGCTCATAAAAACTTTATACATGTGGAATTGCTAAAGAAAGAGTAAGCTACTATTTAAGTATTTATCCAATCTCTCGAATTTCTTTTTTTTTTTTTAATTACAGGTTAAATAGTGCTCCATCTAGGTCTTATAATTATTTTTTTTTCTTGCAATAATGGGCCAAAAGCAAGGCATTGTATCAGTAAGGGATCTTAGCTGCAAACAACAGATACCAAACTGGCTAATTTAAGCAAAAAATGGAATTTAATACAGGTTATTGGATGGTTCTCAAACTTTCCATAAGGGAGAAGAATCTGGTTTAGAGAATACACATCAGAAACAAGGCTAAAAATCATGTCATGGAACTAGTTCTACGGGCAAACCCTGGGTAGTAGGCACTGCTGACGGCATGCCCAGAATCATTAGCATTGGACCTGGATGTGTTTCCTCTCCCTGTGCATTCTTGAAAGTGGATATAGCTGACATTTCTGCCACCACCCACTGCCAATAAAGATTTGGTTCAGCCTCCTCCGTGGTGTCTGGGGCAGCTGCCCCTTGTTGGCAGAACCCTGGTCATGTGCCAACAGAAAAAGTGAGTACCTGAAATGGTCGTTTTCACCAGTGGGAGGTTAACTGTCCTTTGTAAGGTGAGTGCCTCAGATGCTGGGCAGCCTGAAGAAAGAGTAATACTGCCTATAATGACCACTCTTTCACAGTAATTTCATTTTACTATTGTTACTATTATTTATTGTTTTGAGTAAGTAATATATTTATCGCCAAATTTAATGATGAGAAAAGATAGATATATAGGAAAAAAATAAGGCTTCCTCTACCCTGGCTCCCGGCCATTCCCTTAACCTCACTGGCATGGTGGATTGGAGAAGGACCGTATCCCCCCATCCTTTGAAGTCAGGTTTGGTCAATGAAATGTAAGCCCAAGTGGTCACATTGCTTCTGGGCAATGTGTTTTGCCTCATTGCGTCTCCTTCTACCATACTGACTGGCAACGTCCCAGGTGGTGCCAGCCTGGGTTCCACAGTGTACTAGGTATTTCGTGTTTGCTCCTACAGCGTCCACCCTGTCCATGATGCCCTGTGCCCTGGGACACCGCCTTTCATGCACTATAGCAACAGATCCCTTTGTCTTCTGTCTTCTGGTTCCGTTTAACTAATGAGGTATACGGGTCAGAGCTCAGAGGGCAGAAAGAGGGTGATGCTGAGCCATTTATTCTCTCACTTCCTCCTTTCCCGTTCTCCACGGGCTGGCTGCCATTTCTCTACCAAAGAGCCTCGCTGGCCCTGGGCGCCTGCGCCATCTTTTCCTGACTTCCCTCAACTTTACCCTCATGCTTCTAAACAGTCTTTCATTAATCTCTCCTTATTTATTATTTGAGTATGTCACCTGTTTCCCACCAGAGCTTTGACTAATACACAGAGTGAAGTGAAAGACAACTATCATGGGCAGAAGACCTTTCCTCTAAACAGCGTGGGTCTCACAGCATGAACACTTAGATTTCTGGGTTCTTTGTTACCACAGCACAGTCTTGCCTATTCTGACTAATACCTTCTGTTTCTAGTTTCTTATAATGCAATTATATTTTAACCAGCAATTGGTGTCACAATCAGTATGGAGCTTAATAAAACTATACGTGCTCAGGTCCTACTACTGGGGAGTCAAATTCACAAAGTCTTTGATGGGGCTCAGGCTCTGTATTTTTAATAGGTTCCAAACAATTGATTTTGAGGATTTTCAATACTAAAAATATTTCTCATGTTGGCTTATGTTTTTTTCAGATATGTTTTATAACTTGGCAGTGTGAAGGGGGTCTATTAGTCGGGGTTCTCCAGAGAAACAGAACCAATAGGATAGGGGTGTGTGTGTGTGTGTGTGTGTGTGTGTGTGTGTGTGTATACGTGTGGAGAGGGTGGAGGGGCGAAAGACAGAGAGAGTGAGATTTTCAGGAATTGGCTCATGGGATTATAGAGGCTTCAAAACCAAAGTCTGAAGTTCAAATCTGAAGTATTGGGGGAAGGTCAGACTTGTGTTTTATTCAGGCCTTCAACTAATTGGAGTGGACTCACCTATATTATGGAGGACAAAGCACACAGATTTAAAATGTTAATCTCATCTGAAAAACACCCTCACAGAAACATCCAGAATAATGTTTGATCTGACACCATGGCCCAGCCAAGTTGATGCATAAAATTTACCATCACAGTGGGTTATATGACACATGGGTAGAATTAAATGCAAAGAATTGAAGGAAATAGTAACCTGATTCTATTGTTTAAAATTTTTAGGTTGTCTCAGTATTTATATCTTTCAGTGTCAGTCAGATTAGACACCGGCTAAAGTCTAAATAATACTTCTAGATTCTTTGTGTGTATATAATTTCTCTTAATATCTGTACAGCACCATTCTAACAGTGTAGCTACAAGTATAGGCTTTAGCATCCGACAGCCCTAGCTTTGAGCCCTGGCTGCATGGGTTCGAACAAACTCCTTGAGCTCTTCCTCCTTTGGTTTCCTCATATGTAAAATCTTTTCTTTAATGTGAGGATTAATTAGAAAAGGTATATAAAGCAATTAGTACCTGAAACATAATAGATGCTTAATATGATATTGTTAACAATACAATCTTCAAAAAAGATTGAGTCCAAAATTGTATTTCAATCCATCACCATATGAAAAGAGACAAATCACTATGAAGTCTTTTAGGTATTATTTTTCTTTGAAAAATTGAAAACTTGTGATAATGTCACTCACCACTTCCAGACTTTTATCTGACATGCACGCACCACGAGGGGCTTCCTAAAAGTGCGTGACACTTTTAGGATCTTGGCTACGTGGGTGGGAGAACAGCTCAGATGTCTCAGCATTCACAAACCTTATGTCTGGAGACAGTTTCAGATTTGGGCCAGTTACATGGAGGTTCTGGCAAAGAACTCTAACTAAATACAAATGATTCATTCCTCACCTTAGCGAGAAAAATGAGAACAGAAGTGTGAGCTCTGCGTTGGCAGAAATATCTATGTACATTGTCTTCTGCCTTTCGGCAAGCAAGACTGTGACACATTGTACAAATGTGGGCCTGTACTTGTCCACAGGGCAGAGAGAACTGATACTGTCCAACTGGGGATATATTCCGTTTAAGACAAGAAAGGGTCAGGAAAGAGAAGAGCAGCAATCTTGCAGCTTTTACAGGCAGAGGTAACCAGTGCTAACCATGCACCCCCCTGGATCATGCTCTTGACCTTTGCCTCACCATTTTATTAATAATTATTTGCAGCATATCTTCTGGGCAGCTACTAATAGTCTGAGATCATTAATCCGTGATCATTACAAACCACGTCTTTGTTAAATTGATTTAATCCCATGCTGCTTAAAAGACAGTAGTTCCAAATCGAGAGTCTTGAAACTGCTGAGATAAAATTTCTTAGCTTCCTACAGTGCTCTGCTACTGTTTGTAAAAAGCTTTTGGATTTTTACAACCAACAACAGTTAACAAATGTTTTTCTCCTTTGTGTAATCCTCTTAACTCTTCCTTTACTTAGCAAATTTTGCTTTACTCTGTTGATTACCTAGGTCCTAGGATACTGGCATCAAAAGATTCTGGTGAGAACTGCTTTGGACCTTTGGAATGTCTGGTTATCTTCCATCAAGCCTGTCCAACAGCAGCCCGCAGGGTGCATGCGGCCCAGAACAGCTTTGAATGCAGCCCAACACAAATTCGTAAACTTTTTTAAAACGTGAGATTTTTTTTGGCGACCTTTTTTGTAGCTCATCAGCTATCTAACGTTAGTGTTAGTATACTTTACGTGTGGCCCAAGAGACATAATGTAGCCCAGGGAAGCCAAAAGAGTGGACACCCCTGAATGCATCCACACAAAAACAAAACAAAACTGATAGGATTTTTCAGAAACACTCCCCCTTTTCATGTTTTCCCCTCTCTTAAAAGTAAAAACACAAAACAATGATCCCATGATCTTAGCGCCAGAGAATGTCAGTGGGGTGTAAATATTTCACAACCACACACTATTCTATCATACTTTCAGAGGTAACTGATTATTTTTGAGAGAAAGCTCTCTCTAGAAGCATCAACCCTTCAGGTTTGCTCTTATTATTTTCAGGGGTCTTTCTTCCTTTGCTGCTTCCTTTCCTCTACTGCCCATCCCTCCAGCAAAGATAAGGTGGTACAGGAGAAAGGCAGAGCTGGCAAACAAGCCAGGAAGGAAGTCGGTAGGACTCGGCCTTCCTCAGTCACACGGTCTAACATTTGGACTCTGCAACCATCACGGACTTTCTGAGACACAACAGAGTAGAACTACCTCATCTTTAAGTCTCTCCAGTTCTATAATTCTATGAACATCCATGTAAACAAGGATGTTCCTCTTCAAATGGGGAAATGCTAGGCTTACCCAAGGTTGGTATGACTATCCCATAGTGGGACATAATTTTATCTCTGATTTTGAAGAACTGGGTAATTATTGACAATTTATAAATAAATACTATTAAAATATTGATATACAACTGGTTACTATTTTACAGGGTTATCTTTTTTTAGTATTTTTTTTATTGTAAAAGAAATACATTACACAAAATTTGCCATCATAACCATTTTTAAGTGTACGGTTCTATAGTGCCAAGTATATTGTCATTAAACAAATCTCCAAAACTTTTTCATTTTGCAAAATGGACATTCCATACTCATTAAATGACAACTCCCCTGTCCCCTCCCCCCAGCCCCTGGTAGCCACCATTCTACTTTGTTTCTATGCATACGACTTCTTTAGATACTGCGTGTAAGTGGAATCATACAGTATTTGTTTTTTGTAACTGGTTTATTTCTCTTTAAGGTTCATTCATGCTATAACATGGGACAGGATTACCTTCTTTTTTAAGGCTGAATAATACTCCATTGTATGTATGCATATATCACATTTTGTTTATCCGTTCATTCATCAATGGGTATATAGGTTGCCTCCACCTCCAGGCTATTGTGATATCTCTGTTTTTTTAAATGCTGAAATTTAATTCAACTCTGACCTTTTAAGTCCCTTTGGTGGGTCTAATAAACATAATGTCATCTGTAAGGCACATCTGACAATCCGGGAGAGTGTGAAATTTGAGGAGAGAGTTGAAGGCAGAACCCTATGGAACCCAATTCCTTTAAGATGCCAACAGATGAAGGAGGCGGAGAAGGAAGGATTAGTGGGAAAGAAAAATCCCAGGGGATGGGGGTGTTTCCAAGGCAAAGCAGACAAAAGGCAGGAAAGCCAAGTGAGATAACGAAAGGGTATTAAGGATAACAAAGCTGTGGGGAGTGCTTGCAATTTCAGAAGGGGATAGAAGCTTGGCTAAAGTGGGTGGGGGAGTGTATGGATGTGAGAAAGCAGAGAAATCTGTTGAACACCATTTAAGAAGCTTAGGTATGAATAAGAGGAAAGAGATTGGGTAGTAGGTACAGGAGGATATAGTTGTTTTTTTGGTTTGTTTGTTTTGTTTTTTACTGTTTCTTAAGCTAAGGGAGACTTGAGAATGTTCAAATGCTGGTTTCAGTTTAACTGTTTGTTACATAAAAAACTATTGCAAAACTGAATAGCTTAAAACAACCATTTTATTTTGCCTCATGATTCTGTGGGTCAAGAATTGGCGGAGGGCTCAGCTGGGTGGTTTGGCTTTGATCCCCCTGGTGTCAGGGTGGTGACTGAGACTGTAGGGTTCATTTCCAAGATGGCTGTTCCACCCACAGCCTGGGTGCTCCCTGGCATGTCTCTCTCTCTCCTCCAGGGCCTCTCCTCATGGGTAGGGCTCCTTACAGAATGGTAGTCTCAGGACAATCACACTCAGTACACGGCAACGCACTTCCAAGAGCAATTATTCCAAGAGACTCAGAATGAAGCCCCAAGATTTCTTTTGACCTTGACTTAAAAGTCAAAGAATGTTCCTTCTGCTGCTTTTTATTGGTCACACAAGTCACTAAGGCCCCCGTGTATTTAGGAAGAGTGAAGGAATCGACTTTACCTCTCAATGGCGCTGGCATGAGCCCATAGGAAGAAAAAGACCTGATGGCAGCCATCTTGGAAACAAGTAGGGGAAAAGGGTTTGAAGTTACTAAGGTACCGAAGTTGCAGAAGTGGCTGAGAATTTTGAGATGGATACATTGAAAAAGGCTTTGGCAAGAGGAGGAAGCTCCTTTTATGACACGCTAATCCTCTATAAACCACACACCTGAAGGTAACCTGAGGTGGTTTTTCAGTATGTGGCAGCCAGCGCTCTACCTACTATTTCCAAGCACCGGCCCTCCCTGGGAGGAAGTCCAGGTACTTAGGGGCCCCTCACTAAGCGAAAGGATACTTTGGAAGATCACAGGTAAACATACTAAATGGTCTCCTGCCATATGTGGATGATGTGAACTCTTTCATCTCAAGTGCCTGCTAAGGGAATCTCTTTGGTCAAAGGAGTCTCTTGCTATCTTTACCCACCTACCTTAATGAGTGATCAGAGGTGGCATTTCTAATGAAACTATTGTTCTAGCTCTTTGAGAGGAATTGTAGTGTATAGTCCCTGGAGTTAAACTAACTTATGTCATCTACTAGCTATGTGATCTGGGGAGAAATTATTTGACCTCCCGGAGCACCATTTTCCCCATCTATAAAATAGGCACTGATAACCTCACAGTTACTCAAAGGGTGATGGGGAGAATAAAATGCCATAATTCATGTAAAGAAGCACTTAGTAAGGTCCCAATAAAGATCAGTACTTTTATTATCAAAATTGTGTACATTCAGTTGAGCTCCTCGGCTTCACCCCTGACTGGGAAGCAGAAGCGTAGGTCGTCAGCATGCCAAAGCCTTTGCTGGACAGGCTGGAACTCACTGTGCCTCACTCTCCACGAATGGCGCACTTCGCACGGGAGTGGCATTTTACCTGGTGTGCCACAAAAGCTTTACGAGCTTCTCCAAAGGCTAGTTTACAAGGTGAAAGTCTCTTGGCCACTTACCTAAGATAATAAAACTTACTGAGTCAGAGGGGTAACAAAGGAACTTTGAGCATCTGTCTAGCTTGCTACTGCACAAGCCATCCAGCCTTGTGAAAATCTGCCTTTGTGCAAACAGCTCCTGGGTCTTACCAGTTCTGTCCCCAGCCCCCTTGTCCCCCAGGCAGCTCTCCCTGGGCCCCGCTGGGCTCCTGAAGCCCAGTCTGGCCTGAGTTACAGCCCTGGGCCTCCTTCTTACCTGAGAGCTAAGTTGGAACGATGATGTTCACCCATCTTTTGCCTTATTTTAAAATGAGATATGACAAACACAGCTCTTTGACTAATGTTTTACAACCACGATAAAAGAAAATCCTTTCTTGGGCCCGTGTCAAGAATGTAGGACATTGTTAGTGAGTAATGATGCAGAACTGACTTGAACTCTTCGTTCGGGCGGCCCAGACCCATGGCTGGTTGGAACCACCTGATGGCTTGGTTCCTCAGACTCTCCTTTGCTCTTGACACGATTCAACCCCCTGCAAGCGAAGTGACTTCTACACACACACTCTGAGCACTCCCACAGCTGGCCATTACCCTCCGGAGTCCAGGCTAAACCCAGGCTGACCGGAGGGTTTCCCAAGGCCTGCCTTCATCTCTTGGCCTTGCCATGGAAGTATAGGGGACTCAGGTGGAGGCTGGACGTCTCCCTCCAGCCTGTGGCTGGCATCTAGGCAGGCCTCCCTGACCACTTCTCCCGGTCTCACACCCTTCATTTCCCAGGACGCCTGACCTTCTCTTCCCAGTTAACTCACTCTCACAAAGCTGGAGTTGGTCTGTAGGCTTAGCTTTTGCTTTTTCTTTTTTTCCTGAAAAAAAAAAAAAAAAGGAAAAAACTCTGCTTCTAGCTCTTAATCCAAAGCGATTCCTCCTAGAGTGTTGGACAAGGGGCACGAAACCGTGAGGCGTGGCGGTGGGGACGTGCGCGGTAGCCCGGGCTGTAAGTGGCCGCGATGAGGTCGCGGTTGGCAGGGTTCTCCCGTCACGTTGATGACGGGTGTTTGGTTCTGGGGCAGAAGAACCTTCTAGGCCTACCCCACGTCTATTTTTGTTTTTTAAATTATGATTTTATTATTATTGTACAGATCGTGGCACAACAGTGGAGATGTAATTTTGTACTGTGCCTTCTTTCACTTCAAACACTTTTTCAGGTCGACATAATTTTCATAATGGTCACTTTTAAAGACTATATAATTTTGCTTCATGTGCACATACCATAATTCTCATAATCATTTCCCTGTTGGTAAGCATTTATTGTCATTTTTCTTGCTATTGTAAATAAATCGCTAGAAAAACAAACCTAGAAGTCACTCATTGTAACACAGCACTGTATGTCAGCTGAAAAGCAGAGGTAGCAGTCATGTTTGAGCAGTCATGCTAACCACTGAAAAGTCTTGTTTTTACTTGTTTTAGTTGGAGATGCCCCTGTTCATAGTGTTTCTCAGCTTTTTAAAAAAAATTAACTCCCTAAGGAAACTTTTTAGACATTTTTTCCCTTAATCATCCCTCCGCCCCCCTGGATTTTCAATACCACAGATATGCTATAAACCCGTTAGTGTGCTGTGTGTGCCTCTGTGCTTTATGCACAGGAGGAGTAAGATTCATTTTGCCCCCCTGCCCCCTGCCCCCTGTAACCATGTTGCACCCCTTGGCGGCCAGACCCTCTACTGAGAACGTGTGCCCCAGAAGCAAACAAGGACAGGCGGGGGTCTGCTTAGGAGAGGGGGGAAAGGCGGGTAGGGAGGCAGAGAAGGGGGTGCAGAGGAGCACTAGTGTGAATTAGTCCAGCAGCCGCTGTGGGCCACTGGAGGTGACCCAACTGGGGTACTCCGGGGACCAGAGGGCTTAACCACGCCTGCGACACCCGCCTTCGGGAGATGCTGCCCGGTGGGCCGGGGGTGCACCAGCCACTCTCATCCATTACCGGTTGAGGGGTGCTCCCAGGATGTTAACTCCCCAGTTTTGTTTTGTTTCCCGCTTAGGCAGCAGGAGCTGTGGGGGACAGGGAAGGGCCGCGGGCAGAGTCTGGGCGCTGGCAGCCGCCTTAGGGGTCGGTTCAGGGAACTTAAAATGGTAAGTGTAGGGGGTCACGGGGGTGGGGCGCTGACATTTGCTGAAAGAATCTTTAATAGACTTTAGGTTCACTGCAAAATTGATCAGAAAGTACAGGGAGCTCCTATATACTCCCGGCCCCCACACTGTCAACATGCACCCCCCCACGGTGGTATACTTGTTATATTTGATTGCTCTAGATTGACACGTCATTACCACCCAGAGTCCACCGTTCACATCCCATGGGTACGGACATTACGTGCTGTACGTCCTGTGGGCATTCACGAGCTACAATGACATGTATCCGCTGTGCCAGGATCATACGGGGTCGTTCCACTTCCCTAAAACTCCTCTGTGCTCTGCATATCTGTCCCTCCCTCCCTGATAAATTACTTTTTATGTTTCCTTCTAGCCCATAATACCATGTTATGCAATTTTTACACAGTTGTAATCACAGTGGGGATATAATTTTGTACTGTGCTTTTTTTTTTCACTTGAAGCACTTTCTCAGGTTAGTACAGCTTTCATAATTATAACTTTCAGAGACTGCATAATTTTGCTTCATATGCATAGAGCATAATTCCCATAACCAGATCCCTATTGTTAAGCATGTAGTTCGTCTCCATTTTTTCTTGCTATTGTAAATAAATTAGTTGCTAGATAAACAAAACTAGAAGGCACTCATGAAAACATAGCAAGGCATTATCAGTGGTTATATGTGTAGAATTCTAGGCTTTTGTTGTTGTTCTGCCCATTTTTCCATAATTGTTTTTATAACAGGGAAAATAGTTTTCTTGTGTGTGTGTGTTAATTTGGCTTGGCTAAACCCATTTGTTCAAATACTAATCGAGGTGTTGCTACACAAGTATTTTATAGATGTGATTAACATCTACAAACAGTTAACTTTATGTAAAGGAGATTATCCTCCATAATCTGGCTGCATCTGAGTCAGTCAGTTGAAAGACCTTTAAAGAAGAATTGAGGTTTATGTGAGGAAGAAGAAATTCTGTCTTGCACTCAACCCTCAGCCGAAAAAATTCAAAACACATGCATTGGCTGGGAAGGTGATCCCTTACGGCAGTATTCCATGGACTGCCTTTGGTTCTTAGGGTTATAATGATGGATCCAAGTTTCAACACCTGTAATGATCTTCTTTAAGAAATCCTCGCCTCCTTTTTTAAAAATTTCAAAATATTGGAGGAACTGTTAAGAATTCAGTAACAGCTTGCTGTTTGAACCGACCATCTTGAACACTATTCCATTTTGATGTGCACTGGGTGAAAAATATAAGCATCTGTGTGTGCAAGGTCAAGAATGATGGAGGGGAGACACCATGTGCCTAGACAGAACCGATTATATCCAAAGATGTCTCATGGAACAAAAAATATACAGTGGAGGCAAAATGTATCAGCCTGCCCTCTTTATGGCTATTCATCTTGGTATTTAGGAAGACCTCAAAACAAAGTATCAGAAGGAAGACACAGCAAATACAGTACAAATATTAGTAGCTTTCGACACCTGAAACAGTTCTTGGTTCTCAGCAGTTTCTTACAACTCAGTGAGAGAAAAATTGCCCAGGTACTGTACTATGTACCAGCACTATACTAAGGTGCTTTACATAAACTTCCTACTTAATTTTCCTATGGTAATTTCACTGTCCCAATAGAAAAAGAAGAAAACCTCAGTCTAGAGATTTTAAAGAACTTGCTCAAAGTCATAGAACCTAACACAAAAGCTAGGTGCTTGCTATAGCTACAATGAATATAAGAATAGAATCAGTGAGGATCATTTTGGAAATGAGTCGAGTTTGAATTGAATTCTTTACTGTTACTCATTCCTGTGGCATATGATGGAATTAATATGTATCAGCTTGCTGATGACCTTTCCATTCCTCTGATCCAAGAGCATTCAGAGCAGAGTAAGCAATTAAAAATAAATGGTTGGATGAGACACTTTAAACTTGGCTTTCAGACTTTTTGTTGACAAGCTACCTTCTGCTTCTGCATTCTTTTTTTTTTTTTTCTGTAACCACAACCCTCTTTCTGCCCATTAATTTATATTAAATGGAGTGAACCCTATGAAAATCCCTCTAATCAAAGAGAGCCTCTGGGTGTTGTCCTGCTAGATCTACTGAGATCTGGCCAGGGAGGCTGGGAAGAGTTAGTGTGAGATACGCTTTGAAATTTCCACCAAGGCCACTGCTCTGCATTCTCAGGGCCTTGTTTTGTCTGCTGCACACAATTATCATGGGCTTCAAAATGCATCCTCAAAATATTCCTCTGAACTGGGAATATCAGTAAGAGTTCTCGGCTGCAAATAACATTCTGACTCAGGTTAACTTAAGCAGAGAAGGGATTCCCCAGAAAGACATCAGGGAGCTCAGAGAATCAACTGCAAGACCAGAGAAGCAGGCTTGACAAACAAGCAGAAATGAAGGTATAACAAGAAGGCCAGGCTTCTAGCCTGAATCACAGGACAGGAAGGATCTGGTTAGACCTCTCTGCTGGGCACCAATACGACTCCTGGCACCACCACCACTCCCACAAGAATGGATTCCAAACTGTCCTAGCATCTTTAAGCCATTTGTTTCAGATTCAGAATTTCAGGTGGAATTCTGCTGCATTTGGTGGGCCAAGCTTAGGCCAGGTGCCAGAGATGTAGCTGCTGCAGAGGAGAGAGCGCAAGCAGGAGGCGAGGCGAGGAGTGCGGTAAAGCACGGAACTGCAGGAGGCACTCACTCCTGGGGTCTTTAGTTCTTAAACAATTAACAATTTTCAGAGAGACTAACTTTTACTTTTAAAGATATTCAAATTCAGTAAAATATGTTATGTATGAACTGAAATTTGCACATAAATAAAAATGGCACACCATGCACATTGCAATCTGTTTCATTGTATTACATTTTAAACACAAATGAAGACTCCGAATGGTCAAATACAATTGAAATAACTCATTGTGCACCACTGAGTGAACCATTACACAGGAAGCTGGTAGATAATAGACACTGGCTCCAGGGCGGAACCCTGGGGTACAATGGAGGGAGGGAGACTTGGTTTGTACCAGGCCCATATATGACCTGTCCAAAAGATAAAGGTGAAACAAGATGACTTCTTAGCGGTGTCTTAGTTGCAGTCCTCTCTTATGCCAAAGCCCACTGTCCCTGCACTAGCCCACAGGTTGTGAGCCCAGGGCCACACGGCCCAGTGAGCTTCCCTCCACTCAGCACGGGCCAGCTGCCTCAGAAGTGAATGCCTCTGGTCGTGCTGGCAACAGGCGCCAGGGATTCGTCAGTTCAGTTCACATGTCATTGCCACAGTGAGAAAGACAAGCAGAAATACACAGTCTGCTCATGATTGTCCTCATCTCTGAGAGATGGGACACTACTGATTAAAAGCAGATTCCTACCCTAAAAGCAAAGCTTCCGCTAATTAGGCACATTAGCTTTATGCAAAGTCGGGTGTAAAAAAACTTTCATTTCACTCATTTCAGAAGACAGGGCCGATGAGGGCAAGAGAGTATGTCCCATATCCCCATCTAACAGAGCTATTGTTCAGGTCTTCAGGAAGGCATTCCCAGTGCAAGACAGTGAGATTTTCACAGCCGGTCTCCCCCCGAAAGATAATTTTATAAATAGTGTTCTTGTTGTTCCATCTTTTCAACTTCATTAGAAAATATGAGATGCCTAACCTTACCCTTAACCCCCCGGCGAATAAACATAATGAATTCCCAGACGCATAGATTTGGCCATGACTGCTTCACCCCTGAAAGGGTGCTTTGCACTGAGCACTTCTGACACTAATGTTCATGCTTAAGCAAACACATTACTGCGGAGAAGAATGGCTCTGTGGGCGGCCGGGCTCCCCGGGAGCTGCAGCTGCGCTGGGTCTCACTCACCGGCTCAGGGAGACCCGGGCCCGTCGTCAGCACGCACGCAGGGACCCTCAGACCCGCACACTCCTGCTTACACATCACACAGCATCAGCATCAAACAACCGACTTCAGCAAGTTCCCAAGGAGACAAAGAAAACTTCGCTGGCTATCCATAAGCCTGAAATATTTGTATTTCCAGACTCTGCCATTCTTTCTGTCTCGCTTTCCTCCCCTCCCCTCCCCTCCCCTCCCTCCCTCCCTCCTTCCGTCCTTCCCTCCCTCCCTCTTTCTTTCCTTTTTGCCATGAAAATATTCACATTTGTGAAAAGAGGCCTGTTGGAAACTCAAATATTTTCTAGAGAGAGCTATATTTGGGACTATTATTTCTTAATCTTTCCCCCTGCAGTTGGGTCCTTGGAGCGTCTGTGTTCACATTAGCATTTCTGTCTGGGGCCATGAATTACGCTGTCAAAAGGAGTAGCACACTGGGTTTGTTACCTGGATACCCACAAATATGCTTGCTCTGTTTATATAAATCTGACAAACCGTCCTTGTCCTTAGGAAACCAGGCCATTCTGCGTATTAGGAAGCTTCCGTTGGTGCCCTGGGCCTCAGGGGAACTGTGCTTGGATAAATAACTGGGCGGGAGCCCAGAAGTCCGGTCTAACTGGGGAGGTCGTGTTCCATTCACGTGGAGGTGAACTTGCCTGCAGCTGGACCTGCAGGATCAGCACCCTGCAGCACCCTGCAGGTCAGACATCCCTAAAGTCAAGCTTCAGAGCAAGTCACGTCGCCTACTGTCACAGCCATCCCCATATACATCTCCTGCACATGTACGCACTATGCCACGAAGCAGCCCAGCTGTGGAAACACAGGCCAGAAGCGACACCAGAGGCGACAAGGGCAGAGCAGGCGTGGGAGGGAAGACAGAGCTCTGTGGCTAAAATCCGGGGCGTCTGCACAAAAAGGAGCCCACCAGGAGGTTTGCAGAGAGACGACGATTCAGTCTGTTCTCTTGTCAGGTCAGACAAGGCATTTGCATCTGACAGTGTCCCACCTCTGTGGTCATTCTCACTCTCTTCACAGCCACTCCCCCACCCCAGCCCCACCTGGGAAAGCTGGCTGAAGGTCATCTTGGCCTGCTCAGGACCGTGAGAGGCACCAGGCCCTCATCATCCTCGGGAAGAAGATGCCTCCAGGGCTTCCTGCCCACAGATGCTCTCCCCAGATGGGTGTTCTCAATCTGCGCCACCCACCCCTCCAGGCCACGCCTACTGGGACGGGCTCACACAGAAGGGAGGGGAAGAAAGGCAGCCCTTGGTGACAGGGCCAGCGGCTTGAGCACATCCTTTCTTCGCTGCTGGTGCTGGGCCGCTGTGCTACTGACATGGCCTCTGCTCACTCATTTCCTGTCACTCTGCTGGTAGCTTCATTTTACCTCGTTCAGAACATTGGCAAACGTACCCAGGGTTCACGTGTAGGAAGTCCTCTAGGGTGCATGCTTGAAATGCAGGTTCAGAATCTCTGAGTGCGAGGCCCCCAAAGTTGCTATTTTTGTGGGGTTCTCCGATGATTCTCATGCACATGAAATCCGAGAGCCATTGGGAGTCGCCTGGCCACTGGCCCTATGCATTTCTATTTTGTTTTATTGGGACCTCAGGGAAATGGAATAGAGTTAATCACTCATCGCACTGTCATTATCCATCTACTCTCTTTACTGAGGTGTAGTCAACATACAAAAACTTGCACATTTTAAAATGTACAATTTGATAAGTTTGGACATGTATACGCCCGTGGGACTATGATCACAATCGAGACAACCATTTCTCATTCCCATTGCTTCTCCAACGTAGGTCCTGACTTGCACTTCTATATATTCTTCTAATCCACCTCCACATGTTCGGTGTATATTCTTAAAAAATACTATTACATATGGTGCCATTTTGTGTGCGTGTTCTTCCTTCACAAAGGTGACTCTGTGCTGCGGGACTCATTCTGCTTCTTACCTACTTTATTCGTCTTTAGGCTTTGGTGATCCATTCATCCAACTTTTTTACTACTTCTAGCGAGGCTGTGGGCCATACTGTTGGTGTTTATGCCTCACTAAACCATTGCTTTGTATGAAACAGCAGGTCGCCCCTGCCATCTCACACACACACACACACACACACACACACACACACACACACACTGTGATGGACAACACCCTTCACGTGTATCTCTTTGATCTGGATCTTAAAATGCACTGGGCACATAACAAGGCTGAGACTGCTCCCTTGAGCAGAATGGCTCCTCCAGTTCACACTTCACTAGCAGTGTGTCATGGCGACACTTGCTATTAACTTTCTGTGACGTGATGTCTCGATGTTTTAATTTGGATTTCTCTGATTGCTGGCAAAGTTGGGAATCTCTTCACAGACTTATTGGCCATTCAGAGGTCTCCCCTTCTATGAATTCCCTATTCATGTATTTTGCAGATTTTTTCTGTTCTTGTCTCTTTTTTTTTTTTTTTTTTTACTGTTTTGCAGGATTTTCTAGATACAGATCTAGATCAGTGTGAGATGTTGATAACATCTTACTTTCTACTACCCATGGACTTTGTAGCATTGTTTTGTTGGAATAAATCTTTCATTTTGTTTTCTATAGAAAAATCCACCATTTTTTCTCCTGCTTATGGTTTGTACTTTTGGGTTTTTCTTTAACTTTCAGTCAAAAGTCACAGAGATGTTCACCCATATTTTCTTCTATTGCTATAGAGTTCTACATTTAACATTGGCCTTGAACACATTTGGGATTTCTTTTTAGATCATCTGAGGTGGGATGGATAGAGTCCATTTTTCCAGTACTACCGCCTAATTAATCTATTGTTTCCCCAGTCATAGCCCTTCTGTTACCCCCTACAGCTAGGTCAACTTCTGGGCTCTCTGTTCGGCTCCCTCGGTCACTTGCTTCATCCTCCCTCCCCCCAACACCTTTGTAAAGCATGGTTTTGTGACATGCCCTAATATCTGGGAAGGAAAATCTCCATTTAGCTCACTTTTAAAAATCAGCTCTTTGTGCATGTTTTACTGGAATTATATTGGTTCTCTGGTTTAATATGTGAAGAAGGGAGTTCCCTGATGGTGTAGTGGCTTAAGGCTTCGGCATTGGCGTTGTCAGTGCTGCGGCCTGGGTTCGATTCCCAGTCAGGGAACTACTCACATACCAAAAAGCAAAAAAGAAAAAAAAAAAAAAAAAACAACAATATGTGAAGAAGTGATATTCTTCATATATTAAATTGTCCCGTATAATTGATGTATCACTCCATTTATTCAGGTCTTTGCTGATGCCCATGATGGGAATTATAACTTGCTCCAAAAAGTCTTGTATGTTTGTGTTAGATTATTTCCCTAGATAATTAAGAAACTAAAAAATTTCCATTTCCAATTCCTCTAGGTCTTCCTGTTGCTGACTGTTGGCTTGGATTTTTCCTCCACCCCATTCTTGTTTTCCCCTTTGTTGTTTAAATAGCCTCTTGGCTTCTCTTTTCTTTCCTGGCTTCATTCAGCCTTCACTCAGTCTCTTCCCTGTACTTCCTCATCCCAGTCCCTTGACCTGTACTGGGGTCAGCCTACTGGCACCTTGAATTTAGCCCACTGAGACTAGATGGACCAAACATACTGTTTGAAATGGGACAATACCATTGTTTTCTGTCCCTTTAAAATGTTACATCTGGTCAGTGCAACTAGGGGCAAGTGGCTGGGGCTTTGGAATGCAGCGGTGAGCACCGGCTCCTCCGGCCCAGACACTTGGTCGGGATCAAGGGCACATTGCTGCTTACCAGTCCAGGCAGCAGACGTATCCAGCTGCTTTATAGCGGGATCAGAAGGGACCCAGGCTTTCCTCTCCGGATGGGTTTAAGGACCCTACAGCCCCTCTGCTGTCACAAGGTCTCTGACCCATAGATCTCTCCTCAGACACTCAAATACCATCTTGGTGGAAAGTAGCAAAGACCTAATATTTATTCCCAAAGAACTGAGATCCCTCAAGAAATATTCAAGATATTAAATCAGTATAAAAAGAGTGGCATGGACAAGAACTAAAGTTCTTTACACACTCCTCAGCAGAGTTTGTGAGGAAAACTAGAGCAGGTAACTGAAAATTAAACAAATTTTCATTGCCACTGAGTGTGAGCATATCAAAATAACCTTATGAGGAAAGTACTATTTATTGACTTCATTTTGTAGACAAGGAAATCAAATAAGATCAGTAACTTGTCTAAGGTCACATTGTTAACAAGTGACTGACCTTGAACTTGAACTCAATGTGACTTCTAAACGTCCATGCTTTTAACTATTCACAAGATACTACTCCATATAGCTGTTAAGTGCCATCAGTACAGATATACTTTCAGGATTATGTGGAAGAAGTAAAAAATGACTTCTAGAAATGAAGGCCCCAAACAAGGTAGTGATGGATTCCATCTTTTCATCAGGTCTATCTGGTCCTTTTAAACATACAATGGCAGTTAATTGACAGTCCTTGTTCGCTAACGTCAACACCTGAATCAACTGTTTCTACTGCGTTTTTCCCTTGGTTTTTCAGTCATGTGATCCTGTCTTTTGGTGTACCTGGTCAGTTTTAATTGAATGCTGGTCATTGTGTATACTAAACTGTAGAGATTTCAGGTGAAATCGTACTTCAGAGAGCATTTACCACCCCCCAATATACAGACAGAAGGGTAGCTAGCTGACCATGTTATTCCATTTGGTGATTTGCTTAGTCACAGTTGAATTATATCTCAGGTAATTCTCAGTCATCTACCGGCTGATCGCTGACCTGAGTTTTCAACAAGAAACCCATTGTCTTCTGCAAGCCTGTCTCCCAGTGCGTATACTGAACTCGAATCTCAGTCTTACGAGAGTGCTGAAAAACTTCACTCGGCCTCTCAGAGGCAGGGTTTCCGCTTGCATTTTAAAACCCCTGCTCTGAACAGCCCCAGTATTTGGCCAAGTTCTCAGGGGAAAGCAGGCTGAATGCTTGAGGCCCTTCCAAGTCTTTCACCCAAACTGCTGCTTTCTCTCCCTCTCTCACAGCCTCTGCCAGGCTTTGCACTGTGATGACGAGCCTCCTGCAAATGCCCCGAGTGTAAAAGTGGCTGTGGAAACAACTCTTTCTTCTCAGGTTTTTTCCTCCCCAATGCCTTAGATCTTCCAGTTTTTATTGCCTCAGCAGTTCTTAGCATCCTTCAAAGAGATAACTTACGTGTTTTATTTGGCTTTTTCGATTATTCTGTTGTGAGTGTTGGTCTGTTGACAGCAACTTCAAACGAGGAGGAGGAAGCAATTGAGATGGGAATAGCAGCTGGATTTGAACACGGGACGTGACCTGCTCTAACGAGCAGAGGTGATCGCCCTGTCACCAGACCCCTCAGTCTGTTCCTTATCCTCAGCCTAGTTGATCTTTCTGTATTATTTGGCCCCTCCTCAGAGACTCTCCACTCTTCATATTTTATTCTTCCATTACTCCTGTAGCTTCTTCTCTAACTCCTCCTTCACACTTTATTGGTGTAATACGAAGTTCAGCACCCATCACCCCTCCTTCTCTGCACATCGTTCCTTGCAGATTGGCACTCTGGGCTTCCCCTCTGTGTGGCTAACTCCTGGTTCTACGCTAAGAGCAATGCCCGCTCACTGAAATGCCAATCTCACCTTTATCGCCACTCACCTATGCCCACCTGAATGAGAATGAAGACTGATGGGAAGAAGGGGAGGGGAGCAATTTGCAATCTCTTCTTAAAGGGCAAGAAGAGATACAAATGACCCTAAAAGTAGGAGTAATATCTATCTGGGGAAGTGGAAATACTGATGCCAAGAATGTGAGAGAGGTTTAAAGGAGGAACTAGCCTGCAAGATACAACTTTTTTTTTTTAATAAAGACCTAATTTTTCTAGAGCAGTTTTACTTTAAATTCACAGTAAAATTGAGAGGATGTTCCAGAGATTGCCCATATAGAATCTGCTCTGACACCTGTATAGCCTCTTCCATTATCAGTATCTCCCTTCAAAGTGGTGTATTTGTTATAATTGATGACGCAACGTTGACAAATCATAGTCATCCAAAGTCCATAGTTAACATTAGAGTTCACTCTTGGTGTACATTCTATGGGTTTGGACAAATGTATAGTAACGTATGTCTCACACACACACACACACACACACACACACACACGTGTATATAATAGTATGGAGTGTATTTTCACTGTCCTAAAAGTCCTCTGTGCTCCTCCTATTCATGCTTCCCTCAACCCCTGACAATCACTGGTCTTTTTACTGTCCCCATAGTGTTGCCTCTCCAGAATGTCATACAGCTGGAATCATACAGTATGCAGACTTTTCAAATTGGCTTCTTTCACTTAATATTCTTCTATGTCTTTTCATGGCCTAATAGTTTGTTTGTTTGTTTGTTTCACTGGGTATCATGTCATTGCCTAGATGTACCATAGCTTATTTATCCATTCACTCACTGAAGGACATCTTGGTGGCTTCCAAGTTTGGGCAATTACAAAACTGGTTTTTGCAGTTCTCTGTAACATGTGATATGAAGCATCTTTTCATATATTAATACTAGCTATCTGTAGATCTTCCGTTTTGAGGTATATGCTAAAGTCTTCAGCTCTTTTTAAAAATCAGATTGTTTTCTTATTGTTGAGTTTTAAGAGTTCTTTGTATATTTTGGGTAACATTCCTGTATCAGCTGTGTCTTTTGCAAATACTTTCTATCTGTGACTTGTCTTCTAATTCTCCTGACATTGTCTTTCTCAGAATAGAGGTTTGTAATTTTAATGAAGTCTAGTTTGTCAGATATTTCTTTCACAGATTGTGTCTTTGGTATTGTATTTAAAAAGTCATTGTCATACCCAAGGTCACCTACATTTTCTCCTATGTTACCTTGTAGCATTTTTAGTCTTGCATTTTACATTTAGGTCTATAATGTATTTTGAATTAATTTTTGTGGAGTCAAAGATGTGTCTAGATTCATTTCTTTTGTTTTTTACATGTAGGTGCCCAGTTGTTTCGGCACGATTTCCCTCCATTGTATTGCCGTTGCTCCTTTGTCAAAGAGCAGGTGACTAGATTTATGAGGATCTTCTTCTGGCCTCTCCATTCTGTTCCACTGACCTATTTGTCTTTTTTTTTTTTTTTTTCATCAGTACCACACTGTTTTGACCACTGAAGCTTTATAGTAAGTTTTGAAGTTAGGTAGCATGAGTCTTCTAATTTTGCTCTTCCCCTTCCATATTGTGTTGGCTATTCTTCGTCTTTTGCCTCTCTCTATAAATTTCAGAATCGCTTTGTTGATATCCGCAAAATAACCTGCTGGGATTGTGGTGGGATCGTATTGAATCTATAGCTCAAGTGGGAAGATCTGACATCTTGACAATCTTGAGTCTTCCTATCCATGAATATGCAACATCTCTCCATTTATTTAGTCTTTGATTTTGTTCATTGGGGTTCTGTAGTTTTCCTCATATAGATCTTATACATATTTTGTTAAGATTTATACCTAAATATTTCATTTTGGGGTGTTAATATAAATTAGTATTGTGTTTTTAATTTCAAATCTACTTGTTCATTGCTGGTATACAGGAAAGCAATTGACTTTTGTATATCAACTGTGTATCCTGCAATCTTATTATAATCATTTATCAGCAGTTTTTTGGTCGATTCAGATTTTCTATATAGATGACCACGTCATTTACGAATAAAGACAATTTTATTTCTTTGTTCCCACTACGTATACCTTTTATTTCCTTTTCTTGTGTTACTGAATTAGCTAGAACTTCTACTACAATGTTGAAAAGGAGTGGTGACAGCAAACATCCTTGTCTTTTTTCTGATCTTAGTTGGAAAGTTTTTAGTTTCTCATCATTAAGTATTACGTTAGTTGTAGAATGCTTGTAGATATTCTTTTCAAGTTGAGAAAATTCTTCTCTACTCCTAAGGTTTTTATAATGACAAGGTATAACATTTTAAAGCAAAGAAGGGAGAGGAAGTAAGAGGAAGTAAAAGGAAGAAAATTATGAAAATGTGATTTTTCCAGTGACTGTAAGAGACTGTATAAAATTATTATAAGATTTATAAAGATTTTGAGGACAGTTGTTAAAAGGGGAAATTAGAATATGTGAATATCTTGAAAAATGTAGGTATTTTAAAGATAATATTTCATATCAGTAGAGAAAAAAAGATTAATAAGTAGTGTTGGAATAACTGGTTAATTATTTGGGAAAAAAATTGTTTCCAAACCTAAAACTTTAAATCAGGATAAATTTCAGATAGATCAAAGATTTAAAAGTAAAAATAAACCGTAAATTTGTAAATAAAAGGCCCTAGGTTTTTTTTTTTTTTTATTAACAACCTTGGACTAGGAAAGTCTGACAGAAAAGACAGAAGCCATAAAGTAAAAGGATTTCTAAAATGCCAGTAGTAAAGTTAAATGACACAACAAACTGGAAAACATACATGCAACTAAAACCACAGATAAATCACTCGGTGTTCTACTGTATCAAAAGCTCTTACAAAATGACATGCTAGACCAAAAAAACAAAAACAAAAACTAAGGATATGAAGTTTATAGGACAGAAATACACATTGCCCCTAAATACATGAAAAGATTCTCAATCTCACTCATGAGAGAAATACAAATTAAAACTCTACTGAGACACCATTGTTCGCTTACTACATTAACAAAGGTTAAAAAAGTTGGCAACACGCTGTGTTAGCACAGGTGTGAGGAAACAGGCACTTCCTACATTACTGGGAGAGCTTTAAATTGATACAATCTCTAAGGCTGGAAATTCAGCAATTTCTGTGAAAATTACAAATGCTCATATCCTTGTATCCAGCATTTCCCCTTCTAGGATTTTATTCTTGATATAAATTTGCTGATGTGTAAAATATTAATTGCAGCATTGTGTGTGATGGCAAACTTTGGATAATAAATGTTCATCTATAAAAAAACACTGGCTAAATAAAATATGCTTTAGTCATACATCAGAGTAAAATGAGATGATGCAGCGATAACAAAGAATCACATAGCTTTTTTGGTACAGATGCAGGAAATCCCCAAGATGTATGTTAAATAAAAATGTCAAGGTGCACAATACTGTGGGTAACATGCTACACTTTATGTAAAATTTTTACAAAAGAATGTATGTGTGTACTTACATATTTGAATATGTCTACAATAACTCTAGAAGGGTAAATAAGAAAATATAACTTGCATTTCCCTTGGACAGGGACCTGGGTAGCTGAGGGATGGGTGGGAGGGAGATTTTCACTATATATCCTGTGGTAATTTTTGAATTTTAAACCACATGATTATGTTTCCCATTAAAAAATAAGCCACAAAGTATCTTTAGGATAAAGTAAACGTTTTAAAACTTCAGGGAAGTCAGAAGATTGTTTGCTAAAGAACAGATTGCCACAAGGGGAGGGGGGCGGTGAGAGAGCCTGGATAGCCTGTAAAGCACAGAGAGCGTTTTCTCCGAAAGGAAAAGAAAACGCAAACATATGCACAGTCCTCCTCAGATTATCAGTGTTTCCTCCCAGGCCTTGGCTATAAAAAGCTTTTCTCCTTTGCTGAGCTCACAGAGCCGCCCTCATTTCCTGCCTCTCAGCTGCCTGCACTGGCTGGCATCTGACTGAAATGACCTTGACAGTCACCCCGGTGTGAGTGGCACTACTGAGAAATGTCTGAAACTTCTCTCTGAAAGCTCAGTGCTGGGTAAACTGCTCCTACTGAATGTGCATGTGTCCTTCTGTGCTCACTGAAAGTGTCTGTGATGTCTGCCTTTTATGCTGAGCTTTCTAAGGATCAGTCAGTTAACAGCAAGCGCCCCTATGAATTTAACTCCCTTCTCAAGTTGGTGCTCCAGAAACCTCTCAGTTCCCTCAAAGTTGTTAGATTCCGGAGATCCAGAACAAAAAGCATGATCCTTTATTAAGTTTGCTTTTGCTGTCCTTCATAAACCCTCACTGTAACCATCTTCATCTAGAATGCTTTTAAGGAAATACTTCCATTCCGGTCTCCCCTCTCCATTAATTAGCTGTGGTTCTAGTCCTGCTTTTGGTCTTAGCTCTGCACGGCTAGCTATGTTAACAATAAACAAGCCAGTTAACATTTCTAGCACTTGCCTATAAAATGAAGGGATTAGAACAGATGGTCATTAGGTCTTTCCACAACTGAACTTCTATGACCCAGGCAAAAAAATTCTCTCCTCCTTTACTGTACTTCCAACAAAAGTAAACGGACCTTGTTCTTTCTGTTAAAAATATCCATTATTGTGAAATCTTGAAAAGTCTGGGGAATAAAAAACTTTCAGTCGAGATAGTTAAAATAGCAGAGAGTTCTAAGAGACTAATGTATGTGGATTTAGGGCTCCATGAAACTACAAAAATGCAAGTAACAATAGCTCAAGCATCTGTAAGAATTTAAAGTATGGTAAAGAAGGCATTTCAAATCAATAGAAAGAATGTGGACTATTTAGTCCAAATGTTAATGAGATAACTGATTAACAAGTTAGGAAAAAAGTTTAGGTCCTCATCTCACTATACGTCAAATAAACCCCAGATGGCTTAAAAATACCAATGTCAAAAACAAAAGAAGACAGAAAACACACAGGTAAAAGTTTACATTATTTTGGAATGAGGAATACCCTTTTAAGCATGATTCAAAAATAAAAAACAGGGGGTTCCCTGGAGGTGTAGTGGCTAGGCTTAGGCGCTCTCAAAGCCGCAGCCTAGGTTCGATTCCCAGCCAGGGAACTACCCAACAAGAAAGTTATTGATATATTGGCTACTTAAAACAAAACTGCCTTTTTTTTTTTTTTTTTGCTTTGTGGGTAGCTCCCTGACTGGGAATCGAACACAGGCCACAGCGCTGAAGCCTTAAGCCACTACACCATCAGGGAACTTGGCTACTTAAAACAAAAGAAAACTTACTATATCTAAGTCACATACTCAAAGTTATGAAAAACTGAAAAGAGAATTTAACAGCACATATGAGGCAAAGGTTAATATTTGTGAATTATGAATAACTCTTAGAAATCAAGGAAAAGATTTAAAAAATGAATTAGAAAAATACAGTTAAAGCATGGTTAGGTAAGTTACACAAAAAAGGAGAAATGCAAATGGCCAATAAACATAAAAAAAATTTTACCTCACTAGTAATAAATGAAATGCTCATTAAAATAACAATGAGAATACCTTTTAACTTATAAAACTGGAAAAATTTGAAAAGAATGATAATAACTAGTGCTGATGAGGGTGTGAGATAATAGCTACTTTCATGCACTTTAAAGGGAATATAAATTGGTTCAAACTTTCTGGAGGGCAATTTGGCAAATTGATACAGCATTTTAAATGTGCATACTGGTATTTATATGTTCACATCTAAGAATATATCCTAAGACATTAACAGAGTGAAGTCCACAGAAATGCCTGTACAAGAATGTTCTTTAGTGTGTTCAGTTTTGTTTATAAAAGCAAAAGACTGACAAACTGAAATATTTGCCCAAAAGCGATGTAATAAGGCAAAAAGAGCGACAGAGATGTTTTCGACATATTAGGCGAAACACAAGGTCGTGTAATGGGGTGTGCAGTATGACTGTTTCTACATATATTTTCTATGTGTGTGTATTAAGAAAATAAAATCTGGAACACCAGATGGTAACCATCAGCCCTGCACATTCTGAATAATAGGTAATCTTTACTTTCTTGCGTATGCTTATCTGTGGCTTCTGATTATTCAAAATAATGAGCATTTATTATTTTTATTATTTGGAGGAAGAATAAAACCATAACCCTCCTTCCAAAACCCATGTATGATCCTTAGAGATGAAAAGAAAACAACTGTAGAGGGGTGCTGAGAATAGCTCTGTGACGTGGCTTTTTTTTGTCATAGCAAAGTGCACACAGAGGTCGGGTCCAAGTCTGTTAGATGTCTCAGCAGGATTTGATTTTTCTACTGCAGGTGAAAAGATGGATTTTCCAGTGAACTGCCCACCAATTTGCTACTTCAGGTGGATTCCAGCAATAATATTTTGAACATCTGTCATGGAAATGACCTTTGATTTCCACTTTTTCATAGAGAAAAGACGTCTAAGGCAGAAGCAACACACAGTTGCTCCTTCTGTCTGCCTATCCTACTCTCTACCCATCCCACCCCCAGCCTCCCTCCCTCCAGCTCCTCCTTGACCTTTCCCTCTCTTATTTCTTTTTCTCCTCTCCCTGCCGTCCCCTTCTTCCTTTTCAGCCATGCTCTCACCAGAAATGTCCTCAGTCTTCCAGGTGCTAAGCACTGGGCTAGGCGCTGAGCACAACTTCAGGATCACTGTGAGGGCCTGAGAGCAGGTCCTTCTCCTGCTCCCTGCAGGTGACGGCCATTCCGAGGCAAAATGCTCTTACTGGGACTTCAGTGATTCACTTCACTTGATGGTGAAATACTCAGATTGCTATTGTTATAGTTTTAAATGTTCAGAATTCATAAAACTTAAAATACCAGTGAAACAATATATGTAGTACTTTTCAGTAGCACACATTTATAAGCGATTTTCAAAACATCAAGCAAATGTAAGTAAAGATATAAACATTAAATATACAATATTAAGCCATTACAAATTAGCAGACAAATTAAGACTATAACATTATAAATAAGCACTCATAAAGTGAAAATTTAATTAAATTTGAAAAAATTACAACTGAAATAACATAGTAATGTTATTTGATGTTTTAAAAAACAGTACGATTTTTAAGTAAGTGCTTCGGTGGTGTCGTTGTTGAATTACCAGTGTATTTTTATGCAAAATTTTCCAACTGTTGAAAATACTTTTTTAAAACTCAGTTACAAATTAAAACAATACTCATGGATTAACTTTAAATTATTTCCTTCTGACTCACTGACCTTCAAATTATAGGATTTCTTGCTTTATAATTGAGGAGTTCTGGGGACTCTCAAGAGTTTTTTGGGGGGGTATGTGCATGCACACATATGTGTTTTATGTGTATATGTACTGTTTGGGGTTTGTATGTAAAAAGTGTGCGTGGGGTCCATGTGGTCTATGGGATGTATGTAGTGTGTGTGTGTGTGTGTGTGTGTGTGTGTGGTCTGTGGGATGCATGTAGCATGTGGTGTGTATGTGGGGGGGTACACGTGGTCTGTATGTGTGTGTAAAGTTTGTGTGGGGCCTGTGTGCTTGTATATGATGTATGTGGTGAGCAAGTGGACAACTATGTGTGATAGAAGCATGGGTAAGCTGTGTGGCACGTGTGTACGTGGTGTGTGTGGTGTGCCATGTGGAGCAGCCAGAGACCGGCCAAGCTCCCCAACTCTGCAGTTTGACTCTGAATATGGATCTTTCTCTACCTAGTCCCAGCTGACTGATCAGAAGGCCATGCTTGATGCTTTATCTATGCAGGGACCAAGTGACACAAGACCAATACTAGTTTGCAAGGCCAAAGGCCTGATAGAAAGAGTCAACCTCCAGGTCACCGTGCAGCTGCCAGGTTGGGGGAGGGTCGGACAGTCGCCTTATCAGAGAAAACCCTCAAAGAAGCTCTGGGAGCCCCGAGGGTTGTCACAGAACCCTGCTAGAAGGCCCCTCAGAGGGTGTCCAGTCCCATGTTTGTCACCCTGAGGATTTTAAATTTTAGTGGGCAGTAAAATCAGTTAGTGGACTGCAGAGATTTTTTGAAGACTGGAATAGAAAAGTATATATTGCAACAGTAAGGCTAAGTACAGATTCTGGGGACTTTTGTTTCAGCTCCGTGTGTGTGTGTGTGTGTGTGTGTGTGTGTGTGTGTGTGTGAGCACGTGCGTGTGTGCATGCGCCTGTGCATGTATGCGGTCTGGGATGTGACATAAGATGCATTTATCATCAGTTGTGGGTACTTTACATTTGAATTTGTAATGAGAAAACGGAGGACATTTGAGGAAAGTGATCTCCCTTCTAAGGTTACAGCTAATTAGTGACGCGAACAGTCTTTCCATTACATCCTAAGCCAGAAAGCCAACAGTGAGTCCCTGGAAAGGACCAGAATAATGACTTCTCTCTTCCTTTAGGGGAAAATAGCTCTTTTAGTCCTTTTAGAAATACTACTCCTTCTCAAAACTTTCGTACTTCCTGCAATTTCCAAATGAGAGAATTGAACAATGTGACTGATGTTCAAGGTTCCCTTCAACTTTGAAAATTCTAGAGTTCTATGATTTTAAGGTCAGAGGGAGAGTCATGTAGGTGACTCAGTGGTGGTCTGTGGGAAAAGCCATTTTAGTGGGCTTAAGTGTCCCATCGGTCCCTGTGGGGCCTGGGGAAAGTCATTGGACATATTCCCCACTGTTCAAATACTCTACGGGAATCCAATGCGGTCATTCTGTGAGATGCCTGGGAAAGCACGGGAGTGAGGCAAAAATTGCTGGTAGTAATCTTCCATAGAATCTGTCTGGTCTTTGCTTCCTGTCTTGGAGCCTGTCTGCAGGGCCATGTATGGGCATCTAAGACCAACCTGGACACCCTCATGTACCTACACCAAGTGACTTAATGTGTCTATCATCCTAGTGATAATTATGTCACATAAGCAATTATTACATATTTAAATAATTTTTCAGGTTATGAACATGCAATGATAGAATTTTCCTGCGAATATTAAAATCAAAACAAAAGCTGGTGCTGGACGAACCACTGTGTCCTAACTTGGTCAGTCACTGTGCCTGCTCACATAATGACCCTTATAGTTGGAACTACCCTGCCCACCTCTGCAGTCTGTATCTTAACTACTGTTCCCTTCACTTGCAGATTCCACCCACACTAGCCCTCTCTCAGGTCTTCAAATAGTCCATGCTTCCTCGGTGCCTTTGCACATGCTGTTTCCTGCATTTAGAAAGCTCTTACCTCTTCCACTTTTCCTCTAAAAACACTTGCTCAGTCTTCAGATCTCAGCTCATTTGTTAGTTTTTGGAGGCTAAGTTAGGAGCCCTGTGGTAAGCTCCCACAGCACCATGAACCTTGACCATGAGTGGTGTTGGTTGTGATTTTACATTCATCTGTGGAATTGTCTGATCAATGCTCATTAACTGGTAAGTTCCACGAGGGCAGGGAGGTTTTCTATCTTTACCTCCCACTGTGTTCCTAACACCAAGGACTGTGTGTAGCATGTAGTTCAGTGTTTAAAAATGGTAGGCTGAAAAAAATGAATAGATCTGTGGGTCCAAAGACCACACTTAGAAAGCATGCACTTCAGGCCTATTTCTAAATGAGTGCTATCCACTTGGTCGTGTAATTGGTACTGAATGAATAAGGCAGTTCCTGGGCAACTTGCTTTAACATCTTCAGTATGCCCAAGGGTAACTCTTCCAGGGAAAGTCAGCCTGGAACTAAACCTCTTCATTGTAGGAAGGTTCTGAATTCTCCACAAAAAACACACTTTGTGTTTTTCTAAATAACCTTTTTAGATGTCACAGTTTCTTTCTGCCCAGTCAGCAGCTAAGGAGAGAGGGAAGGAGAGGCCCTTTGTTGACTGTCTCCTCTTTATTTCTCACTCACTTCATAGACTGCAGATTCAAAACCTGTTGGCATTGGTTTTAAACAGGTACCGCCCTAATGCCAGGTTTCAATGTTCACCAGCAAAAAGTATTTGAGTGTTTGCCCATGAAATATCTAGCGAATAACATTTTGAGAAATACATGTAGTATTTCTCAAAGCACCATGTTACCTGAATTAAACTGCACAGTACTGTTATGAGAAGACATCCTTTTCCAAATTTTACACACAATGCAACTCAACAATGTGAAGTTACTTGGCCTAGGTCAACCAGAAATATTTTGGAGAGCAGGGCTCAAAGCCAGATCTTTAAATTCCAGTGTTTTATATTAATATATTACACCCCTTTTTGTACCCATGTTTCATAGGCTTCATACTTCATAATTGTACCTTATATTTTATGACATTTCTTATTTTTCCAGATATACCACATTAATTCATGGGATACAATAATTTCCTGAAATAGGCAGGGCAAGTTTTCACCCCACTTTTACAGATAAGTGATCCTGAGTTATGTGGACAGGCCCAGTATAATTACAAGGGTCCTTATAGGAGGGACACAGGAGGGTTGGAGGGAGAGAACAAGACATGATGATGGAGGCAGAGGACACCAACAGGGAGACTTAAAGATGCTATGCTGCCAGCTTTCAAGATAGAATAAGGGGCCACAAGAAATCAGGCGGACTCCAGAAGATATTAGAAACTTCCAGAAGAAATAAATACTGCCTCCAGAAGGAACGCAGCCCTGCCAATATTTTGCTTTTAGGATTTCTAACCTCTGGAACTATAATAAATTCATGCTGTTTTAGGCTATGATGCTGTGGTAACTCGTTACAGAGGCTATAGAAAACTAATACACCCCTTTCAACTTCAGTAGGTAAGGGGAAGATCGGACTATTTCTGACAAATTCCAAACCCCAGGCTTGGAGAGACCAGTGACAGGAGAGAGACAGTCCTGAGGACGTGGACAGAGGTGACCACGATCCCGCCTCCGCAATCTCAGAGGGATACGTCAGGGTCTGAGTTCTCTCTAAAGCAGGGGTGTCCAAACTTTTGGCTTCCCTGGCCCACATTGGAAGAAGAAGAATGGTCTTGAGCCACACATAAAATACACTAACGATAGCTGATGAGCTGGAAAAAAAGTCACAAAAATATCTCATAATGTTCTAAGAATTTGTGTTGGGCCGCATTCAAAGCCGTCCTGGGCCGCAGGTTAGACATGGCTGCTCTAAAGTCTGCCAGGGCTTCTAAGCCACGGAGAGTAAAACCCAAACTCCCTGACCCCGCCTACCTCCCTGCCCTCTTTGCAGCCCATCCCACCCTCACTCAGCACACTCCAGCCCTGGGCCTTCTTCCTGTTCCTAGAAGGCTTGGCACTTCCTATTTCCTCTGCTTAAAATACTCTCACTCCAGAATTTCACAAGGTGCCTCTTTACCACCTCTTCAGAGAGGATGACCAACTCTCCAAGGGGCCCCTTCAGTCATTTTCTACTCCATCCACTACTTTTATTTTTTTATAACATCCATCACTACTTGAAACGATCCTCTTTATTGTTCACTCATATTGTCTGGGTCCCTCACTAACACATACCTTCCAGGAGAACTCTCTGGCTCACGGCTCTATCCCAAGTGCCTGAGTATATTAGCTGTTCAATAAGTGTTAATGGCATGAAGAGACCAGAGGCAGCCTTGTAACGAGAACACCTGGCTTCCCCAAGCCTCTCCTCCAGCCCTCCAAGAGCAGTTTCTGCTTAGACATGAACATTGCGAGCCCCCAGATTCGTTTCTCCCCAGGGTTCCTGGCTGCCTTTAGATATAGGCCTCCGTTCTCACTGAGAAAGTGAAGAGCAACCCTCAAGAGCCAGGACATAGCCTGGCACTCACAGCTGGGCCGTGGTATTCTCCTGTTGAACATAAATGTTTCCAATGAACACCAACATCAGACCAGGCTGCTCTGTGATTGTGTTGGAGCAAAATACAACCAAAAAAGTTTACACCATAATCATGCCTGGACCCAGATAAAAATAAGAACACTGTCCAAACCATAAAAGTGATCAAAGATGCCCCTTGCCTGGCTGATATGAGGGACTACTGTTTGTTTGTTTTTTAGCAATTATAGCTTCACCTTGTTTCATTCCCTCTTGTCTTCTAGGTAAGAATGATTAAGATAATCAGGGAACTGAGAATCACCTTAGAAGATCCAAGATGGCAGAGTAGGTAAACACTGTGTCTACTTGGTTCCATGAACACATTAAAATTACAACTAAATTATTGAACAACCAAGAGGGAGAACCAGTTGCCATTTAGCTGAACAGAAGCTTTATAACTAAGGATACAAAAAAGGGGACACCACGGTGAGACTGTAGGAGGGGCTCAGACGCGAAAGGAGCCAAACCTCAGGTGGCATAGAGAATCAGGCAGGATATCTCAGTGGCGGTTCCCCCAAGAGGAGTGAGGGACCCCAGCCCCATACCGGGCTCCCTAGCCTGGAGCACTGGTGCTGGGAAGAAGAGCCCACAATATCTGACTGAAAAACAGTGGGGACCCCCACCATTCGGTTGGGATGGAAGACTGGGAAACCTAGACATCCTTTTAAAGTGCCTGTGCAGACTCAGTCACTCGCAAGTACTCACCCTGGGCTCTGGCAGAGTGACGGTGACTCAGGGGGCATTGGCGGCATACAGGGGGCAAACTGAGGTGTGTGGCTTTGGAGCAAGGGCTGGAGGGCAGTCGCCATTTTTCCTGGATGCACCCTCCTCTCATATAGCCGCTGCTAGGCACCATATTTCCCATGTTACACCCACCCCCATATAGTCAAATCTTAACCTGATTGGTGTGCTGAGTGTTACTCACTCCACCCTGCTTACTCATTGGGATTCCCACTTCACCCAACTCCACCAAATCCAGAGGCACTTTCTCCAGTGAGCAGCCAGGCCTATCTGCATGCAATCTTCCTTGGAAAACTATTTAAGTCTGCAGGCCCCAGGCTGGCAGTGACCGGTATCGGTGTGCTCTGAGACTTGCCAAGTAATTCCAGGCACAGCACTGGCATCAAACCAGAATTTATAGGAGCACCCAGCACAGGTGACCAGGGAGGCAGTGGGAGGGCCCCACAGGGCACCTGCTACATAAGGCTATCCAACAATACTGAGAGACAAGCAGGTCTACCTAATACATAGAAACAAATACAGACAGGTATCCAAAATGAGGAAACAAAAAAATGTCTCAAATTAAAGAACAGCAGAAAATTCCAGAAGTACTAAACAAGATGGAGGCAAACAACCTATTAGATACAGAGCTCAAAAATGATGATTTTAAGGATGTTCAAGGAACTTAGTGAAAACTTCAACAGAGAGATAGCAAGCATAAAGAAGGACATAGAAACCATAAAAAAGGACCAGTGAGCAATGAAGAATACTATAACTGAAATCCAGAATGCAATAGAAGAAATCACTAGCAGATTAGATGGAGCAGAGGATTGAATCAGCAAATTGGAAGACAAGATAGCAGAAAACATCCAGTCAGAACAGCAAAAAAGATAAAAGAATCCAAAAAAATAAGGATTGTTTAAGGGGCCTCTGGGACAACATCAAGCACAACATTCACATCACAGGAGTACCAGAAGGAGAAGAGAGAAAGCAAGGGATTGAGAAGCTATTTGAAGAAATAATGACTGAAAATTTCCCTAACCTGGTGAAGGAAACAGACATACGAGTCCAGGAAATATAGAGGCCCAAACAAGATACACCCAAATAGGCCCATGACAAGACACATTATAATTAAAATGGCAAAGGTTAAAGACAAAGAGGGAATCCTAAAAGTAGCAAGAGAAAAGCAACTAGTTACTTCTAAGGGGGCTCCCATAGGACTGTCAGCTTACTTCTCAACAGAAACTTTGCAGGTCAGGAGGGAGTGGCAGAAAATACTCAGTGTGATGAAGAGCAAGGACCTACAACCAAGATTACCCAGCAAGGTTATCATTCAAAATACAAGGATAAATAAAGAGCTTCTTAGACAAGAAAAAGTTAAAGGAGTTCATCACCACCAAACCAGTATTACAAGGAATGTTAGAGGAACTGCTTTAAGATGGAGGGAGGGGAGAGGGAGCAAAATTATGAACAATAAAATAATGGCAATAGGTACACATCAACAATTACCTTCCATTTAAATGGATTAAAAGCTCCAATCAAAAGACATAAAGGGTATTGTACTGAGTGGAGTGTCAGAGGAAGACAGGTGTAAGTTGACGTTGCTTATAGGTGACATCCAAAGAAGGAAATAAAAGTGAAACAGGAACAGATCACAGATACAGAAAACATTTGGTTTGTTGCCACATGGGAGTGGGTTGGGGGAGGGGGTGAAATAAGGGGAAGAGATGGGGAAGTTCAGTTTGGTGGTTACAAAGTAATAGTTATGGGGATATAGCATGTGCCATGGGAATACAGTCAATAATGTTCCAATGACTATGGGTGGTGTCAGATGGTACTAGTAGATTTGTTGGGATGATGGGAGGAGGGTGGGAGGGGTGGGTGAAAAGGGGAAGAAATCAAGAAGTACAAATTCATAGTCACAAAATAGTCACAGGGATGTAAAGTGCAGCACAGGGCAGACAGTCCATAACATTGTAATAACTACACATGGTGTCAGATAGGAATGAGATGTATCAAAACGAGGATTTGTAAGTTATATAAATATCTCATCACTATGCTATACACCTGAAACCAATATAATATTGTATGTCCAATGTAAGTGAAAAATAAAAAGGGGGGGGGGCAGAAAGAATCAGCTTAAATACAACTGTTAAAAAGAAAAACAGATAATCAGGGAATTACCCCTGCTTCCTAATAACATCCAAGGCAGAGTAAGGTCCCCCTTCTTTGAGCTCTCCCCCAGGTCACCAAACCCTAGCCTAAATTCTCTACGTTCTCTGTCATCTCCACCTGCTGAGATGCCCATGGCTTCCCACGGTGTGTGCTACCACTCATTGAAACGAATCGGTAAACCCAATGGTGTTCATCTCTGGTGATCCTGGTGGTCTTGGGCTGGAGGGCGTTGACACAATGGAATGGAAGGCAGGTCTAGCTGTTTTGCCATCTTGGAGGGGGATGTGCTGGTTGGGTCAGCTGGTCAGGTAGAAAATCCTAAACCACTACGCCAATGAAACAATACTGGACGCATAGTGGGTGCACATTACCCAACACGGACTAGAGAAGGGCTGGTGAGGTTCTTGACAGAGCTGCTCCCGTCCAGGTGCATGGCATGAAGGGGCCCAGCAGGTGCAGCTGTGGCCTGCCTGGCTTTTCTCAGGGATGCCCCAACCCAAGGCACAGCTGCCCTCTGTTGCTAATCTATCCAAGTCAGTTCCCTCAACACAGCTTCAAAAGCCCCTCGCTCCATTATTTCACCTGCCCCAGTCCCCATGTGCCGTACAGTCCTCCTTAAATAGTCCTTCATGCCTGCACTAATCCCCTGGTTGATCTCTTTCACGGTCACCTCAATCCCTATGGCCACTGCCGCTGCCAGCACCTCTGCTACAGGTATGTGCATCTGTGTCAGCTGGGTTCTTATCTCAGGGCCTCCTTTCCTCTTTTAAAGCCCTGCTTGATGATTAACTCAACTCTTCCCAGAAGTCTTCTCCGTTGAGCCCAGATGGCTGGCTACCCAGCTTTTAACAGCTGTTCTCAACATTTATCAAGTTGAGATACTCATGTGACCAGGGAGTATGTTTGATTTTGGTGGGGTGGTAAGAGTCTCATCTCCCCATCTCAAGCCTAAACTCCCCCAGTGCAGAGCTATACCTGCTGGCTTCCTTTTTGACTACTTTCTCCACACTACCTGTGTAAGAAGGGTGAGCGCCTAGCACCCCTCAGGCCCTCTAGGAGAAGGCCAAAGAAGGAAGTGATTTTCTGTGGACTTGTGGAATGAGACCTGTTTCTCAGACGACCTCCCCATGCCCCCGCAAGCCAGCATCAGTGCCTGCAGCTGCCGGGTATGTGGTAGGAAGCCATTTGCAGGAACCCTGGAAGCAACTTATTGAGTATCTTGACCAACCTAAGTTGTTTGTTCCTAACTGTGAGCTTCACAACTTTCTAGCCACAAAACATTGATCGTAGAATGTTTGTCTTTCTAGAAGTGAATGATTTCCAGCTTATACCAGACGACTCCAGGACCGAGATCACTCCAATTAGGGGTGACAGTTCATTTCTAATGCCCTTCTCAACCATCTCTTGTAAACACCTGATGACACTTTACAGAGCAAGGTCAATGATACCTCCCCCTTTTTTTTTAAAGGTAGCATGGGGATAAAGGATACTCTGATGCCTGAAGTAGAACCAATTTAATCTAAATGCATGATGTGGGGAAATGTCCAAGATATGAGGTTAAGTGGAAAAAAAAGCAAAGATTACAAGTGTATATGCATCATGAGCTTATTTTTATAATCTTATATATTTAATATGTTTTATGTATAAAGAGTTGAAAGAATATTTACCAATTTGTTATAGTGGAGTTATGAGAGGACTTTCACTTTCAACTTTTATAGACAGATGTTATTTTCGCAATCAGTAAAAAATAAAATTTTAAAAAAGAGACTTGGCATAGCCACTCTTACTTTCATTCCATTTTTTTTTTTTTTAGATTTTCCTACAAAAAAATATGCAATTCTGCGTCATCATTAAAAGAATTCCTAATTAAATGAGGTTTTATGTATGTTTTTGTTTAAATTTTTTCCTGACATTTCTAATTTCTAATTCTTTCCTTTCTTTTAATATCTCAAAGCACTCTAGCTTTCTCTCAAGCTTCATGCGGACACTGGCCTGGGGAAATCTGAGAAGCCAAGGTCATTCTCCGGCCCCTCAGATAAACAGGTCCTGCAGGAAATAATTGAGGGCAGTTATTCATTATATTTATTCAACATATATTATTAAGTGCTACTGAGTACCAGTCCATGTGCTTGATACTAGGACCAAATAGTTGACAAAGAGAGATTAAAATTTCAAGGAAACATGCTAGGCTCCCGAGTTGCACTAGGGCCGCAGACTTGCCCCAACAGTAATGGGTAGTGGGGAAAGAATGTGGGTTGGAGAGTCAGACAAGTTGAGTTTAGATCCCAGCACCACCATCCCATAACCTCAGGGCTGTATGCCAATCAGGAACTGAGTCAGATGCTCATAACAATACCAGAAATAACATAGGCTTCGGTAAGACAGAAATGTGCTTTGCCTCCATTTAAACAAACAAGTCTGGAGGCAGGCAGTCCGAGATATGGTACAGTCAGTCACAGTCATCAGGGACCCAGGCTCCTTCTGTCCTTGTGCCCTACGGCCTTGAGCCTGCAGCTTCCTTTCTCAAGGTCACCAGCTGGTGCTAGCCGAGGGCCTTAGCCCTCAATCTGCACCCCAGGCAGGAAGCAGGAAGCAGGACAGAGGGAGGGAGAGCAAGAAAAAGCCCATGAAGCAGCCTACACCCCTTTAAAGAAGATTTTTGTAAGTCTAACCAAATGACCTCTGCTTCCATTTTATGGGCCAAAGCTGCCTGCTAGGGAGCCTGGAAAATGCAGGCTTTGAGCTGGCCAATTGCCTCCCCAGGGCAAGTCAGTTTCTCTTAATGACTAAGAAGGGGGCTTTAGATCCTAGTAACTATCTGTCCCTGCCCCGGGGTCATAATATTGCCACCTCCCTAAGCGTGAGGGGATTAAGTAATACAAGACTTGCACAGTCCTCAAATGTCACTTCCCTTTGGAACCTTCTTCAGGTAAAGGTCCTCTTTTGCTTAGGTACCAAGGAGCACATTCCTCACGCATAAACCCTTACACTGGGTTGGGGGGCATTGTAGTTTTACATGATTGTCGCTCCCATTGGACTTGGGGGCCTGGGGTCAAGGCTTTATTTCCCTTTGTACCTGGAGTGCCTACAGTACACTGTAGATTCTCAATAAATCTTTGTGGAAGAAATCAAGGAATTTCCCTTCTTTCCTTTCCTTGTGTAACGGCCTGAAACAATCTTACTTCCAAATCCAAATCCCGTCCAGGCCCTAAGCTTTCATCCCTGAAAAGTCGCATTCAGGCTTTAGTCTCCTCAGGCCCCAGACAGAGTGGAAAGAGCAATACCATTGGCCTCAAATATCTGCTTGGTCACCTACCTGCTGTGTGACATTAGAAAAATTGCTTAACCTCTCTGAGCTTTAATTTCTATTGGTGACAGTGTGTGTGTGATGTAAGGATTAAAGGAAAGCATTCAGCATGTACCTGCCATGGACCAGCCTTCAGTATACATTAGTGTCTTTGGTCTTCTTTTGATGTTTTCCCTCCTACCCTAATAGAGCTAGCCCAGGAAGTTAAAAAGAGCTAACATTTTTTGAATGCTTACTATATGTCATTTGCTACCTTGAGATAGGTACTACTATAATCACCCTATTCTATAGATGAAAAGATATAGAGGTTCAGGGAGTTACCTAGCTAGAGGACAGAGGCAGAGTCAGAGCAGTCTGGTCACAGAGCTCAGGCTTCTATCCTCACCACACTGCTCTTCTTGATGCAACTTAACCCCAGCATGTTCCCCCTCAACTCTTCCAATGTCCAGTCATTGAAATCTGGGTACCCCAGAGCCCACATCACTCTGGGGGTAGGCCAGGAGTTTCTGGGTCAGCTTACCCACAAGGATGGTTTTCTCAGTTCAAAAGTCCTCACAGGACCTGGTAGTTACACATTCTTCCAAGAGAACATCATGAAAAGTTTGGTTTAAGAGTCTCAGAATAGCTAGGACCACAGATCAGTCATCACTGTAACTAAGAGGCACCTCTACCTCAGAAAAATTCAGCCTGTAAAAAATTCAAACCTAAAGAAAAAAAATCAATGTGTCTGCATGGGAGGGATAATGTGCATTATATAAAGATAATTCACTTTATAAATTATGGCACTCCAGGCTTCCTTTATTTTGCAATCTTTCCCTGTCCACATACAGTGACTTAACTTTTTAAAAAATTCCATTTATGTGAAACTTCACAGAGACATGAATATTAAGCCAAGTGTGATCTACTCATACAATTTCATGACGTTGATATTACCAGGAAATTGCTGCAGTGCAGCCCTATCTGACCCTTTCCCTATTTCTCTCTCTTAAATTTTCCTCCAAGGAGGTGTTTTTTTGAATCCAGTTATAGGAAGAACTTCAGTGAAAATCATTCAGTTGTCACAACAGAAGGAAGTTAATTTTGGCTGTGCTGGGAGCCCCCATCCACCACTCCCATCTTTTTTCAGCACTGGAAAATTACAAAATTTCTTTCCCTGGTGATTTAAAACTTGAAGAGCCTCTGGGAATCAGCAGTTAAGGATCTGGCCACCAGCCAGAAGCAATGGTGGGGAGGCAGAGCGCTCATGACATCATGGAACTTAGAGGCCAGTGAAGGAAGAGACAGGAGCTGGCCTCCGCAGCTGGCCTTGGTGTTCCGGGGCGGGCTGTTCTAGTCACTGCCTCCAGGGAGGATTAATGATGTGCCTTTCTGACCAGACTGCCAGTGACAGGGTATGAAATCACTGACCAGAAAGGGCAGAAAGCAGAGAGGAGGAGGAGGGAGAGGAAGAATGAGAATCTATAACCTTGGAGAGAAAAGTGAATCATATACTTTCATTATATTTCCAGACAGTTAAAACCATGCTTGAATACGAAGCAGAAGCTATCACCACAACCTTAAGTGAAACAGAATGAGGCATGCAAGCCCCATTCACAATTTTGATGAATGGCCTTGTGAGGAAACTGGAGCCAGCTGTAAGTTCACATCTCAGGAAAACCTGGCCTGGTGAAGCCTCTCCTGACTCTGGCTTATGGACTGGAGTTCGTGTCCATTGCTGCAAAAGGTTGACATTGCCTTGTAAAGCAACAAAATACAGAAATGGGACAGAGGGCTTTTCAGAAATCCCCTACAAGCTCTTCTCTACAATCCCACACCTATTTCTTTCATGGGGCCTGACTAGGTGTGCAGGACACAAGATTTAAGGAGGCTCTCCCTTTTAGGGTTGGGCAAGGGCAAGGTGGGTCCTGAAAGCAAGGTCCTCCTTAACTCTTGCTTCTTAGGTGCCTCACTTTCCTTGGGCTCCTGCCCTGCCTTTCAAACACCCCATTCAGCAACACTCTAATTCTAAGTCTCTTGGTTTAAGATGGAGTGCGGACATTTTTAAAAGCTCCTTGGATGATTCCAATGTGTAGCCAGGCTGGGGAGACACTGCCTTAAGTAAACAAGGACTGTGGCAAATTGAAGGATTCCAACTGAAAGTCAAGAATCAACCTTGACTTTATCTTTTCCTAGTATGTTAACTAGGGTAAAAAAAAAATTCTTATCAAATTCATTTTGATTCAGTCTGTTCACTATATTATGGGTCACAAAGTGTCCTGCGTAGGGTTGTCAGATAAAATACAGCACAGCCAGTTAATGTGAATTTCAGACAAACAACAAATAATTTTTAAACTTATCTCGGATTCAATTTCAACTAGGCATCTGGGGGGTTTTTTGTTTTGTTTTTGTTTTGTTTTTTGCTAAATCTGGTGACTCTCATCTTGCATGACACACCAGAGGAGGCAGACTTGATTACAGAGGGTAGTGTTTTCCAGTTTGTATTAATAAACACAAGTTGCAGTGGATAGGATGTGTTTTATACTAAGTAAAAAACAAAAAACAAAACAACCAAAAAAAAAAACAAAACAAAAAAACTCCCTAGTCAAATAAACTGACACACATTGGATTAAATCAAGTTAACCAGGTATTTTGACTACAAAACATCTCACAGCCTTTAATATGCATATGAACACCGTGACCTCCTCAACTTGGAGATTTGCAGAGTTCCCAAACTTTCATAATCTTATAGAACTAATGTTCCAGAAAATTTATGTGGAAAACACCACAGTGAAAGGTGGAATTTTGAGCAGGCAAGCAACAAAGTCAGACTAACAATTGAGATGGGTAACTTCACTTTTAGAAGTATCAATTTGAGAGGGACACGACTGAAAGCAAAGAGCTCAAACAGGAGGCTGGATTAGCTTGCTCAGGCCACCATAACAAAGTGCCACAGACTAAGTGGATTCAACAACAGAAGTTTGTTTTCTCACAATTCTGGAGGCTAGAGACTGAGATTAGCGTGTTGGCAGGGTTGATTTCTTCTAGAGCTTTTGCCTTGGCTTGTAGATATTTGTCTTCTCCCTTTGTCTTTACATAGTCTTCCCTCTGTGCGTGTCTGTGTCCTAATCTCTTCTTACAGTCGTATTGGATTAGGAACCATTCATAGGATCTCATTTTATCTTAATTACCTCTTTGAAGGCCCTTCTCCACATATAGTCACATTGTGAGTTACTGGGGGTATGACTTCAACATGTGAATCTGGGGGCGGCGGGGGGACACAATTCAGTCCATAACAGAGACTATTTTAATAATCCTACTGAAAGATGATGAGATTGTGAATTAAGGTGGGAAGGGAGAGAAGTGAATGGATCTTAGAAATATTAAAGAGTCAGAACAGGAAAGACAGGGCGATTGATCAGATATAGTGAGTGAGCAAACATAAAGCAATGATTTTTAGCATAGAGTAGCGCTCAAACATACTTGATTCCATCTCTACAGTTCCTTAAGTCTAGAATAGAATCCTCCATGTAACACAAATTCATACTCATAATGCAGTGTTGGATTGAAATTATTTCAGAGACAGAAGCATGAACAACAGTTATTAAACATTTCCTACTTAATTCCAGAAATGTCCTTTAGTTTTTGATTTGGGATGATTGACTAATCTCTTCACCATGTCTCCCCACCCTTGAAAAAAATTACTGAGCATTATGGGAATGCTTAGCTTACCTGTACCAGATTCATTCCACTCCAGTGGGTGGAGTTCTGGTTGTTTCCACAGAGAATGAAGTCTTGGTGAGGAGCAATGACTGGAACAGGTCTGGCTCTTGTAGGGGCTGTGGCCCTCGGGCCCCTTTAAGAAATATTGAAGACCAGTCCTAGTCTCCGCCTTTGACCTGAGAGTTGGCCAGAACAGCCAATAACTTGGGAATCAAAAGCCTAGTCAAATTTTGATTGTATTGAAAAAAAACCACTCGGTAATTTAGACAAATGAAAATGTAGCCAAAAGACATTTTGCGTGTCAACCCTCCATTCTACAAAAGCTATAAAACAGGTTTACTTTACAAAAAAGAAACTTCTGGGACTGCTGGAGCCAGGAAGTGGAGACCCACGGGTCAATACACACTTTGAGCATCACCAGTCTCTGGGCTCCCTTCCTGGCTTCAATTTGACCTGGGCACCAAGAACATCAATTGGGTGGCTATGGTTTGAAGTGGGTGTCTTGGGAACACCCTGAAAAACTACCAGCGCTACCACAAGCTCGGACCCGTCATTCCTGAAGTATATAAAATTCCTGTTGATACAAGTGTTCTTTAAGTGAAAAGCAATAAATTCCTTCTGGTTTAATTTTTAAAAAAAAGATCAATTGGGAGAACTTAGATTCTTTTCCCTTTGTCTTCTGATGATTGATGTATTCCTCAGCCTCTGGCCTCTCTACCAATGAAATAAAGATGCTGGCCAATGTGCAACCGCTACCCATAATCTTGGTCTCCTTTGAGTCTTTAATCTTTCCATGGCTTTTTCCTTTCAGCCTCTACTTGAAGTCTGCCTCATTCCAAAGATTTTCCCTTGGTCAGTCACTCACAGCATTAATATTCTGCTTTGTTGTAGAGCTGGAGGCTTGCCCCGCACTTCTTATTCAAGCAATAGCTACTTGAAAGGCAAGAAGGAGTTGCTCTGTGACTCTCCCATGGCTTCCAACACATACCTTGATTATGGCAAATATTCAACTGGTTGTCTGGAATCTGATTGGGAGCCTCTACCACTACCTCCTCTACATGCAATGCTCAAAAAGTACTTTTATATGCTTGTGTTGACATCTTTTCTCCTTATATCTAATTTAAATTCATCCCACAATAATTTAAGTCCATTTTATACTCCATTTATAACACATTGTAGCAAAAATGGCCAAAATCATTCTCTTCCTTGTATCCACACCTCTTTGCAATGTGGCTTTCCATCTCCTCCTATCAAGAGTTAGAATCTATTTTCCCACCCTTTCGATGGAGGCTGGCCATGTGACCTGCTTTGACCAATAATTCATAGCAGAAGTGACATCATGCCGTTTCCAAGCCTACTACTTAAAAGGCCATGTGAGTTTCTGTTCTCTCTTAGAACTTTGCCCAGCTACCATGTGAAAGAGCTTGAGCCAGCCTGCTGGATAGTTAATACCACATGTCCAAGTCAATCCTGCACTGCTCTTGCCTTTAGCTGATAGCCAGTTAACTCCTAGAAGCAGAGCTTATCTGACCCATAGTTGACCATGGATACATGAAAGAATTATAGAGCAATTAAATTTAAAATTAGCAAGGGAAAGTTAAAAACAATAATAGCTACAACGTATGTTTGGAAAGTAGTAAAGCAATTTTTAAAATTACTCATGGGTTAAAGAGGAAATCATAACAAAAATGATAATATTTAGAAGTATATGTCAATGAAAGTACCTCATATTACAACCTGTGGGAACTAGTCCAAAAATAAATGCTATTAAATATATTTATGGACTAACTGGCAAAATTTGAATAAGAGCTATAGATTAGATAATAGTATTATATTAAATTTCTTGATTTCAATAATTATAGTATGTTGGAATGAAAGTCTTTGTTTTTAAGAAATATACACTAAAATATTTAGGGATAAAGGCATACAAAATGTATATTCAAATGGATCACATTATGATGATGATGATGATGATGATGATAAATAAGAAAATGTTATCCCCCAAATGGCAAATATGGGTGTATATAGGAGTTTTGTGGGGTTTTTTACACTATTTTTGTAAGTTTGAAATTGTTTCAAAATAAAAAGTTTAAAAAAGAAAAAAACCTGAATGATGCAGTTAAAGCTAAAAGAGACTTTATTTTAAAATCTAACTAGTTCCATCTTTTAAGAGGGATAGTGAGTTCCCAGACTTAATTTCCCTTCTGAAGTTTCTCTCTTTCACTGATTGGATAAAACACAAACCTGTTGTGTGAGAAGATTGCTCATTCTGCAGATCAGCAGAACAGACCCACGATGCATGTAGTCCATGAAACAGCATCTCGTGGTTGCCAACACCTTAGTTAGGAATTGCCTTGGGGATAAACATAGACCAGTAACTAAACAATGATGTCACACAATTGTTTTTTAAAAAATGCACCAAAAAGGCAACTTGTGCCACATTCCAACTAGGTCATAAAACTTTCTTTAAGAAGTGTTGGGAGCCCTGGGGGGAGTTCTCTTTTTTGTGTGAAGGGCAGGGCGCCCTGGAATGGGTTCGCCCCGAGAGAGGGGCCCGTAAGAAAAAAAAGACGTGTTGACCTAAGATTTCTCTTAACCCTCTTATAATACTTGGTTTGGGCTTCTCTCTCCATGTGCCATAACTCAAACAGTGAATCTCAATCTCCTTTTCCATGTTTCCTGAGAAATCTGCCTCTTGACTTGACAAGAGTTCGGAAGTGTCACTACATTTCCGAGAGACTCTTTGCAGACACTCAGCATCATGTCGAAAGGGCCACAATGGAGGATAAGAGCAGAAACATGGTGACACTCTGTGGGATTGCCAAAGAGTACGCAAGAGGGTGGAGAAAGAAGGGAGAGAAGAAAGCCCAGTGTGTAGTTTTGAGAAGAGCTTTAAGGACAGGCGTGTGAAATCTACCGGGCCCCACATGTTCACTCAATCCCTCTGTTACCAGATAAATCTTTTTGGTGAATAAGGAGACAGGTCTAGACTAAGGGCTTCAAAAAGGTTGCATGATGGAGAGTGATAGCTGGAGATGGAAGAGGATACAGGTTCTAGATGTGTGACGTCACTGCTTTCTCATTCAGTTGTCTGTGGTGGGCCTAATTGGGGGGGGGGGGCATGTGAATTGTTTGGGGCCCTTACTTGCTTTGCAGCAGACTCATTTTCAGGATCTTCTTTGGAATGTTACTCTCCCAGATCCATCAGACTCACAGTCTTGGTCTTGTGTTGCTTGACAAAGCCATAGCAACCTTTGGGTCAATGATACTCACAGCATACTGATGGTCAGGGGGAGACTAGAAAATTAGGCCACTTTAAAAAGATAGCACAGTTTAGTTTGTAATGAATTTTTTATCTCTGTATTTTATGTCAAAGTCTGTCTATTTTAATTAAAATTACTTCAGAAGATAGGACATGGGCCCAATTCCAGAAGTTCACATTTCATTACTGGCATGTGTAGAGGCTTAGGAAATACTAGTACATTTCTAAGTTGTGCCTAATGATCATCAAGTCTTGGGAGATGGCCATGCTACGTGAGGGTATTGCCAGCCTTGGTCCCTGTCTCACCTGGCCAAATCCCTGTCACAGCTGTTTTGCAGAGAAAACCTTTCCAGACCACAGATGTGTTAGGTGAGAATTCCTCATCTACCCATGATTACCTCTTTCTAACCATTATTCCCCCAAAGTTATTAGCTTTGAAGGATAAAGGAAGAAAAAGCTGGCTGAGTGAAAAAATATACATCTCATAGAAGCAATCAGTGAGAGCTCTGGTAAGGTTAGTGCAATGCTAAAGCTGTTCCTATTAGCCCCAATTTTATAAAGGTGCCCAAAAGGTGAAATAATAGTAATAGAGCCCAGCTCTACTCCTCCTCCCACCAAGGGGTTTCATTGAATACCATTTGAAAACCTCCAACTTAAGAAAATGAGGCCCAGAGAACTAGAGAGCCATACCCTAGACATGCCAGCTAATTGGTAACGGCCCTAGACTAAGCCCTTTCACCCACAGAGGCATTTACTCATAACCTGGAAGTGACCGCATCATGACAAGGGAATAGCGGGCAGCCATCTGTGTCCCCAGTCCTTTTCAGTGTAGCAAGACACTGTCAGAGTCAGCACACACACAAAAATGTTTTTTTTCCAGCCCTCTGAATATGGGCAGCCACACTAAACTCTTGGCGACATTTATAGGAATGTGCACCAGATTGCACCTCCAGGAATTTGTATGACTTCTCCTCCACCCCAAGATGAGGTCCAGGCTGAGGCGGTTGTAAGAAAGCAAACAAGGCAGCTTATGTGTGTTCTTAGAATCTATGGCTGGAGCCTCCCCCCTGGATGGATCCACTCTGACCAGGACTTGATTTAGGCATGGCATCACACAGTTTGGCAGGGATTTTGTTTCTTTGTTTTTTCCCAGGGAGAATAGGGAGAAAGGGCAGGAAGACACTATGTACGTAATAATAGCATGGTTATATTTATGTAGTATTTAAAAACTTTGCACAGTTCGCCCACGTACTGCAAATTAAATAAATTTCACAACAACTGTGAGAGCATATACTTTCCTTCTACAAACAAGGAAAGGAAGGAGAGAAAGGTCATGTGGTTTGCCCAAGGCCACTCCATCAGTTGGTGACAGATGGAATGATCAGTCAATGACTGAAGGAGGAACACCCCATTTTATTTTCCAACAGACTCTAGACTGGATTCAGGCACTGCCCGTCAGAACATGTCATAGACCAAAACAGAGGAACTGTTCTAATTAGGAAGAATGGAACAACTGAGAAAGAAAATAAAAAACATAGAAAGATGTTACTAGACATCACAGCACTCCCTCTGACCTGTGTGTGTTCTTCAGAATTATTTATAGATCATTTATACTCGCATCCACATGCAGATTTGCATTTGGTGGGTAAGTTCTGGCGCCATAGATTTACATGTGCTTTGGAACGTATTTGCTGCTTGAAACTACCATTCCCTCTGAGGAGTTTTAGATCAGTTTAATTCACCCCTGAAGTAAGACTGAAGACGCCTTTCAAACGAGGAGTGGACTTGGAAAGGAAAGATCTGTGGCGGTGCCAACGCGAGGCCCAGGAGTGAGAGGACTGATTTGGCAGCTGTCAGGACAGATCAGCTCATGGAGCGAGAAGTGGGTTGCAGGGAGGGAGCTCGGTCGGAAAGGACAAAGCCGGGCATGCAGGTCCAATTTTTCAAGCTGCTTCTCTTCCTGGTGGAGCCACCCATAAGACCCCACATGCCTTGCCACCTGGTCTGATGGAGGGAGAATGCTACCTCTGGCACATAAGTCATTTCTAATTTTAGTACCATTGCTGGGGCCTGGACCATCCATGCTCAGAAGTCCTGAAATAACACAGATTTTTCAGTGGCTTGACTGCGTGCACCCAGAGTTCCTTTAAAATGCCAAAGGATGAGTAACCCTGGGTTCATTTCTGCAGAGGGCTGGGGAAAGACCCAAATACAAGCTGCCAACATTGCAAAATTTGTAAAGCAAATCTAATGATCAAGAGATTCCTTTTCAGATCAAAACCTGTCGAGGATTAAGGTGTCTGTCTAGCAACCCAGCGGTTGCTCATATGCCTGTTTCAACTGCACCAGCAGCTTCAGGAAAGGGTGAGGTAGGAGAGCCCCTAAGGAAGCTAGCATCATCCACAAAGGAGGTTTGCGGCTCAGGCAGAACCAAATTTGGTTACAAATGCTTTTCAAATAGGGAATCACTTCCCACTGTTTCTCACCACCCCAGGGGGAACTCCTGGATCTTAGAATAAACATGAATAGTAAAGAACAAATTCAAGTGTTCGGGAAACATCAACTCCTCCTTTCTTTCTCTTTCTAAGTGACAGCATTCCCCAGGAGCACGTCTGCCTTGCGAGCAGGGAACTGGAAAGCTGCCCTGGGTAAGGCGGCTGATTAGTCCACTGACCTTGGGCTAATCATTTAATTTGTGATTGGTCATTCAAAAAGTCATGATTCCTGTGATCCCACAGAAGTGAGCCTACCTGGGCACGGGCACCCAAGGGGTGTAATTTTGAGAATGTACTTCTTGGGAGTGGAGGCAACATGCTGATGGAACGTAAGTGGCCCAGGTTTCCTCTGGGCTTTTCAGTGGGCCTGGGGAGGCATAACCCACTTTGGCTCATGGCTACAGAAGCGAGACTTGGGTGGTTCATTAGCCTCTCCACGGGAGTTTTGGTAGAAACATGAGTAATGCTGTTTTTCATCACCATTGTCTCACCAGAACAATCTTCTGGAAATATAAATTTAATGTTCCCATCCCCTACTTAAAATGGCTTTTCATTGTTCCAAAGTAAAAGACAAACTTCCCGTTACCATTTACATGTCCCCACAGGGTCCAACTCGGCCCACCTGCCACCCAGGCCTTCTGCCCTCCCTGTAATCTAGCCCCAAGGACTTCATTTCAGTTCCTCCAACGATCAAGCTCTTTCTATCCCAATCGCTTCCTTATACCTCTTTACTTTTTCATTTCTGTGTCTTTTTAGTGCTCAGCTCAAATATTACTTTCTCTGAAAAGGCTTCCTGAACCTCCCCTTCCCACCCTCACTTGAAATAACCTCACAATGTTCTTGAACAGCATCCTATTCTTTTTCTTTAGGGCCTTTAGCACAGTTGATAATTACAGAGTACTTGTTAGCGTTTGCTTGTTTGCTTATTGGATTAATTCCAGTGTCTGCCGCTAGACTACAGGCGATGTCTACTTAGCATCGTATCTCCCGTGCCTACCGCGGTGCCTTGCACAGAGCAGACACACAATACAGCAATCTCGTTAGCATGGAGGTGATGTGAAGTGGAAAATCACGACCTTACTACAGAAATCCAGAACACTGCTCTGATCCACGCAGGCCCGATTGGTTGATGGCCCCTGACAGTCCAGCTAGCCAAACAACGGCCTTTGTAGGAACGTTAACACCTGTGAATGAAACAAATTCGCTCTCTTCATTCGTTTTGGCTCTTCCAAGTACTGAGGGAATCTGAGGAGAGATGAACTCCTTTACTTTCCGTAAGTATGGAGCCGGCTTGGACACCTTCCACCACCTGCGCTCTCAGAGGAGCGAGATCACAGGGCAGTGAGGGAATCTGGGTCTGGGGACTCCAGCCTGACAGTGAGATCCAACATGAGCAGATACTTAAAAACATGCTGACAGTGGGGTTATGTCACTTAGATGCACTGGAGGCAAAAAACCTTTGTTCTAAAAACAAAGCACTCATACAGAGCCGAGACTGTCCCTGAGTCAACAGTCCTAACCCTTTCTCAGTCTGCCTAAGAGACCCTGGGTCACAGCTGGGTAAGCCAAGGACCTGCCACTTAGAGATTGCTGTCTCTATAAACCCAACTGACATTGATCAAACATTGACTGTGTATTATTATAATCATGAGAGCCTGGAAGATAATAGGAGATGCAGAATATAAAAGCTACTGGTGTGTCTGTGTAGAGAGATAAGAACAAAACAATTAGAGAGTAATTCCAACATTATACAAAAACAGGAGTGTGATGGTACAGTAGATTCTGCTCCTGAGTAGTACATTTCCCCTGCATTAAGGGTGAGCTGAGATCATTTAGGAAGTCTTCCTGGAGGAGGCACATTGGAGCTTTAAAGAAAAAGACTTGGCTTGGCCAGGAGAACTGAGCAGGGAATAGTTGGGCCCACAGAAACCAGGCTTCCTGGTGGTGAGACTCTGTGTTACAGTTGTGATTTGGGATGCTTCTAGTCAACCATTGTGGGAAAAAGAAATCCCATTGTAGCATCTATAATAAACTGCCCAACATCTACGTGATGGGGTTGAAGTTTTTGTTTTCCTTTTGAATTGTATGCTGGGATGTTATGAAGTCCCAGTGCCCCACTGATTGTCTCACTAATCCAGGATTCCAAGTGGTAATCACTTTGTCCCACCAGTAGAATAAGGGCCAAAAAGAAAAATCTTATAACTTGGACTGTGCACTTTTGCTTGTGCACTTATATTGTTTCTCCTCGTCCGAATCATCCTTCATGGAAACGTTCAAGTCCCACTGAATTTTAAGCAGTTGGGTCCACTGAGCTACTGTGAACAAGAATAAAAGGCCCAGGACATACCATAACAGCAATTACTTTCCACAAGGAGTCGGAGATTGGAAGTGAAGCTAAAACATCTTCAGCTGCAAAAGCATCTCTTTTAAGGCAAGCCACTTCCCCAGGGAGATTTTGCAGTTCTGAGCAAAGGCAGGACAATAAAAGATCAAGGATGTCTTTCTAAGGCTGCAAACAGAGTAGCTGACACCTTGAAGCTGGTCTGCTTTTGACCCTTTTGAAAGCCAGGACAGCAGCAAAGAGCCTACATTACATTTTCTATAAGATGGCCAAGCATCTCTTTTCTTAATCCATAGAACTCCCAGTATTTGTAGAGAACAGGCAGGGAGGGACATCCTAGGAGGTCAGGCCTCTGTCTCCGCTGGCATCACTCAACCCTGTCTTGCCCTGAGCCATTTTCTGCACTCCTCCCACCTTTCTCCTGTTTGTCCCACTCCGGAAGTCACTGGTCTGTTCTGTCCTCACTTCTGCACATTCGTTTCTAAAGGCAAGTGAAAACAGTGCTGGGCTGTGCAAATGGGCGCCTGCAGAGAGTAAGCCCCCTCCTATTGTCCCTAAAGTGTATTTGGTCGTTATACCTGGGAACCGATTCCAGAAGCAATGAGGTCAGACCTACTGTCAGAGCTAAGGCCAATCGGCTTTTGTTTGGGAGATGGTCTCTTGTCATTTTCATTTCGAGAGAAAGCCTCTTTTCCCAGAAGGTAAAATAATAGAAGTAGCACGAGGTAGGTGACTGTGCTAAAAGGTGGGTGAGCGTCTGGTTGAGGGGTGTCCATAGGTCCTGGACCCTCCTTATGAGCATGTGGATCATACCCTGCAAGCAGAGCTTGGAGAAACTATTTTTGTGGTTTTTCCAGGTGAAAGACAGGTAGACTGGGACTCTATTAATGACGATTATCGTGATGACTGTCAGCTGACGCTGGGTGAGGTCGCTCCAATTTCAACCTGTATACACATCTTCTTCGCAAAAATCGTTTTAAAAATGCAGATCTCCTTTCAGTCAGGTTGGGGCAGAGCCTGCATTTCTACTAAGCTCCTGGTGGTGTGGATGCCACTGGTCCCTTGCACATTTTGAGTAGCAAGAGATTAGGTTTTTATTTACTGCCTTCCTATCCCCCGCTGGGCTCTGTCATTTTATCGAAACAATGTCGAAGGGGTGAGGACTAAATACCAGCCTCCTGAATCATCCTTTGTTTGAGCTGTTTCTTGAAGTTACATCAAACAGGTCCCTCCCGGAAGTTCCCCATTGCACAAGAAGCCCATTTGTAACAGGATACTGTGGGCCAGCAAGCCACTACGGAAAACAGCTTTTTGCCCCCTGCCAGGTGGCTGCTGATTGACAGAGTCGAAAGTTTCCTGCGATCTGTTGCTGGAGTACTTCCCGGCAGCAGTTCCAGCTCCCAGTCCTGGCAGCACTCACCCCTGCCGCCTCCCCCGCACTCGTGGGAAGGGCGGTGGGAGCTGGGAGAGAAGCAGCAGGCACCGGTCTGCAGACCAGGGGTGTTATATTTCCCTGCCTCTGCTACAGGACATCCCCCGCCTTTATAAATATTTATAGGACAAATTCCCTCTCCAGAGTGCCCAAGTGTGAGCGATGGTGAGGAGGCTGGTTGAAAGGAGAAAGGAGGGAAAGGGTGGTGCGAGTGGATGGGGGCCGGGGGCCCTGAGGGTTTGTTTCAGGCCAGTCTCCTCACTGGCTAGAGGAGGGGTTGGACTAGATTGGAGATACTAAACCACAGGAGTCGGTGCTTTAAATCAGTAACTCCCTGTAGTTGTAAGCAATGTTTTAGTCAGCATGTAAATTTTTCTAGGACGAGATTTCATCAGATTCTCAAAGGGTCCATGATTCACTAGAGGTTAATCAGCACCTTTTTAATCAGGATCATCTTCTAGTCCCTCCCAGAGCAGATGTGTGGAGCTCTGGGCTTCCAGAAGCAGCAGACATCAAGCTGAGGCTACAAGATGAGGAAGGAAAGGACAGCCACTAAGAGTTTTTCTAGCAGAGGCAGATAAGGGGGGCAGACAATGACCCTATTTTACCGAGGAAAAGCTGAGCTGCAGCCAATTCAAACGACTCCCCTAAACGACAGCGTTAGAGGCTGAGAGTGGACTAGAACCAGACCTGACGCACAGAGCTCAGGTCTGCACCAGAGAGAAGCCCCAACAGTCAGGCCATTGTTTCAGGGGGGCAAGGCGTTCGTGGCCACAGCCCCAGGAGCCCGGCTGGCTTGCTGAATGTCAAAACTCCAGGCCGCTTCTCACAGCAGCCTCCACTTGTCAGACCAAATCAAGGCAGCAGCGCGTCAAGCCGGCGAGTCGGCTGCCCCCGGCCTGGCCTCGCTGCGCTCGCCCTGCCCCCGGCCCCGGCGCCCCGGCCCCGGTGCCCCGGCCCCTGTGCTGGTGCGGCCGGCCCGAGGCCCCGCGGCCCGGAAGCAGCCGCTCCCACCGGCAGTCCACGCCTCGCGCCGGTGCAGCTGCCACAGTTTTTCTCAGCGTGGAACCATCCTGGCAAGCTCCCTTGGCTGAGTGTGATCCTAGGTGGTGGTCTCATGGCCTTTGTCCCCAGTGACGAAGTGGGCAGGACACTCCTTCTCCCTCAGCACAACTCCTTCTCCCCCAATCCTCCACCCCAGATCCTCTCTAGATCCAAATCCATGATCTTCTTTATGTCTGCAGAATCCAGCTCAGCTCCGCAGCCACACAAGCAAACTCCAGTCCTGAGTGTCTGCTGTTGCTTTCCCTTCCATATTCTGATCATTGCACAGATGGTGGAGCACCTGCTGGCTAGGCTGTGGACAGGCAGACTGACTTCACCCTCAGGGAGCTGACAGCCTCCTGGGGGAAGAGAGGTGATGTTTTTGAGCTTGGGATTTGACGGTTGCATAGGAGTCTGTTAGGGGAAATGGGGCAGGGGGTGAATGAGCATTGTAGGCAGAGAGAACAGACAAGGGTTAGCAAGAAAGAGCCCGTAATGGTTTAACAGGGGTGTCCAACCCTTTGGCTTCCCTGGGCCACTTTGGAAGAAGAATTGTCTTGGGTCACACATAAAAATACACTAACACTAATAATAGCTGATGAGCTAAAAAAAAAAAAACAAAAAAGGCTGTGCATAATTTTAGTCAAGTTTTAAGAAAGTTTACAAATTTGTGTTGGCTTCGATTAAAGTTGTCCTGGGTCACATGTGGCCCACAGGCTGTGAGTTGGACAAGCTTGGCCTAAGACCTGAAGGAAAGCATAGTGGCCATGATGTAAAGAGACAGGAGCCAGTGGCACGTGATGATCTAAGGAGGCGCAGGAAGGGCCTTTTGAGCCTGAGAATGGAATATAGTCTCCATCCTGACAATGTGGGGCTTTTTTTTTTTTTTTTTTTTTAATAGGGAGGTGACTAATCAGATTTACTTTCTTAAGTGTGACTAGAAGCAGAACTCCTTAAGTCCCAACACAGGGGCAGCAGCATTTTCAAGGGCAGGGGTCATGTTCTCTCACTTGGAGCTCAAATTACCCAGGTTTCTCTGCTCACCTCCACCCCACCCTGCTGCTTATTCTTCTCCCTAGCCCCACTGTGACTGGTTTGGCCTTCTACAACCCACAGACCTTTAGGTAAGATGCTAGGCGGACTGTACTTCCAATCCACCAACCTTACTCATTGACTCACTAAATATTTATTAAGTGGTTGCTATGTGTCCAGTGTTGCGCTAGTCACTGGAGGATACAGTAGGGAAGAGCCACTTCAGATCTGTCTAGTGGCTTCCCCAGCTTGCCCATGCCTCAGGATTATGCATAAAGTTTTAAAAGATCTAGCTGATTGAACCTTACTTGGGCTGACTAAATTAGAATCTTCAGGGGGTAAGTTCCAGGGAGCCCTATAATTAAAACTCTCCTGCAGGTAATTCTGTTGAGCAGTCAGAACCATTGACCCTTGGAGGCATGCTGAACTGGGATGTCTCGGGTGGCTGTTCTTCTGCATGGCTGATGGGGAGAACAAACCCCAAATCTGGGCTCCTGACCACAAGACAGTCAGAAATCACCAGAGAGGAAGACAGGGACCAGCTCAGTCCAATCGAGCTGCATGCCCAAGACCTGCCTTCCTTCAAAGAAGCAAGAAGGGAGGGCAGCAGGACTGGCCGGATCGATGGCGGAGTAGGGGATGTTGGGGTGGTCGGTTGTGCCTGCCTGGTCTGGACAGTGTCTCTTTCTAGACCTAAATTATATTAATTGTCCAGTTAGAATGTACTCCAGCTCTTGGCTTGTTGACCCAAACACTCCTTTCTCAGCACCACATTGGTCATCACGGTCAAGAGCTAGGGATGATTTGCTCTGTAGTTTCACATGGTGGCTGTGATAAGTAACTAACAAAAAATAATCATCAAGCACATAATACACAAGCCCATACGTCTCCACCAATTAAGACTGAGTACTGGAGCAAACTGAAACAAAGGGGGTCGGTTAGCTCTCTGTCCCCAGAAATAGCCCCTCATCTGCTTTCAGCCACCCTCTGAAGACTCCCGTAAGCAGCGATTTGGTCTGATCACACCTGGAATCTCACACCATGGAGGGTGGGTCTTCATGGGGTTTGAGAAGATTCAAGTTCCAGTTAATTTTCTGTCTCTTGGTGAAGACTGTTACGAAAAATCTGTTAAGTATTGATTTATTGAGAGCCAACAATGGGCCTCAAACGTGAATATACGTACAATCCACTTGGGATCGTAGGACCCAATAGTGTGTAAAAGTAGGTAAATATAAGACTTAGAAATTTCCAGACCACACTAGGAAAACTGGTTCTGTGGTTGTTTGAGGTTCTGTATGCTGACCACTTATCCACAGAGCATGTTTGAGTGCAACATGTTCTGGGTAATATACAAACATGTAAGGCATAGTCTTTGTCCTCAGGAAGTTTCCAATCCAATAGGAATGACAGGACATAGCAGTATAAGATATAACAGAAAATAGTATAGACTGGGACAAGTGAGTGATTCAGTGTCAGCTTTAGCATCAATAAAGTTAGTACAGAAATATTCAACTTTTTTTCACACCCTGGACATCTTTCAGGAAAGACAGTCTGGTCACTGTGGGATTCATCTTACTGGAATTAGAGCCAGAAGGCTACAGGCTTTTCTGTCAACATTAGCGAATGCCGTGGGCTAGCCCAGGTGCCGGCTCACCTCCCTCTTCATGCCTGCGCATCCCCTCCATTTCAGTTGTACGCACCTCTGCTGCCGGAGCTAAGTCTTTGTGGGTGGGGAGGTGAGAAGGAGAGAGCAAAGCAAAATCCATTCATACCTGATTACCTCCAGGAAAGGGGTAAGGAGAGGGCCACGTAACAGTCACAGTCTTACATGTGCCAATCATGTGAACCCATCATGAGAGTTTGCACTTAGTTCTCCAGGTTATTTCCCAGTTACCTGTGATTTAAAACGACAGGAATCAAGAGCTCTGAGCCTAGCAAAGGTGGTGACAAGTGATTTCCACCTGGAGAAAGTCACTGATCGCTGTGCAGAGGCAGGTGCCCTGATTCTTGCCTAGAGGAGTTGTCTCAGAAGAGACAGGTGGGACAAGAGGCCAGTCAGTGCCTCCCTGGGAGGAGCGGCAGTGTGCCTCTTGGTGACTTCTGTGTGCCCGTGTAATTTTTCAGGCCTGACCATAGGCAATGACAGAGGCTTTGCCAGCACACCTGGGTGGTGGTGGGGGGCGGGGGGCTGCCCTCCCCACACGTACGTCTCTGGAAGGAGGTGCCAGCAAGGCTCAGGCCCCTGGGCTGTCACGCCCTTCACATATTTACATTCCTAGCTCTGGGGCGCCTTCATTCCTGAGTCTCTCTGAAGGTGCTTGTCTCTGCCTGGCCTCCATGTGGGGGGAGGGGAAGAGGAGGAGGGACCCTGGAGACACTTTCTCCATTCTGACTCAGGTAATTTTCCACTCCTAGCCCTCTGTCAACCCCACCTGGAAACTCAGGAGCCACAAAACTGCCTTCCCCTACTCCCCCAGCTCCTTCAACAGTGAGATGACCCCCCTCGCCCCCTCCCCCCCCTCTGCTGCTCCACCTGCCCCTGCAGCTGGTATGCAGTTCCAGGGCAGGAGGAGGGTGGGAATGGAATGGGGCTTAGGCACCTTCTCCAGTTTTATACTCTGGTTATGCCATCACTGTGAGGGGTTAAAGGCTGTTGCTTTAATTGGCTGCCTGACACCTGACAGCATAGCCAATTTACCCCTCTCTCAGCTGAGACCCCTCAGCTCACGACCTGCTGGGAGCACGCTCAAGCATGGCCCCGTTTCTGTTGGATGCTACGCGTCTCCCTTACGTTTCTATTCCGTTTCTAGATTCAGTTTCTGTCTCTTTCACACATACACAAACAATATTTGAGAATAAGAAGAAACCCAGGGTTGCCATGGGGGCTGGGCAAGGAATCAGCAGGAAAAAGACTAATAATGAAGCAGGCCAGGTCCAGACTTCCAGGCTGTGAGAACTACCCCATTTCTTCTTGTCAATACACAAAGCAGAAACCAAAGAGTCCGAGAGGTGAGAGGTGAGTGATGTGGCCAGGGTCATCCAGTTAGAACCCAGGTCCCAATATTTCCAGGCTGCCTCCTCGGTCTTCTTTTTACTTCCTGTTCAGGGCTCTGTGCTGGGCTCTGTCCCCGGGGGCCCTGGCCTGTGGCTTAGCACCTCAGCCAGTATATCAGGGAGCCTGCAGCCTGATGGGGGAAGGAAGGGTTCTTAAACCTGAGTGTGCTTAGAATCACCTGGAAAGCTCATTAAAACAGATGGCCTGACTCCCAGAGTTTGATTCAATAGGTCTAGGGGGTGAGAATTTGGATTTCTAAGTTTCCAGGTGGGGTTGATGAGAACCACGGGACTAGACTATAAATGACCAAAAAGCAACAAAGAAAGAAGGGAAGCCGAGTAAAGGAAGATAGGAGTAAGGAATGGCGTAGGGGTGACATTGTTTATTAGAGCAAGAATTGAGCTCCAGTGGCGGGTCCTTGAGAGGCTTTTCTCTTCCTCATCCACCCTGACCTGACACTTACCTAGACGTGTTCACCATATCCCTTATATCCCTGCACTCCAGGCTGAGGGGCTCTTGTTGCAGGTGAGCCCCAAACCCCCACTTAGATGCCTTAGAGCTGGCATTAAAAGAGCCCAGAGCTGGCTTCGCTTCCAACACCCCTCATCTCCATTGCCCCGTTCAGATCGCTGTGGGCTGCACAGCCACCTACGTCCCACTAAGCCTGGGGCTCATATCCCAAAGGCCATGAGGACAGAGTCTTAGAGGGTGGTTGTGGTCAATTCATCTGCCTTCCTCTGGCTTCCCCCTGGAGGCCAAGGAGCTGACACTCAGAGAAAGCCACGTTGGTGGCCGTGTCACAACAGTGTGGTGGGTAGAGGGATTAAAATCTCTGCAGCTCACATTGACTCAGCTCATCTTTCAAGTTTTGAGTCATCAGTGAACGTGGACTTGCTTCATAGTCATTGAGTCTGAATGTGGGTCACTGAAGTCTAAAGTGGTATTCTGTGTAACACCGTAAAGGCGAGCCAGGGCATACAGAAAAAGAGCACTTAGCTCTTCAGTAGGTGTGAAAACGCAGGAGGGACGGACCCTGCTCCCCAAATCCATTCACTGTTTGACTAACTCCACTTGGCTGTGGGAAAACCGAGGCACGAATGTTACGTCCAGGGGCCCAAAGCTGTTCCAGCAACAGCAGAAAGCTCAGGAGGGGGGCAGAGACTAGCCCGAGCAGAGGCAGAGAGCAGGAACGCCCCCCCCCACCCCCCCACCCCTCGCCACAGTAGAGGCGCCTGAGGCTCCGGGGCGGCGTGGGGGCAGCTGGAACTGAGGCCCCACTGCCCTGCCCCGAGCCCTCTCCAGCTGCCTGGCGGCTCACAGAGGACCAGCCCAGAAGCTTCTGAGAGCTTCTCAGACCCTGGCTGGGCTGCAGGGAAGAGACTGACACCTTGTTGAGATGAATGTGAAACATGCCAGCCAGAATACAGAGATGTCTACCTAGTTCCGTTGTTTGTGAACTCCAGAAAAGAGAATTAGAAACTGTGAATGAATTTTCTGTACGGAAAGCCTGAAAAATATTTCCAAAAGACCTAGGTGGAGTCCGGGGCCCACAGGTCTCTCATCTCATCCCTTCCCCTCTGTGCCCGGGAGTGGGGAGCTGCCACGGACGCCCCGTTTCAGTCCCCTCCAGCAGAGCCCATGTGTGGCTGGTCGGTGGGCATTTCTTCCCCTGGAGGAGGTGGGTGAGACCCTGGACGCACGTCCTGAAGCCACAGGAAAAGCAGCAGCTGCTGAGTCACCAACAGCTGCTTCCTGGAATTACGGTGCCGGGCTGACAAAGGAACAGTATTTTTCCAAGGTGACCCAGACAACATTCTTGCTCGATCCCCATCAGACCCGCCTGTAAGTCAAACCAGAAAGTTACCCAAACCACCCTTTCCTGAGCAGTCAAGCACATGCAAACCTAGACAAAGTGTTTCCAACATGCTTCATAGCCACCTCGAGACCTGGGGTCCAGTCACCCCGATGGTCCCCGGACTTCCTCGGCCGGGTCATGCAGTAGTCTGGCTGGCCTTGCAGTCATGTGGAAGACAGTTTGTGGCTCCCAGTCATCCGGGAAGTGCAGGCCTGGCCTGATTCCCCAAGCAGGCCTGTCAGCTGAGACAGGAGCAGAGCCCCGAGCCTGCTCTGTCCTGCATTTCACAAAGACCCTTTCTCTGGTCCTGGCCAGCTCTCTCGCTGCTCTGAACAGAAAGCTGCCGTGTCTGTAAGGAGTCAGTCTTGGCTTTTCCTCAGAAAGAAGGCACTGGCTTGGAAGTGGCCCCACCTGACCCTGGCATCTGCTTCTCTTTCTCATATGAAGGAGAACCCAAATCTCTCTGCTGCGTTTGCAGTGCAGTGGCTTTTATGTGAGATTGAAACCCTGACGGGGATGTTCAGAGGGACGAGGAGAAAAGTCTGGACTTCTCATGTTCAGCCTCTGAGAAGATTGTGGTGAAAAACAATAAATAAAACTCTCTGGGTCCGCTTTCCTTATGTCTTCCCCAGCGTGTGGAAAGCTAATGAGAGTGGAGGTGTCTGGGCACGAAATCAGGTGGAGCGGAGGATGAGGGCCCCGCTCAGCACAGTGACTGAACTCCACGCCTCCACGGGGCTGAACTGGAATGTGACTTCTCGCTCCCTCCTCCTTGACTGGACCCTTCGGGCGGGAAATGCAGGTTGAACTAACAGTCCTTGATTTTAAACCCAGTTCCTTACTGGTGCCAAACATAAATTGTATTGAGAGCTAAGAGTTTACAAGTGATCCTTTTTCATCCTCATCACAGTCGTGGGAGGTTGGAATCATGGCTTATTTAATCAATGGAGAGAACAAGGTTTGGGATGGTTTAATGACTGGCCGAGAGTGGACGTAGAGTCGTTTCAAATCCATGTTTCAGACTCAAAGGCCATATTCTTCAGACACCATCGTGTGCTCTCAACATAGCATTGACAACTCTCCCCACCCCTTTCCTCCACCTACTCAAATCCAAGAGACAGATCGGAGCCTCAGAAAGTTAATTCCTTAGAATCACAGTTGGGGGCTGTCAAATGACATAACTAAAACAATTTAGTTTTGTGTCCTGTATTCAAGGGAAAATATCCATGAGTTGAGGGCGCACAGGGTCTCACGGCTGTGGAGCACTCTCTCCCAGGGACTGGGGGCAAGAGTGAGTGCTATAGAGTGTTAGAAGAGGTGACTCATAATTGGCTAGCAGCTCCTATTTGCTAGGGTAAGGCAACAGCTAAAGCTGAGTTGGAGGACTGTGATTGGTGTTGGGTTTCCTTGACGGGTGTTTCCTATCAAGTGTAGGGTGACTTAGGTGTAGATTTATGACATGGGCTGGGCCGTGTGGGCAGCCTCCATTGTGTGGGTCCTGATACATGAACTAACTTTATCAGGGTCCTAACATTCTGAGAAGATACGCACCAAAGAGAAGTGGGCTCTGCCTCGTGGCTGTCAGAATGTGGGTGGTTGTGACATTGTGATCTTATAATAAGAAATATATATTGGGTTTTTGACCCATTCCTGGAGCAAACCTTCTCAAATCCTTGGAATTTCCTGTGAATTGAGCAATAAAGGTGTCTTTTGTTATGTTAATGAGGCGACTTATGGAAAATGCCTAAGGATGGGGCTGGTTGCCAGTGAAACCAACCACTGGATTAGAGGGTCAGAAATGCTAGTCCCACTCGAACCCAGGCAGCAAGAGGAGCTGGAGCTGGAGTTCCTTCACCAATGGGCAATGAAATGCCTGTGTGATGAAATTTCCATGAAAACTCAAAAGGACAGTTTGGGAGAACTTCCAGGTTAATAAACACATGGAGATTTGGGGAGAGCAGTGTGGTCACATGCAGACAACTTCCGAAGACAGAAAAAGAACACCCCCGAATCATGAAATAGGCAGATAAGCAGGATGAGAAACAAACCAATAGGGGTAAATTTCAGAGGTTTTCTAATGCCTCTAGGATGCTAATGGTGCAGACGAGAGTCCCAGAGGACTATTTATCATTCGGCACCATGGTGGGCCAAGAGATCCTTTATCATTTTCTTTGTCTCTGCCATTGGAGCTGCTTTCCATGCTGTGTACACTTGCTGAACCCCGTGGCAATGCTGGGCACAGATTCACGATGTTGTGGTACAGTGAGAGCAGCAGGGGTCTGGGCATGTGGCCAGTGGAAACATTACGGTGAGCCAACGCCAGGCCGTCCCCAGTGGGCCAGGGGAAGCTGCACGATCACACTGTGCTTGCTAGGCCCATTCCAGATTGCGGCATAGTTTCTCAGGGTTGGAAGGGATCATTTGTAATTATCTAGTCTGACTTCTATCATTCCACTGAGTGCTGGAGACTGTTTGAAGATGTCCAGTAATAGTGAATTCCTTCCCTCCCAAAGAAGTTGATTCCACATTTGAGTACCATATTTAGCATTTTTTATGCTAAAACAAATTCTGCAAACTTGTTTAGCCTGACACCATTCTAGTTCTAACTCTTGGAGTTCTACATGACCAGACTAGTCCCTCTCCTTATGGAAAGGAATATCAGTCAGAGAAGACGAGGTTATGTGGCAGTTATGACAACTGCCATAATCTCAGTGTTAAACAGCAGTCATAAAATTATAGTGATTCTTGCTCATGCAAGATATCCATCAAGGGTTGTCTGAGCATGGGGCTCATGAGAGACTCAGGCTGTTAGAGTCTAATAATCATTATTTCTCAATATGATCACTCACTGGAAGATAGAGAGAGAGGCTGGTCTGCTGGAGGGATGAGTCTTAATGACCACCATGCATTTGTGTGTAGTTGGGCTGTCATCCTGCTCTTTCTTCTCAGGCTGACCCCCTGTGCTACGTGCTTTTTGCTCCCTTTATCTCTCAGTTCATCTTCCTCTGGTCACGTCTGAGTTTTGTATCTCTGGGGTGGCATCAGGAGCCGAGTCTGGTTTTTCCAGGTACAGTCGAACAGTGGTTCGATGAGGCTTGTCACTTCCCCCATCCGAGGAACCACTGTTGCAATGTGGGGCAGTAAGACTGCAATTTATTTTTTTATTTGTTTGCATCCACAGCACCCTGCTGTTGTACATTCACTGGACTCTAAGCTCCAGGATGGTGGGGACTATGACTGTCTTGCTCGTTGTAGTGTCCCTGTCACTTGGAAAAAGTTCTGGTAGATCCTAATGCCTTTGGATGGATACATATATTGAATTTACTCTTGGCCTGTGCTTAATTTTTTACTTATGCTGTCAAGTCTTGTCATCTCCAACTTAATCCTGATATAATTTGCTTTTACAGACCCAAGTTCAGGTTATATTATATTATTTCGTAAATTTGTTCCAGCATACAGCAGTGAAAGAATGTTATTTCTGGAGTCAAAAGTGTGTACTTGACACCCGGCTCCGGTTATATCATTCAACAGCACATATTTCTTACACACCTACAACGTGCCAGGTGCCATGGATGTAATTGTGAGGAAGACAAGGCCACCAGGCCATCTCGCTCTTGAGTGGGTTAATTTGGGCAAAATATATAACCTTTCCAGATGAGAATGTATATTCCATAAATGCAGTGATCTTTGGGTGTTCTTTTTGGTTTTCGTCTCCATGGTTTTCCCAGGATGCCTGGCATATACTCGGTGCTCCATGGTATTAGCTTAATGAGTGAATGGATCTCTAGACTGGTTTGTTTTTTTTTTATTTTTTATTTTTTATTATTTTTTATCAGTCTCCTGGGAGGGCATGTGTAGTTTGGAAACATAGTAGTGCATTGTCCCATTGTCTCATTTTTGTGTTTAGTCATGTTGTTGATTGTTTGAAATCTAAAATAAGATTAAAGGAAGACATGAAATGTTAATCTCAGGGGACGCCCAGGGTTGCAGAACACTATTCCAGATTGATACTAATCTATGTGTCACCATACTTTGGGTTTACTGAGTCCTGCTTGGCCACAAGGAAGTGCGACTTTGTCATGTATGTTGCTGAAGCTCAGCTGTGTGAAACCTATGGTATCTCGCTGATCAACCATACAAGAAGAAAACACAATCAGACTTTCCAGACCTTTTTTCACTAACCCTTGCACAATCCTAAGGATCAGTGCCCCTTCTGGTGCTCAGAACTGCTTAACTAATTCTGTTCTGCAATTCTGTGTGTTCTTACCTGAATGCTTTATGCAATCTGTCTACCTTGGGCTGTACAATTCATTGTAACCTTTTTTGTCTTGAAAATCACTTTGAGGGGAAAAAAAAAAAAAAGATGCCAGAGCTGAGTTGAGGACTACTGCTTCCTCTTTCACTCACAAGTACTGTATTATCAGTTGCGAGAAGGGGGTTTCTCTTTCCCACAATTTTGTGCTGATCTTAACTTCAGAAAGCATTTTCCCTTTCTGTGTGTAAACAAGCATGAGAAAAATGAAAGGCAACCAGGTATGAGATATCGTATGTGGTTTTAGGGACAAGTGTGGGTGAGCCTAAGGGAGATTTGGGATTAAGGGATCCTTCAGAGAGGGTGAGGGTACTGGCATGTGAAGGTTGCACAGAAACGGAGAGGGAGGCAATCTGAGGGACAGAGGCTTGGTGCGTGGGGAGAGCAGAGTGGGGCTGACGTCTGCTGCTGGATGCTCTTTAACCCCATCCCTCTGCTTACTGTTAGTTATGACAACACAAGGCAGGAAGACCTTGAGGGATCATCCAGATTACTTCTGACACTGTCAGATCAAATGACTCTATCTCTATTTTCTAACTTGAATTGTCTCCAGAGAAGATTCCTGTTTCAACCTCTCCAACCCACTCGAATGTTTGGCTGCACAATCTTCACTTTGTCTGGCCTAAATTCTTCTAGCTCTGGTCCAAGCCCTTAGAAGAAGGAAACCTCTGTGAGGTGAGAACTCCTTGGTGGCATGAGGAAGGCAGCTCTGGGTGGTCTGGAAGTCCTACTGCATGAGGACGGGGTGCTATGACCCAGTTTTTAGTAATATGTAGGACCACAAGGTCTCTCATTTTATTAGAAAACGTCTTCACCACTGTCTTCAGCTGGGAAGCAAAGGGCCTTGGTTCTGTTATTGGCCTCATACTCTTAGGTGTGTCAGGGCTGCCTGAGCACATTTCTGCCTCTGCTGACTGGCACGTTGTCTAGAGCAATGATTCCCAAGTGGTGGTACGTGTACCCTCGGGGGGACACGCTGGGCCATTCATGGGTACATGAAAAATAATCAGTAATGATGAAAAAACAAGTAAAAAAAAAGCTGTTACTTATGGAACAATAATTTTTCTTTCCTAACTTACCTCATTTCCAGTATTTTACATTAAGACGGGCACTGCACAAAGTGTCAGCATTTCAAAAACAGCTGTTTTAAAAACACTGGGCACAGTTTGGGGAAAAGGATTGGGGACCACTGGTCTAGAGGGTGCCCAGCAGGTACTGGTGCTGGGATGTGGGTCTCTGTGTTATTTGATCAGAAGTGAGCTAAATGTACCTTCCGGTTACATCTGGCAGAACAAAAACACCCCGAAAGGCTTGGGAGAAGGTCCATGTGAGGAGAAGCCATGGATGTTTCCCAGCCTCTCACTTTCAGGGTGAGCAGCACAGTCTTGAGCTTCATGCTGATCCTACATGTGCATCAGGGCAGGAAGGACTCAAACTCCCTCCAAGTTCTTAGAAGTTGCCTGAGCCATCTCTGCAGCCAGCTCGTTAGAAGATAGAAGCCCTCCAACCTGGCCTGGCACAGCACCTGCGCTGGGTGAGACGGGCCGCACGGCGCGTTTCTGCTGGCCGTCACATGCAGCCTTCCCCCGGTCCTCTGGTCGCTGACGGCAACAACTGCTGACATTGATTGGGCATTTTCTCTGGCCCAGGCGTGGGGTCGGAGCTTGACCTCGAATATCACCGCGAATGCTTGCTGTGGTAACACGAGGTGGGCAGGTGCTCTTCTCACTCCCATTTTATAAATGAGAACACTGAGATCTGGGGAAAATCCGCCCTTACCCAGCAGCCCACCGTACACGGCAGACCCGGCACGCAGGTCTGCGTTTTCCCCGTGGCGGGCCGTGCAGGCGGGGCTGTTCCCACGGGCAGCCAACGCCAGGGCCAGAGCTGAAGGTGCGGAAATACACGGGAGAAATACAATGACAGCTGTCACTTCTGAACTCTAACAGAGCTTATAAAATATGCAAATTGGGACTTTATGTCATGGTGGTGGTTGCAAAAGGAGCTATTAAGGATATGTCAGGTTGTGCTTGGAAAATCAGACAGTAGAGGAAGGGAGAGAGTACATAACTGACTTGTATTGGGGAATAAGGAGTGAAAAGGGGGGCGGAGAGGGAGAACAACTGACACGAGTGATGGTGATTGTGGTGGGGGCAGCCGGCGACAGGAGGAAGCGGAGGGTGGCACTCTTAGCTTTGGTTCCAATGCGACACAGGAAGGAAGGAGAGTACAATGCCCCATTTACAGCTGCACTCTGGCCGCCTCTGCCCGACTGGAGCTCAGTTCAGAGGAACTTAGGACTGCAGGGCTCATTTACCCTGCAAATGTCTTTGGCTGTTTCTGAGACTTATCCTCAGATGACGTAAAATGAGAAGTGATAGGACCTGGTGTGACTCTGAGCCAAGGGCAACCACAGTGGGCTGTCTAGTCATTTTAAAGTCAACACAGCCAGATTAAGCCATCAGGATGACCAAACCTGGGAATAATGAAGACACGAGGCTCTATGGTGTTGGTTGGGATATGGTCAATCAAGGCCAGGTCTGTGACTGGAATATTTTTAAGGCAACCTGCACCCAATTAAGATCCATAAATGATAAATGGGGTGTTTTGTTTTTGCTTTTCTCTTCGCTACCAAGTGATATTGGCTCTGTAGCTGTACAAATGCAGCTGTCCAGTTAGGCCCCAGCTGTACGAGGGCTGTCCGGACAATATCCTGCCACAAAGGCCTCTGTCTTTCATATTACATGGCTGGATCCCTTCCAGACAGCCCTCGTATGTCTTCCTCCTGTGATGCCCCAGGAGCCAGCAGGGTGGGTGGTAAGGAGTTACTGAAACAGGAAGAGGCTCCTCTAGGAGGGGAAAGGAAGGGACTGGAAACCCCCCCAAGGCTCAGAGGTTAGTCCAGGCATTCCGGCGGGGTTTAAAGGATCCCCGTTTGACCCAGACTATTTCCTCTTCCTTGGGGAGGCTCAATTGTGACAGTCTGGCCTGCCCCAGTTCCTTTAGGTGGGGGTGTTTACCAGCTTTAGGCCCTTGATGTGCAAACCCCGACAAGCTCCCTGCTGATACATGGTGGTACAGACAGGATGACTAATACTGTCTTGCCCAGTTGGCAATTTATCTAGTGTTCCCAGCTAATCCTGGCTTTACATCCTTTTTATTATTTTTAAAACCCCACAAGAGTGGGAAAAAATAAAATTGGCCTTACTAGAAGAATCTCACCAAATCAGGCTATAAAAGTAGGAACTCTGGAGGTCCTGGTCCAAATTCTCACCCTGGTGCTTTAGCTGTGTGACTTTGGACAAGCTGCGTAAGCTTGTGCCTCAGTTTCCCCATTAGTACAATAAAGATGAGAACACCTGCCTTCGGGGGTATGGAATGAGTAAATGCATTTAAAGCGTTTGGAACAGATAATAAACATGCACTAAATGTTAGCCATTATTGTTAAGGGAAAACATCATCTGTCATCCAAAGCTGAATGACGTCTCAAAGCAAATATTTTGTAGTTAGTTTCCTTTCAAATACCTAAGGCTGGATGTTTAGTTCAGCATGAATACCTTGGGAGCGTAGGGATGAATGTGTGTGGGATAAGGATTAGCGGACAGCAAGGTGATAAGGCCCAGGATCTCCAAATATTTCTTACCCAAGATGCAAAGTGGCTCTGAGGAAGGGGAGGTTCAATGTGACCTTGTCTTGACCTCACACTGCCAGCTAAGCTCAGTCCCAGCAGCAGACTCAGCACCTGCTGATTCACCTCGCTTGTGGCCAGTCAGCCCCAGGAAGTGCAGGAGGGAGGCTGGCCTTATGATTCTCAGGAGGGATGCAAGGTTTAGGGGAACTGAAGAAAGATGTGAAGCCACGCTCTAACCCTGGTGATAGAGACTCTGAGTTTTCAGTAAATATCCTGTACCTCCCCCCTCCTCACATACAAGCAGGAACCAGGAAGAAGCACTGGAAATCTTGTTATAGCAAATCATTGGCTATTGATAATCTGTCTGATAGGTCTGGAATTACCTTAAAATAAAGAACTTGACCCAAACTGGGGGACCCAGGTAGTAGGCTTGAGGACAGACTGTGAAGAGAAAAGCTGTTGAGTGATTACACAGACTCATCAAAGAGCATTGTGGGTCCTTTGCAGGGCTGTGATGATGGGTTTTATAAACAAACCCAGAAGGCATGCTTTATTTATTCGTTATGGTTCTTTCCCAGCGTGGGATAAACCAACATCAGGTAGCTAATTAGCCCCATAGAGCAGCAGAAAACTCTGAACTGCAAAGTAGCTATGAAGGCCAAAAAAGTGCCAAGGTCAGAACAGTCTCTCCCTTTCTATAGAAGCCTGTTCAATGAGAATTTCTAAGATTTAGACTCCAGATGGGATTCACTCCTTACCAAGTCGGAAACCTGTAGCAACCACGAACTCAACTCCTCTGAGCTTCCCTTTTCTTCTCATTTGTAAAAGGTGCCACAGTATTCATCCTGGAGATAGTGGTAGAATTACCTGCCTGACCTCCTAGGGATATTGTGAACATCTAGTAAAATTATGTAGGTGAGAGTGCCTATGAAAGGCTAAGTGCTAAACAAACGTCAAAGGGAGGCTCCTAGCTCCAGTCGTTCAAAAGTCATTTTTCACCTTGAAATGCAAAGAAGAATCACCAGCAGAGACTGACTACTAGCCAGACACCCCTTGCTGCTCTGTAATTCCCGATCCCTTTTGTAGTTCAAGGGAGGCCATGTTCTGGCCAATCACAAGTGAGTGAGGTGTTGTGTGTCCCTCCTCAGAGAGGTCGTTAGGCAGTGAGCACCTCCTCCATCTCTCTTCTTTGCTATAGCAACCTTAGAAACTACGTTTTCCAGATGGCATAGTTACAAGATGCAAGAGGGCCATTGAATTTGCATGCATTAAACTCAGTATGAATGAGGTATAAACATCCTGTCTAGCCACTGAGAGTTCAAGGGTCAGTCCATTGCAGCAATGATTAGCAGTCCTTATTCTGATTCAGAACAGAAGTTTTGGTCCGTAAGAGACATGCCACAATCATTTAAGGGATACACAGAAGGTTATGCCAAACTTCCAAGCATTCTATACATTTAAGTCAAGAGTTCTATCGATTCTGCTCAAAGCTAGTATTTCAATTGGGTGTGTACTCTCCTAGAGGGGATGGGACAAATCCTTCTAGAAAAAAAGAAAAGAAGTCCTTTTGATACAAAATGCATTTATTTCCAGCCAGATAAAATTCTCCAACTGCATATATGGGCACATATTATAAGGTCCTTCTTTGATAAATGTCCTGTTACAAGAGCCATTTCTTCTTATTAAAATGCATACCAAACAAACATCTTCGTCTCTTAAAATATAATTTAAATAAACTGCTAACGTATAAGCCGTAAGTGCAGTCACTGACCGAGTGGCGTGCGATTCTTCACTGTGGACTCCTGAGCCCCAGGATGGGATTCCAGGAGGCAGCAGGCAGCAAGCACCTCTGGCTCCCCTGCTGACTGTGTGGACAGTTGCTGTTGTGGCAGTGAGCCTTCCGTGCAAAAGAGAGTTCAGTGCAGACAAAGAAGTGTGGCATATGTAACGCAGAATGCAAACACCATTCAGGCAACATAATGGGCTGCAGAATGAAAGCTTGGTGAATGCAAACCTGTTTATACTACTGGGTATCATGGCACCGTCTAACTGGGCACTCAATAAATATCTATTCAGGTAAGGATAGAGAAAAAGCTGGAATGTTGTCTTGGTGCTCAACATCTGTTTTTAAGATTGGGCTTTAAGTTAAGAATTTTTTGCATATCATTTTTTGTCTCTTCAGAGTAAATCATTCTATTTGGAAAGCCATCCATTTCCATGTCTTTAGATTCTTCATTAGCATTTAGAGACTTCGTGCAGGCTGCCAGTAGTAGGGGCTCATGGCTTAAAGAGAGGTCCATACAAAGTTTTGATTTGACCCTTGAAGGAAAAAGCCTGTTTGGCTCAGAATTTCGAGGATCTAGTTTATTCTTACACCTTCTCTTGGTTTGGCTCCTGTTAGTATCACAAACTCGAAATGGCCACAGGAACTCAAAGGTTGAACAGTGTATTTCTTCATGAAATCTCGGTTTGGTATCAACTATTTCCAGCACCGTGTGGCTCCCTTAGGATTCGAAATAGTTGATCTCTTGAAGTTCTGTCTTTCAGTGCTCTCCACCGGCTCCTTGGTGGTACTGTTCGTATTCCAAAGCCGACGCTGGGGAGCTCCCCACAAAAGAAATTCCTGGAAAACTTACAGGCTCTTGTGATTCTCATACCATCTTTCTTATTCCATGTAAGGCTAAGGTTGCAATTCTGGAGACACAAAGGAAAAGTTTCTAAACTCATCCTGGTTAATCATAGGAAGATGCCCCTCATCAATTGGAGTTAAAACTGGCTCTTCTTTTATGAAGTCAGGGTCAAAATTACTGACATCTTCTCGCGATTTCTGTCAAAAAGGAAACAAGGGTGAGATTTTATGCCCTTGAGAGTTACTCATCATCCATGGGAACTTAGCCCATCCCAATGATTTCAGAGAACTTCTCTGCTACTCACTCAGGAGCATTATTTACAGTAAAAACAATTATGATTAAACAGCATTTTATAGTAATTCTACTACATGTGCATTATTGTGGTATAAACATAGTGAATTTGATAACCAACAATTCACTAACCCCATGGAAATCTTAGGCTGGGAGGCTAAGGAAATCATTTGGTCACCTGATCCAGCCAGCTCACTCACCCTTTACTCCCCATTTCACCAATGTGCTACTTCTCACATTGAGAGAAACACAAGCTCATATTTGTCAACAGAAGCTGAGTAAGTTCACACTTGTCCCACGTATTGTTTGTACACAGGTCTATGTGACTAAAGAGATTTTTCTCTTAAGAGATTTCTTGGAAATGCTAAGTTTAGGGAGCTGCTGCCTCTCGTTTTACTCACCGCTCAGATTCATTATGCCCAGATGGCAAAGCTTGCCCTTACCCCAGAGGAGCTGGCAGGGGGATGGATGCAAATTATAGGCAGTGGCTTTATCTCTGGCTGCCTGGTGTCCATCCTTGCAGACTTGTAGATTAAGCTAGAAGTTCCATGTCAGGCTAAGCCTTTGGTTTGGTTATTTCACAGGGAACCATGCAGCGACCCAGTGGGCTTTGATGGAACACTATGACATTTTAAGAACGAGGAAAGTCTACTATGATGGTCTTAGACACTTACGATTCTGGGTCTGAAAGGTGGTTCTAGTTGGCGATGGTTCAGCTGGGCCCAGTCTATTTCCTTAAAGAAAGGATGTCTCAAGATGGCATGCTCACCGCCTTGAGTCAGGCTGCCCAAGCGCATGGTGGGGTTCTTGGTCATGAACTGAGTGGGGAGGGGGAGAAAGAGAGTCAACCATTCAATCATATGCATCCAAGTATGTCACAAGATGGTAGGCATGAGCTCTGGCAGAGGAGCCTGTGTGAGGCTTTCTGGCTGATCTCGCTTAACTTGCTGCCTCTTCCATCATGGACAGCACCGTCAGTGTGACTCAGCCCTTAAAGGCACCGTTGCTTGTATGTATTTATGGCCTTCCCCACTTCCATGTCAGACGTGGCCACTAAAATAAAGCTGAAGGGTCCAGTTTTCCTTTCTGTAAATACCCTGTATTTTTCTTTCCTCTTTGAAGAAAAGAAACTCTTTATAAAAGAGTGTGCTTTTCTCCAACTCTGCCGTCGTAGACAGGCCACGTCTTATGAATGGGGCTACTTTTAGGACCAGCTGTGCCATTTTTCTGAGCAACCTGACAAGCTGGCCAGGACTCCTGCTCTCTGACAAGACCACAGAGAGAAGAGAGGGTCATTATTCTGCAGATCTGTGTGAAGAAGCTGCAAGGGTGAAAAACTTAAAAGTTGTGTGTCCTGGCTCCAGAATAAACAAAGTTGGTCCCTTTTCTTTATGCAACAAAGACGACACAGTTTTAAGTGAAAAGTTTTTTTTTTTTCAGGATGCTCCCTTCTCCCCTGCCCTTCCATTTTGAAATGTTTGATGACTGAGAATCTTGCTACATGGGCCAGAAACTACAACCAGCATTGCCACACATTCAAGCAATGTGTGTAGATAAATCTGTATTTATATTAATCCAGAAAGTTCCTAGGGGATGAGCTTATCAAGTTGTTTTGGGCTAACGCTCACAAAATGGCCACTAAAGGTGCTCTGATCACGTCCTGACCAAGGACCAGCATGGGAGAATCCACTTTTCACTGGGCCGGAACGTGATTTTCAATTGCAGACACTTAAGCTAATTTAATTTCCCATTTTAAAAAGAAAATTACCTTGGATAATAAGTTTGTGTTTGCTTTTAAATTTACATCAAGGTATCTTTAAACAAACTTATGAAAACTTACGACAGTCCCTGAGTACCCCTTTCCGAGTTTGATCTATGCCACACAGGAGGAAGCCATGCTGTGTTCACAGAAATTGCTTTGGGTGGGGGGATTTGCAGAGTGAACCGAAAGGAAATCTTGGGGAAGGTGCAGACAGGAGAAGGCAGTGTCAGCAGCGGCAGTCCCCGCCACACCAGGCGTCCGAGCTGCAAGTGTGTGTCAGATGAAAACGATTCGCATGGAAGGAGGTGGCTGCAAAGTCCCTGAGCAAATCTGACAGGATGTACCTCATAAAATGCTAAAACAGCTTCAAAGGGCAGCGATGAAGAAATGAAGACATGGGTGGTGTTAAATGCCCCGTCCCCCGCCCCAGTGACAAGGAATGCAAGGTCACAGGTGCTGCTGGATTGGGAGCCGAATGTGATAGTGAAAGGAGCTTTCGGAGCTCCAGTCAGCACTCCCGGCACGTACAGAGGTCAATGTGGATTTAGGAAACGCATATCTCGTACACAACTCAGGCCTGTAAGAGCTCGGAGTTCACGCTGCTTGGGCTCGCTCCCTGGATCTGCCTGTGCAACTCAGAAGGGAAGGGGAAATAAGGACATGGAAGAAATGAGGGGATACTCCCCTTAGGAAAGTCAGGGGGACGCAATCTCTGATGGAATGGCAGTGTCTGTTCTAAGAGCTGATTCACGAACAGTGCTGCAAGGGTACAAGGATGGCAGAGCAGCCCCACATGGCTTGTGGGAAATTCTCAGGCCTGCCAATGAGCCAGCAGAGCACAGCTTGTGAATGTGTGGGTACAACTTGTTCTTCTCGGCAAGACGAACAACGCACGGCTCTCGATGCCAGGGCGGCAGAAGTGCCAGTGTCCGAGGGACTTTGCCCATTCCTCCCTGCCCCAGCACTGAAGCCAAGCTTCCAGGGGGACCGTGGAAAGGCACTGCCCGAGGAAAAGTAGAATGAACCATGGCTGTTCCTCCTTTAAAAACTGCATCCCTGAAAATGGAAGCAGGCAGAATTACCCTTCCACTAGCTTGATACTTTCTCTTAGGCTTCTGATTAAATCCTTTTGAATGACTTTTAATATCTTGAGCCCTTTAGATACAGCCATCCTCTATAACATTTAATTCGATTTGATTTACAAAGGTTTACAGGTGTCTACTGTATGCAAGGCAGTGCACTAGGCCTTGTGTAGAAACACAGATGACGAGGACGGTGTCTCCCCATGAAAGCTGATCGAAAGAAGGGGGCAGGGGAAGCAAACGTTATCTGTGATACACAGTTCGATGGAATGAGAAGAGACAAGGCAAAGTGCTGTGGGAACTTCGAAGAGGGGCTGGGCAAATAGTATTGGGGCTGGGGGTGAGAAGGCAAGGGATGGCCTCAGGGAAGAGGTGGCATTTCATTGGACAAGAGAGGAGGCAGATGAAGACACGGGACACAGGCATGAAGGTGGAGGACAGCTGTGCCTAACAGCCAGCACGGATGCACAGATGCATGGGAGCGCCCGGTACGTTGGTGGAGGAGCACGCAGTGTGCGGTTGCCATGCGACCACCCCGGGGATGGCTGAGGAACGTGGGGGCGGCCAGCAGGCTCCATCGAGCGTGTGAGAAGAGGTGAGTGACGAGAGCTGCCTTGTGATTCAGGAGATGGCTCCTGTGCAGTGAGATGAACACATCCCGAATGGAGGGGTCAGGGATGGCTGGTGGGTGGACAGTTAGGAGGTGCTGGTAAAAGCTGAGAAGACAAGGCCAAGTTCAGAGATTGGAAGAGTTCCTGGTTAGTGGAAGGAACAGGTGGGAACAAGCCCTGCAGGGCCTGCGGAAGCAGAACCGACACAGTGCACACAGCCCGGAGCTGGGGGAAGGAGGGAGCACGAGGTCACAGCTGGCTGGCTGACAGATCACTGTGGGTAGTAGTCCAACTATTCGTATTAATAGTAGTAGCAGGACTGATAGTATTGTTCTTAGGGGACTGAAACGAAAACGTCTGACATTGCTCGAGGCTTGTGCAGATCTGGGAGGTAGATGAGCTGCGCCTTGCATTTGAGGTGCACAGACATCCACATGGAGACGACCAGTCCTGTAAATCTGGGGTGCAGGCCAGGGTTAGAGAGCTAACTCTGAGATGGCAACATTTGGTGAGAAAGCAAGAGCTACAGCTGGGAGGGCACGCAAGAGTGGGGCGAGAGTAAAACTGAGACCAGCCCCAGGCCCCAGACATTTTAAATGGCCCAGGTGGCGTGTTTTAAACATTTCAATCACCTGCCAACCATTTAAAAACCAGGAAATGCCTCATCATGTGAAAGTCAAGTTTTCCAATTTTTCTTGGAAAGTGGACTATTCTGGAACACTCGACCTGTATTTTGTCTTGACAGAAATGGCTGGAGTTGAGCGGTGGCTGCCTCTTTAGAGGGGGCGTAGGAGCCCTAGTCAGCCCCGTGCCCCACCACTCCCTACGGCCTCACACCTGCTGGCTTCACTCACTGACGGTGCCTGGCGCCGGAGCCTCGGCACGGAGTGAGAGGAAAGCCAGGGTGACAGCAGGAGCGGCTCATGAAGAAGCCACAGGAGAAGGAATGCCATGAAACAGAAACCAGGACAGGGACCATTCTGAGGAGGGATAGCTTCAGTATGACCACCCCACTCCACAGATGGGAAGTTAAGGGAGAATTAAGGTCAGTCCCAGGCCTGAACTCTTCCCTGGTACACACTGGTGGGGGTGTGTAGGGCTGGGGGCAGGAGGGGCTTGCTGCCTAGGCCAGGCACAGGGCTCTCCCTAAACACGGTGTTCCTGCGGCTGTGAAGGGTGGGGACACAATCTTTTACCAGAAAACCCCCTCTGTTTGCTGACGTCCCTAATGGGACCCACATCCCAAACAAGTTAACAACAATGCTGTTTGAGCAATCATTTGTCCATGTTTAAGGCCACACATAAAATGTGTCTCACCTCAACTGACCTTCTCCCGGACCGTGGGCCAAATAAAAACATCAGCCAGGGAAGAAAATAAAAAGTGAGTTCGTGAAAGACTCTGGACACATTTACCGAAGAAGGCAGAATGTTTTCTGGGGTCAATAAAAGTATTTTTGTAAGCTGCAAAGTGCGGGGAGGCCAGGGTGGAAAATCTGATTCCACCCCAAATGTAAGTCCCAAGCGGACTGGAGAGCAGGGGACGGAGCGGGATCGAGACTCGTGGACTTGTACATTCCCCTTCCTTCTATAGCCTGTGTCCAAGTGGAATTTCACCAGAGGACCCTGAAGGGATCAGAGGTGTGCAGGCCCTGAGAATGAGGAACGTAATTCTTTTAAGGTGGCAGAGAAGGCGTGGCTCCAGGGGAAAGCAGTCAGCCATGTGTGCTCCTGAAGGAAGTTCTACTGGGACATCTAAGAGATTTAGGTCACATGTATATAAGAATGTCCTGAGAAGCCTCCTGAAAACCAGGAAAACATATATCAGAAAGACAAGAGCTCCTGTGCTTGTGCTGGAGAGGACACAGAGGTTAACTGGTTAGGCTCTGCAATTTCACTACCTGTGTTGGTATACCAGGTTCTACTGCTGATGAGCTGTGTGACCTTGTGTAAACTTCTTAACTTCTCTGGGCCTCAGATTCTCTACCTATAAAATGGAAGCCTTTTCTATACTTCATAAGCTTGCTATGACAAGTGAGTAATCAATGTAAAATAACTGTCACAAAAGAAGCGCTCAGTGAATGTTCTTAATCAGTAAGGATCCCATTAGACTATTTGTAGGTCCGTCCTGTTCTAACTGAAGGCAGAAGCATGGATTGAAAGCCTGAGAGACTAAAGTCTGAGCTCAGCCTTGATTCTGAGGCTCATCTGGCTCTCCCTGCTCTTCCACTTGGGAGCCAGGAAAGACAGAACAAGAGCTTTCTGCTTGCACAGCCCCAGGCCCCAACAGTTGGATGGTAGTGATGGTCTCTGGAATAGTTTTTCTGACAGCAAAGATTTCTAAAGAGTCTTAAGACAAATAACACTCAGGTTTTAACATGCAGTTGTATCTGCTTTAACAACAGAAGGGAGGTACTGAATGCAGGATGAAGGGTGTAATGAAGTAATTTCTTTGTAAATCTGATGTCATGGTCAGAACTCAGGTCTCGTGGGCTCTGCTACACCTGAGCAGGCTTTGGTTTTGAGTTGTTGGATATTCCATAGGACAGAATTTAAACTAACCTTGTGTGACAATGTATCTTGAGGTAACAGGATCAAAATGTACTTTGAAACTCATTAAAATGTAGGCAATGGCTAAAGTACTTTTTCCTCTTTCAAAATCTGTCTGATTTCACAAAAAGAGGACTAGTTATATAAATAGAGCAATTAGTCTAATAAGATTTTCTTCCAAGAGGGAGAACACACTGTATTTTCTACCTAATAGTTGGATTTGGCTGTTGGGCAAACAAAATGACCTTCTCCTTTCATTCAGTTTCAGATGAAAGAGCAGAGAATTAGCAGTTAAGGCTGGCAAGCCAGAAGGGAAAGAAACGGTGCCACAGGAGATGCCCTCAGTATTCCAGAGACTTTCTGAAATGGCCAGAAGGCACTGTATGGCTGGCTCTACAGGGTGTCCTGGGGAAGGAGAGCAGAGAAAGAGCACGGGACCCAGGGTAGAGTATGATTCACAGCCATGATGGCCAGCCTCAACAGGGACGTACAACATGGGGCTGATAAAAGGCATGCTGTGTGTGTACATGTTGCAGCCACAAGTGTCTGTCTTTTGCCACTGTCATGGACAGTCTGACCTAGTTAAGAAGACCACTCACCAATCTTCTCCTTTCCACCTCCTCATGCCAGCTGTGGTGGTGAGGCACAGACCTGGAATAACCTGTGCCAGCAGCACCACCCAACCCAGAGCAGTGGTAAGAGGGACAAGGGTGAGCATGGGAATTAGCAGATGACGCTGTATGGGAGGACAGAGATACCAGGGCTTTGACTTGGCATTGATAAGTCACTTTTCCATGGCAGAAAGCAGAGACAGATAATTAAACCTAAGATCAGCCTGATGACAACCCAGTGGGGTGAGATGGGGCTGGGGGGTGGGAGAAGGGGGAAAATACATAATGTAATTTTAAATAGCTCCAAATAGTTCTGAGGAAACACACTGTAATCTTCCCAAGTACAGGTCATCATACGGAAAGGTGCTGCTATGGAATACTGAAGGAGCCAAGAGAAGGAGAATTGCTCTAGCTTGTTCAGAGCAGATCTGAGCAGAATATACCAGGCAGGGTTGAAACTAGAGATCTGCACACCCATGGCAACAGCCCACCCTGCCATTCTCACTGTACATGGGATCCAGGTCCACACTGGTTTGGGCAGGGGGTGGCTTTCCAAGTGGGGAAAGAATGGTGCAGTTTTTATTTTTAAAAATTTTCAATTACAGTTGCCATATAATAGTATATTTGTTTCAGGTGTACAGGTTAGTGGTTAGATACTTACATACCTTAGGAAGTCATTGCTTCGGTCCGGGGTCTGGCACCCACTTGGCGCCATAGATAGTTATTACCATATTATTGACTATATTCCCTGTGCTTCCCTTTACACCCCTGTGACTATTTTTATAACTGTCAATTTGTACTTCTTAATCTCTTCACCTTTTTCACCAAGCCCTCCAAAGTACCTTTCAGCTGGCAACCGTCAATTTTGCTCACTGTATCTATGAGGATGTTTCTGTTTTATTTGTTCATTTGTTTTGTTCTTTAGATTGCACATATAAGTGAGATCATATGGTATCTGTATTTCTCTCTCTGACTTGTTTCACTTAGAATAATACTTTTTAGGTCCACGCATATTGTTGTAAAAGGCAAGCTTTCCTTCCTTTTCATGGCTCAGTAATATTCCATTGCATATGTGTACCACCTCTTCTTTATGCATTTGCCTATTGATGGACACTGGGTTGCTTCCATATCTTGGTTATTGTAAATAATGTTGCAATGAACATAGGGTTTCATATATCTTTTCAAATTGGTGTTTTGGTGTTTTTTTGGGACAAATATCCAGACATGGAACTGCTGGGTCATAAGGTAGTTCTGTTTTTAATTTTCTGAGGAGCCTCCATAGTGGCTGCACTAATTTGCAATCCTGCCAACACTACAGGAGGGTTCCCTTTTCTCTGTATCCTTGCCAACGCTTGTTCATTGATTTATTAATTACAGCCATTCTGGCAGGTGTGAGGTGATACCTCATTGTAGTTTTAATCTGTATTTCTCTGATGATTAGTGATGCTGAGCATCTTTTCATATGTCTATTGGCCATGTGTATGTCCTCTTGGGAGAAATATCTATTTCGATCCTCTGCCCACTTTAAATCAGATTTTGTTTTTTTTGTTCTTTTTTTTTGGTGTTAAGATGAGTTCTTTATAAATTTTGGATATTAATCCCTTATCAGTTGAGTCATTGGCAAATATCTTTTCCCATTCAGTAATTATCTTTTTGTTTTGTTGATGATTTCTTTTTTTTTTTTGCATGTCTCCAGTTTTCCCAACATCATTTATAGAACAGACCGTCTCTACCCAATTATGTAATCTTGCCTCCTTTGTCATAGAGTAATTGACCATATAATTGTGGGTTTATTTCTGGGTTCTCTATTCTGTTCCATTAATCTGTATGTCTGTTTTTTTATGACAGTACTATGCTGTTTTGATTAGTATGGGCTTGTAGTATAGTTTGATATCAGGCAGCATGGTAACTCCAATTTTGTTCTTATTTATCAAGCTTGCTTTGGTTATTTGGGGTCTTTTGTGATTCCATATAAATTTTAGGTTTATTTGTTCTAATTCTGTAAAAAATGCTATTGGTATTTTTATAGGGATTGTACTGAATCTGTAGATTGCTTTGGGTACTATGAACATTTTAATGACATTAATTACTCCTGTCCATGAACCTAGTATACACTAACATTTATTTGTATCTTTATTTCTTCAATGTCTTACAATTTTCTGAGCACTACTCTGTCACCTTCTTGGTTAAATTTATTCCTAGCTATTTTATTTTTGATATAATTATAAATGGGATTGTTTTCTTAGTTTCTTTGATAGTTCATTATTGGTATATAAAAATGCAATTGATTTCTTAATATTAATTTTGTATCCTGGTACTTTACTGAATTCATTTATTAGTCTAATAGTTTTTGGTGGAACCTTTAGGGTTTTCTCTATATAGTAAGTATCATGTCATCTGCAAATAATGATGGTTTTACTCCTTTCCAATTCAATGCCTTTTATTTATTTATTTTGTATGATTGCTGTGGCTAGGACTTCCAGATCTATGTTGAATAAAAGTGGTGAAAGTGGAACTCCTTGTCTCATTCTTGATCTTAAAGAAAATACTTTCAGCTTTTCACTGAGTCTGATATTAGCTATGGATCTGTCATACGGCCTTTATTATGTTAAAGTATGTTCCTTCTCTCACTTTGCTGAGAGTGTTTATCATAAATTAATGTAGAATTTTCTCAAATGCATTTTCAGCATCAATTAATATGATCCTATGATTTTCATTCTTCATTTTGTTTATGTGGTTATCATGTTAATTGATTTGTGGATATTGAACCAACTTTGCATCCCTGGAATAAATCCCACTTGATCATAGTATATAATTTTTATAATGTATTGCTGAATTTGGTTTGCTACTATTTTGTTGAGGATTTTCCTATCTATATTCCACAGGGATATCGATCTATAATTTTCTTTTTTTGTAATATCTTTGTCTGATTGTGGAATCAGGGTAATGGTGGCCACATGAAATGAACTTGAGATCCTTCTCTCCTCTTGAATTTTTGGGAATAGTTTGAGAAAAATAGGTGTTAATTCTTCTTTGAATGCTTGGTAAAATTCAGTTGTGAAACCATCTGATCCAGGACTCTTGTTTGTTGGGTTTTTGTTTTTTATTACTGATGCAATTTCATTAGTAGTTATTGGTCTATTCAGATTTTCTGTTTATTCTTGATTCAGTCTTGGAAGATTGCATGTTTCTAGGAATTTACTCATTTCTTCCAAGTTGTCCAATTTGTTGGCATATAATTGTTTGTAATATTCATTTCCTCTCTATCATTTCTGATTTTATTTATTTGGGCCATCTCTCTTTCTTAATGAGTCTGGCTAAAGGCTTATCAATTTTGTTTATTTCTTCAAAGAAACAACTCTTGGTTTCACTTATTTTTTCTATTTTCTTTCTTTTTTTTTTTTAGATTCTATTTTGTTTATTTCTGCTCTGATCTTTATTTCCTCCCTTCTACTCAACTGGAGCTTGTTTTTATCTAGTGTCAAAGGTGCAAAGTTAGACTGTTTGAGACTTTTTTCTTGAGGTAGGCCTGTATTGCTATAAATTCCCTTCTTTGGACTGCTTTCTCTTTGTCCCACAGATGTTGTGTCATTGTGTTTTCATTTTCATTTGTCTCAAGTTATCATTTGATTTCTTCCTTGATTTCCTTGTTAATCCATTCACTGCTTAGTAGCATGTTATTTAGCCTTCCCATGTTTGAGTTTTTCAGTTTTCTTCTTGTACTTTCTAGTTTCATACCATTGTGACTGGAGAAGACGCTTGATATGATTTCAGTGCTCTTAAATTTACTGAGACTTGTTCTGTGGCCTAACATGTAGTTTATCCTGGAAAATGTTTCATGTATACTTGAAAAGAATATATATTCTGCTGCTTTTGTTTGAAGTGAAGTATTCTAAAAGTATCAATTAAATCCATCTGGTCTAATGTGTCACTAAGACCATATAATTGGGTTCATTTTGTTGGGGACTCTCTGTGCTTCCTGGACATGTATGTCTATTTTCTTTGCCATGTTAGGGAAGTTTTCAGTCATATTCTTCAAATAAGTTTTCAATCCCTTGCTTCTTTCTTCTCCTTGTACCCCTCTGACATGAATGTTGGTATGCTTCATGTTGTCCCAGAGGTCCCTTAAACTATCCTTATTTACTAAAAATTTTTAAATTTTGCTGTTCTGCTACCTTATTTTCCAGATCACTCATTTGATCTTCTGCTTCATCTAATCTGTTGATTCCTTCTAATGTGTTCTTCATTTCTGAATGGTTCCGTTTTTTTTTTTTTTTTGGTTGGTTCCCTGAGTGGGGATTGAACCCAGGCTGTGGTGGTAAGAGCACTGAAGCCTAGCCACTGCTCCACCAGGGAATGCCCCCTGAATGGTTCCTTTTTTATGGTTTCTCTTTGTTGAGGTGCTTCTCACTGAGTTCATGTATTCTTCTCCTAGTTCATTGAGCATCTTTATAACCAGTGTTTTGAACTCTGTGTATGACAGGTGACTTGTCTCTATTTCGTGACTTGTCTCTATTCTATTTGTTTTTTTTCCTGGACTTTTCTCCTGTTCTTTCATTTGGGACATGTTTGTCTCTTCATTTTGGCTGACTCCCTGTGCTTATTTCTATGTATTATGGAGATCTGCTATTTATCCTTGTCTTGGCAGAGTGGCCTTATGTAGCAGGTGTCCTGTGGGGCCCAGTGGCACAGTCTCCTTATTCACTTGAGTTGGGTGCTCCAGGGGTGTCCCTTGTGTGGGTTATGTGTGCCCGCCTGTTGCAGTTGAGCCATGATTGTTGTTGGGAAGACAGTGGATGGGATTAACCCTCAGGCTGATTGGCTGCCAGGGTTGGCAGTGACGACAGTGGATAAACTATTGTGAGGGGGCTGACCCCACGGAGTAGGAGTCACTTTAATAGGGATCTGGTTTCAGTCAAGTTTGCTCTTTGGGTATGTCGGTTCTGGAGCCTCTTAGGAGGGGCTCCAGTGCAGGCTAAGGTCAGCCACCATTTGTGCCCCACTTAGGACAGCAGCAAAGTGAACTGGAGTTGATTTCCACTTGTGTGTTTCCACTTGTGGTGGGTTTGGAGGTGCATGGGACAGGTTATGCTGCACACTGAGGCCAGCTACCACCTGTGTCAGGCTTGTGGCCACTTAGTTGAAGTTATGTTCCAAGCCAACACTGGCTGTGGCTTATGCCCAGTTTGGGGCTACCTGGTGGTAGTTACATTGCAAGTTGAGATGGCTCGCTGCCTGTGCCAGGCTTGGGGATGCTAAGAAAGAAGTATAAAGCATGCCAAGGCTTGTTTGGGGTTTATGAACCTCTGATAGATTTTCAAAAAGTCCAAGGTAGCTTGCTTCTCTGAAAAGCCCCTGGAAGCAGCTTAGGCCAGGTATGTGAGTTGGGTAGGGTCTCAGGGAATCAGCAGGAGGGACGGTGTTAGCCACATTAATGGAAAGCAGAGATCTGGTACCTAACTACACCAGTGGGTAGGGGTAGGGCTCAGCAAAGGAACAGTGGCACCTGTCAGTGGTTTCATCCCTGGAGTTAGAGCCTCTGCATTACTCCATTCCCAGCTTTTTCTCTACTTCCTCAATCTCCTCCTGGCCTACCACCTTGGCTGCCCCCTTGAGCATTCCAACCTCTCCCAGGAGGGGAGGAGGAGACAGGACCAAACTCAATGCTGCTCCAATCACCTGCCTGGTGATGGATGTGGGACAGGCACACAGCTAAAAGAGGATCCCAGAACTAATTGTGGTTTTCCCCTTTGTGTGCAGAGGCAAACAGCACTCCTGCAGACAATGCACAGATGATGAAATCTGATAGATGTCATGACAGATAAACCCACACATGTACAAACACGCTTTATCGTCCATAAAGCTTAGGAACAAAAGCACTCTGTAATCTCCTACTGATGCTAAGTTTACGATGCCTTCTGAACTGACAAAGTTGACTCAGGAGAATGCCCCAAACTCCTTTCACCACTTATTTAACCTGGCCACCTGTGGAGCTCAGAGGAAAGGGCGTTGACTTTACCTGAGTCACAACTAAGCCTTGTGATCTCTCCTAGGAGATGATTCAGCACAAAGAATCACTCACCTCAGAGAGAGGTTGCCACCATCTTAAGCTCTGTGAACTCATGAGGACTTCCACTTTCTGAAGCTAGATGTGGGCAAAACTCAGTACAACCACAGAAGCTCTAAGAAAAGTACGTATTTTCTTCTGTCATGATTATAAGCACTTTGGGATGACTTAGTCAGTTTAGGAAACTCAGTAGCCAATGAAAATAAAAACATATATTAATATTTATTCCAAAACCAAGTAAAAAACTATGAAAAAAAATTATGTTCAAGGTCAGCAATCTGGAAAGCCTTTATCTGTTCTTTAAACAAGTGTGAGTATCTTTATATCTTTTCTGCGTTAACTTCTGTGGATGTTGTGAGCTTTTATAATCTTTTCTCTGCGTGGGAGTGTGGGGGTGGGACTGTTTGCTTTCAGAGCATGCACTTGTGAGCACTTAACCTAACATGCTTAAAGGGAAGATGACAAGTGAAAGACAAAAAGGCAAGTAAGAAAAATAGTCTTCCCATTGTACTTTCTTGAGTATATATAGTTACTTTTAGTTGTAAGGATCATTGGTTAATGATTTGAGAATTCTTTTCAGGTAGAAGTCCTGGGCTGAAAACTGTGTGTGTGCTCCAACTCCTCCTCCCACAGATTGTGTCTGTTAAATGAACAGGAGGATCAATATCTATTTGGCTATTTATAGTCCACATAAACGTCTTTGGCTTAGATAGAGAGCGCCTAGAAAAAGAAATACAATTCTCTCCAGAATAATCTAACACTGTCTCATGTACAATTAAGCACTTAATAATCTTGATGATGGTGGTGCATTGTTCAGGGAGAGGATAAAGATAATGACACCTCTCTGTGTTGTGAAAGTATTACTCATAACTTGATGCTAAGAACGCACTCCTGTATGGTGCAGGCCATTTTGAAATCACTTACATATGCACTCCCTCATTTGAAGTGGGTACTGCAGGTGTTACCATCACTTTTACAAAGTATCTTCACTTCCACAAAGTACCTTTACAAAGGTAAAGACTGGAATGCAGTGGCAGAAGTAGTATGAGGTCTCTCAACTCTCTGACTAATTAATGTGTGCTCTTTCCAGTCCACCACATGAAGCTGGTTCACCTCTCTGGCCCTCAGCTTCATTTACCAACCAGGGATGTGGACAAAATGTTTTAAAGATCTGTCATCTCTACAAGTCTGTGTTTCTAAAAGTCACCAAGCTCTATGAAATTAAGGGTAAAGACCAGTGACTACAATCCTAAACCTCCTGACAGTCGATACTAGATGGAATCAACATCAGAAACTCTTGAAGTCACCAAGTTCCCAGGCTCATAGGTGATCCTGGGAAAAAGCCAGAAGTCTGTATTTCTAAAGAAAGCGGTGTACTTTATCTTGATCAGGAATTGACAACACAGTGAAAGTTCTTCCGCGTCCTTAAGAATGTCCCAACTTACCTACTTCCCAGCACAGATACCTTCTGCAAGCCCTCAGTCATCTCGCCTAGGACCACTTGTTCCTACCTAGCTAGCACTACTCAAAAGTTACTGCAGCCATCAGGTTCTGGGTAAAGCACACTGTGTAAAGCCACTGGCCTATTTCATCACAAGAAAAACTTAGTAGACACACCGCAGGTTTAGATGTTTACACAACCTGAAGTCATGCCTTCCTAATCTTCTCATTGAATCCTCTCCTCTTACCACCCCTTAAACATGGCGTGCCTCAGGTCCCTCGCTCTCACTCCTGCTCGACTGTGAACAACATAAGAGGCCATGTCTTTTCATCTTCGCGTTCCCAGCACTTAGCACAGGGCGAGAAAAGGGAGGGCGTCGGACAAGAATTTGCCCAAGTGAACTGGACAGGGATCCTAATTTACCAATATGATATATTGGTAAACAGGTCAACAGAATAATTATTATTTCTGGCATTATTCAAACGTGAAATCTTTAAACCACACTGTAACATTATCACAAACATATCTTACTTTGTTGAAAGTTAAATAAGTGACAGACTCATGCTACATGGGTAGTAAGTACATGGCGTTCTAGTAGCTTCCTCCACTGGCTAATGTTTCTGGTTAAAAAGGAAAGAGTCACATCAGGGAGTAATTTGGGTGCTAAACATGTGGGGCTCCAAGGTTAAAAGCCACTTAATAATGAGGAATAGATGAAAAATGGGGAATGGCCACATGCAGTCTACCTCAGAACCCTGGGCTGGGAGGCAGGAAAATCTGCATTCTGATCCCAGGGTTTTGTTTTGTTTTTCTCTCTCTTTTTTTTTTTAATTGCTAAAGGACAAAAACATGATTCCACTTATGTGAGGTACCCAGAACAGTCACATTCATAGAGATCAAAAGCAAAATGGTGGTTGCCAGGCAGAGTGGAGGGGGGCGTCTGTGGTTAAGAGGCATGGAGTTTCAGTTTTGTAAGATGAAAAAAATTCTGGAAGTGGATTGTGGTGATGGTTGTACAATGATGTGAATGTACCGAATGACACTGAACTGTGCATTTAAAAATTGTTAGATGGCAAATTTTATGGGACTGGAGTTCCCATACGAGGAAATGCAGCTGCTCCAGAGGCCCCTCTCCGAAACTCCCAGGACCGTTAACACCTATTTGAAGAGCTGGCCTTGTATTCATCTTCATTCCCCTGTGCGCACAGTTGGTGACAATATGTGATTTTTCAACTCAATTAATGTGGTTACAGAACTGGGCCACGTTACAGGTGTTTTCTTATTTCCAACATAAAGGCACCAACTCCTTGTTTCTTCCTCACTGTAAAATAAGGCCTCCAGCATAATGCCTTAAATGCATGCAAAAAAGACTTCTTCAACATATATTATCTCACTGCACCTGAATCCTGGGCTAGAACCTGGCTTGCAGAAGGATAACATGGCAGCAAAAAACACCCTTAGAGGTTTGGAAAAACCTTCTTTCTCATCTCCTAGGACTAAGGGAAAGGTCCCTTGTTGAAAGAAGCACAATCAATAGTGCAACAAAACTGGAATGGTGTTCATGTGACCCAACATCCTAGCGTGTCCTAACTGAAAGTAGAGTGTCACTTCATCTATTCTTAAGCCACAAGTGTTAGAAATACTTGATATTTGGTAAGCAACACTATCAATGGCTATGGCAGTTGGCTCAGAAATAACTATTGGATAAGAGAGGGAAACATCCTAAGAGAACGCTTGTTCTTTGATTCTGTAGATTAAAACACATTGTCTCAGAGCTAGTAGCTTACTGGTGGGAGATAGCAAAACAAACAAACAAACAAAGAAAAACACCATGCAAGAAGCACATATAGCAAATTGGTTTGCCCTGGGTCAAAAGCTGACTGGATAAGCCAAACTTACAGATTTCAGGATCCCTGTGGCATCCTCATGAAGCCATGTAGGGTAGACCACTTCATCATTCAAGATGGCCTCAAAGAGGTCATCTTCGTTCTCTGCCTCGAAGGGTGCGTGACCACAGAGCATCTCATAGAGCAACACGCCCATGGCCCACCAGTCTACTGCAGGCCCGTAGAGCATTTCCTGGAGGATCTGTGCAAAGAGAACAATGTGAGAGACATGCCTCGTGTATCTGATCAATCATGTGCCCTAGTCATATCCTCAATGACTAGGGGACATGATTGATTAGGAACCATCGAAGTAAAAAAAGGAATTTTCTGTGTGGCACGCATGTTTTATTTTGTCTGTAGAAAGTGCCCTGTTTCCCCAGAGGCCTTCTCATTCAGGTGATCAGACATTTCTGGCTGGCTTAGGTGAAGGTAATGGCACATGCAGGTGCAAAACAGGAAGGGTTTTAGAACTAAACATATGTAAAACGAAGAGGAGATTGGGCTCACTCACTCACTCACATGGGAAAGATTCAAGAGCTTTACTTTTGCTAAATGGGGCTGGGATCAAAGTACTGTGTGGAGACAAGGAAGAGAACAAATTGCTGGGAGTGTAGCACATGTTGTATTTCATAAGGACTAAAGCAACTGCAACCTTTATGAAAAAAAAATTATTTTTTGATTCAAATTCTTTAGAGGAAGAGAGGACATTTTTAGCCATCTTTCAGCCAGTGAGCCATTACGGAGCCTGGAGGCGTCAGCTTTCCACACCGCCCAGGAGAGCAGCCCGTGGAGTGTCTGGTCAGGCTTACTGCAGAGCTCAGCTTTCCAAGGCCACTCAGGCCGTGTGCACTCACCTCTGGGGCAATATAGTCCGGAGTGCCACAGAAAGTCGCCGTGGTGACACCGTTGCAGATCCCCTCCTTGCACATTCCGAAATCTGCCAGTTTACAGTGACCCTCGTGGTCCAACAGTACGTTGTCCAGTTTCAGATCTCTGAAAGAAACAGGGAGTAGCATGTGGTCAGGCAGCCAGGCCCCAAACCATCCACCTGGATGAGCTGACGCACGGGATGGGTGACCTGACCGGAGTGCCATGTGCACGCACTTCAGAAGGAACAAGCTTCTGTGGGTGATCGGATAGACTAATGTAGATCAGCTCTCAAACTCTGCCTCATGGTTCCCAGAGGATGGGTCCCTACAAATGGGCTAACCACATATAAACATTAGGCTGCCCTTTAGAAACTGACGGCAAAATATGACTTTTCCAGGCTTGCTACTTACTGTGTATTCATGAAGACATCTACCCACCCTGTCCTTCCACTCTGGTATCTATCTCTGCCCAATGGGAGTTCACTTAGTGACCATTCAAGGAGCAAGGGGGCACTGTGTGCCAAGGGACTGTGGTAGGACCTCTCAGCATAATGAGTTCAGTATTTGCTAAACTGTAAGTTCATAAGGAGGGATCAGGTTGATTTGGTTCACCATTATGCCTAAAGCACAACGCACTCAATATACATGTACAGGGTGTGTGTGCGTGTGTGTGTGTATGTAAGAGAGTAGGTAGAGAAGGGGAGGAAGAGAGAGAAGGAGACTGAGACAACCAAGTGTTATATGATACAAGTGGGCAAGTGGTATAATGGAAGAATGAACCAAGTACTACATTAATTCCCAGTGTTAATCCTTCCGGTGGGAGGAGAGAGGGACTTCTACTTTCCACGGTAGGAGTGGAAGTTGAGCTGGGTCTTAAGGCATGAGTCAGAATCCAACAGACAGGGAAGGGGCGTAAGAGGGTCAGCAAGGGGCCGGGCTGGGAGGCAGGCTCGGAGGTATGATGTGCAGGTGGGCTCAGGAGCCCCGTGTGGTGTAGTGAGGCTGGAGAGACAGCAGGGGAACGATGGAGACATTGAATGCCAGGAAAGTCGGGGCCAAACTAGGAAGGGCCCTGAATGCCACATGAAGGAACTTCGATATTTAGATAGTAGGCAAAAGGAAGCCACTGAAGCTCTCTGATTAAGTAATAGGTTCGCAGCTGAAACAGCTCAGGGAAGAGATGCTAAGACCTGACCCAGGGCAGCGACAAATGGAATGGAAGGTGAGGGGTCAGTCAGCAGCGCTTTGGTGGAAACACAGTCAGTACCCGGGGCTGACGACAGGTGGAGGTGAGAGGGGGAGGAGGCAGGAACGATGACTCATGTTTCTTAGATTCAGGGCACTAGCGGGGGCGTTAGCGACTAGGTAGAACACAGGAGTAAGAACAGGGTTCGCCTGCTTGTACCCCAGGTTTGCAGAAGCTGCAGGGGGCCTAGTGGATTTGGTGAGAACAGGACAAAGGCACTTTCTGCCTTTCCCCCAACCTGTACGAGGAAGGTACTTGGTAAAGGGCCTCACTGTAGAAAGGAACACGGTGGGGTACTGATACAACTGTGCAAGTAAAAGGTGGCACCGTCCCGAAACACTCCCTCCCAACATTGCTTGTAGCACCACGCACATCCAGCACCCTGGCAGGCTGGGAAAGAGACCTACATCCCGACACCACCGCCAGGCTCAGCCCGGAGAGCAGGAGAGACGCAGCCTCAACTCCTGGCTGACGACCTTCGTGCTTTGCTTTTCTAAGGACCGATGGACTCAGAGGCGGACCACGTGGGCTTAACAGGAAGAAGGCGGCTACACAGCCAGCGGGGAATGCTGGCTGATGTCCCTGAGCTGGAGATTTGCCGTCAGTGCCAGCGCGGGAGGCTGCCTTGCCGTGTCCCCCTGGGGCTATGCTGCTGGGAGTGAAGGTGTCCCCTTGCTGGGGCACCTCCACAATGGGGAGCTTCACATCCACAGAGGCACACATGGTTCTGTTCTCCTCGCCCTGCGGGGAAAGGCCGGTCTCCAGCCAGTGCAAGATCCCGTTTCAGCTGGGAGGCGACAGGTGATGACAGGACTGGAACGACTGCTTTCCACACTGTGCCCTGTGAGTAGACACAGCCTGACCATGCCGGTCTTACAGAGGTCATTGTAAGACACCTGGGGGTGAAAACAAAGTCCTGTTTTCCAGGAACCCCCGATAAGTGAGGTGAAAGCAGCAGAATTTTCTGGGCGTGGGTCAGTGGGAACCCAGACCAGAAGGTCCTTCTGGTCCTGGCAGCGGTCTCCCTGGGTGTAAGGCCAAGGTGGGCCGGGAAGGAGCCTGTGTGCCCAGCGTCCGAGAAGCAAGGCTTCTCTGCTCCTGAACCAAACCCGGCCTCAGCCCCCGAGTCAGCCTCCTGCCCTCCTCTGCACAGACTCCTTCCTCCCACCCGAGTGGCTGTTTTCAGTGGGCTGTGATCCTGCCCCACTGCCCTTCCACGGCCCCACCGCCCCACAGTGCAAACAAGACTTATTTAACCCACGTGTAGGTAGAACCACAAAAGCACAGGGTGAAGGTTAAGGATGACCTTGGTCACGGACACGTGAGGGAGGCCACTGCCAGCTGGTCCTCCAGAAGTGGTTTCAGGCTCTGTCAGCGCCTGGTCGTCTGGCTCCTCTGGGACTGAGGGCACCCACGGGAGGCGGCTGGCCAGCGTTAGAGAGTACAGTCTGTGACCCCAGGAGAGAGCAAGGCTGTGGGGGATCTGAGCCTGGGCTTGGCTTTGTCGGCACCATGTTCTAGCCCAGCGGTCCAGGCCCGTATGGACCTGCGCCCAGAGCACTCTCACATTGCCAAACAAGGTTACTGAGTTTCTGAATTCTCCCGGAGCCGTTATGCATGCTGAGAGCTCACAAAGGCTATTCTTGGGTAACAAACAAGTGCTAATAGAAACCCACAATGGTCTAAAGAGCTGACCTGTGATTACTCAAGAGCGCTTGTGACTAAGATCCTAGGTAAGAGGACTGATTGCTTATTACTCAGCTGCTGTCATGAGGAGCAGGAATTTCTCAGGGAGAGAAAAGTGCTTTGCAATCAGTTTTGTCAGTCGCTCATCACAGAGAAGTCTGCACAGCCTCCCTGGTCAGGAGATGGAACTGAGCAGCACAGGGAATGCAGCTCATCCTGGGCATAGGACACCTGAGTGTACAGAAGCAGGTTAGACACCTCAATCCTGACTCTCCCATCTCATTTTAGGCATTCTCAGAACTGTGTGAGCCCCAAGGGAATTGCCATTGCTGGTGTCACACCGGGTGTATTTGAATAGGACAGAACTCTCAAACTGGGACTTCAAGGGGGTTTCACTAGGAACATGATACAATCCCAGGCTATCAGTTCTGCAGATGGTCAACCCTGCCCCCAGAGTGCCCAGTTCGTATCACTATGACAGCACACTCTGCACTGTATTCCAGAAGGCTGTCTGTGCACCTATCTCCCCACTTAGCTGGGGCTAAGCCTCATTCCTCCCTAGCTCCAGTTTAGTCCTGGCAGTAAGTGCTGACCCAAGAGAGCAATGGAAGCATTCCAGTGAGCTGCCCTGGCCAACTCAGAGCCTGTCTCATTTTTAGAAGGAAAGAAGTTCCATAGACCTCACTGGGACCCTCATTCCAAAGTAATTACACTTACACAAAGACATGTACTTTGCCCTTTAGAGATGGATTCCACAGGGAAAAGAAGAATCTGGAAATACAAGTTCAAATTCTTTGCTTTAGTGAAGATGGAGAAGGGAAACTGCTTTAGAAGAGGCAGTCGGAGAGCAGAGAGGACCCAAGCACCCCAAGCACACTTCCCCCTGGCTTGTATCCAGATGGAAGAGAGGAGCATCGAGAGGGTTAGTCAGACAGATCCAAGGGTTACAGGGCCATCTATGGCCATGGTCAGCTTCCACTCTAGGATAAATCATTGTTTTCATTTAAAAAAAAAAAAAAAGGCAAAAACCACAACAAGTCGTCTTCTGACTCCTCCTGACTTTGAAATATTCAGGGGTCAGTTTTTGGCTTTGGGGTTCCCCAGCCTCCTTAGGCTGACGAGTACCTCAGCAACCAAACTTAACAAGGATCCACAATGAAGATTACAAGTTCATACAGAGCACAGGCCCAGATCCCCAAATGCCAAATACACAATTACAGGCTCATAGTTCATTAGCTCATCGAATACCAGTATTTAATAGCTATGCCTTATGTCATGCAAGCACAGAGGGCAGAGAGAGTTATTTTATCCTCACGGTTGCCTGAAAGGTTCATTGTTGTTACTGGGTAGTCAGGGTTACTTAGAATGCCTACAATGGTTTCAGAGAGGATTTCCAAGTGGTTGAACACAAAGGAAACTCAGAAATTGTATTTATTTTGTTTCCACCTTGAGCTATTCCAAGAGTCATAAAACAGAATGACATGTGTCTTACTGTGCAGATCGCTGGAATCAGTGACTCTCCCAAAAGAAATAAAGGGAACTAAGTTGAGAGCTAGCTCCTTGAACCTGAATGAATCTAAGAGGCTATCCAGTAACTATTTTCAGTGTATTAAAAACATTTTTTTTGTTGTTGTGGAAAATTACAAATATATACAGAAGTGTAGTGAATACTGTAAGAACTCCCATAGTGAGCAGGGCCTTAGCAGCTCTCAGCACGTGCCTAACCTCGCTTCAATACATTTACTTCCTTCTTGAGCCATCTGTTTTCAGATTGTGAAACAAATCCACAATATAAATTCATCTCATCTCAATATTTTGATATCTGAATCTAAAAGATAATGTTCTTTAATAAAGTATAACTTTGACATCAGCTATCATATACAGTCAATACGCTATTGTTAAGTATGTTAATTTTGTCTGTTTGCTCATTTGTGAGAGTGTGTCCAGAGAACCTCAAAACAACTTCTGTAGATAATAAGAATAGTGTCCTCGGTAACTAACATACAGTGAATGTTTGCCAAATACTAAGTGCTTTGTCCACATTATTTTATCCTCAAAACAACCCTATGAAGTAGGATCTGTGCCAACATCGTTCAGTAGTTGGGGGAAATCCAGGACTTAGACTCAGTTCTGCTCACCCCTCCCGAAGGCCTGAGCTCATACCCCGCTTCGGCAGGCACACTCTCTTCCATGTTGTGGAGTTGTGCTGCTGGCTCAGCCTCCTAGTATGCTGTTTCCTTAGAGGACTTCACCAATTAAAACAAGAACTGAGAATCAATAACTATCCCGAGAAAGGGATGTTTTGCACGTATCACTATGAAATGAAAAATCGAAGTTCCACCAAAAAACTTTTCTCTTTTGCTTTAGCTTTTAGCTCGTGCACAGAGAAGTTCAATGGATTTTGTGTAATCTTTGAAGGTACAGCAACAGGGGAGTGCACTGCTCTAGTGGTCACATATTCAGGCCACTTTCTGCCCTCTGGTTAGGAGGAGAGGCTGGCCTGTGGGCAAATGTTAAGAGGTGGTATTTGCTAGGACAGTGAATTTGAGTTATAATCTTAATTGCAGAACAAAACCATCTAGAGCTGGCTTGTGTTTTGAATGTCTGTATTTATATACACTTGAAATCTTTTCAAAGCAAAGACTGTATTAAATTGGTAAAAGGATTTTAAAAAGTCACTGAATAGTAAGAGCCTAAAATTTGGTTTTATTACAAGTTAGTTGGTAGTACCCTTCAGGTATTACCTAATCCAAGATATTCATCCCTTTACCCCCCCCCCCCCCCCCCCCATAAATCTCTGAGTATCATCCATGAGCCATGCAACATGCAAGGGACTCAGAATACTGAAGGAGACAGCGGGAGCCTGATATCCAGGGGAAGTGAGGATTTCGGTCTTTAGCCCAAGAGGAAAAAGGAACCACTGAAAAGTCTTACACAGGAGAGGCATGGTGTTCATTTCTGATTTTGCAACAAGCCTTCAACTACAACATGGATAACAGATCAGAGGGGATGAGGTAAGACAAGAAGAAAAGCTATTGGGGCACCCAGAAAAGAAGTGATGGTGACCTAGACTAGGGTGGGGCAGTAAGGTGAAAGAGAACTGTGTGTGACCAAAGTAATGGGATTTAGCAATGGAAAGGTAGAGAGGGCAAAGGGAAGAAGATATGGTGCTCATGGTCTGGCACCCGTAATTTATTTTAGACATATTTTTTTACACCTCCCAGTGGAAATGTTTAAAAGGCAGCTGAATACACACGGCTAGAACTCAGAGGAAAGGCTGGCCAGGAGATATAAATCTAGGAGTCGTTAGCTGGGTGTGGAAGAGTTCACACCCAGAGCCTTGGGAAGACTACCGTAAGGAAAAAATCCCTGGTCTTTTTCACACTGAGACCACGGCCACCAGTGATAAACTGTACCCAGGGCGGTGAGCGTAGCGGAGTGCCTGAGGAGGCAGGGACCCACTCTTCTGCCTCCACAATGGCCATCTATCCTCTCCTTAAGGCTTGAAGGATTAGAAAGTGTTAACCTTTCACATTCAGAATCATCTAATGGATTCTGTCTAGGTTAAGCTCTCAAGCTCTGCCACATGATGTGATGCTCTTATGAATATCAAGTATTTTATTTTACAAAGATGTTTATTGCTGCATCACACATAACAGAAAAATTTGGAAACAAGCTAAATTACTTATTCACAGGGAAATAGCTAAATAAATAATGGTATAGCCATGACAGAATGTTATGAAAGCTGCGAAAATTTTATGGGCTGAAGTGTACGGAAATGTTTATGACAGAAATATCTTTTGAAAATTATTACTTTTCTGATTACGAAAGTTTATATAAAGTTCAATCATTTCTGAAAAAATGATGGAGAAAACTATGACGGGTTCATAGTCCTTCAATCTTTTCTTTTCAATGCCACGTCAACATGGTATTATGAAGAAATTTGCTTTTTTAACTTTATTAAGTATTATGAATATATTTCTATATCCTATAGATCTGCCTTCAGTCTCTGTAAGGATTACATTCCACTCCATTATAAAAATATACCCTAATTTAGGTTGTTTCTAATTTTTTGCAATTTCAAACAATAGAGTAATGAACATCATTCGCATATCTGTAGGAGTGCTATTTAGGAGAAAAAAACGTTAGGGGTGAAAATGCTGTGTCAAAGGGTATAAATATTTAAAATTTAAATAGATGTTGAGCAGCTGCCCTCTGAAAAGCCTGCACCAATACCTTCTCCCGCCAGTAGTGTATGAGAGTGTCCCCTGGGTGCCCTTATTCAGGTTACATGTAAGCATCCTATGTCCTCACCAGTCTGCTAGGGACAAATGATCTCATTGTTTTGACTTCATTTCCTGATAATTAACGAGAGCAAGCTTTAACAGATATGTTTTTAGTGGCCATTTGTACTTCTTCTGCCTGTTGCCTATTCACATAGTTTACCCATTTTAAAATTTGGGTTATCTTTTTTTGGGTTACTTTTAAGAAGTTCATTACATGTTAGGGATAGGACAAATTTGTTATAATGGTTGAAAATATTATTGCCCTGTTTATTTTACAGTTTTGTTTATGGCAAAACTTTTATATTTTTATAGAGTCAAATCTATCCTTCATTTATAGCTGCTGGGTTTCATGACTTATTTACAGGCTGAAACAATTCTAAATGAAAAACAGGAATGTAAAATTGTATTTTCACACACTTGATCTTGGCCAAAAGGCTGAGAAGTCATAAAATTGTATTTTCAATTTCTCTTAATTATATTGCAATTGTGGGGACATAGAGGGAGGGAAGAAAGACGGAAAGATAGGAAAAGATAAATGTTAAAAGTCTATTTCTAGGTGATATGTTTTTAAGTTATTTTTCCTCTTTTTGTAGTTTCTAAAATTTTTATAGGAATTCTGTATTTGTTTGATAACCAGGAAAAAGTCATTAAAATATTATTTACATACTTTGACTTTAACTCTTTTCTTTGGTTTTTGTACCATTTACAGCCGTACTTCCCAAGGAAGACGTTTAGGAAAATGATCCACTGGCAGAAATGGAAAGGATTTGTTTTGGAACCCAGTCTGCAGGGGCATGTTGACGAAAATCATCTTACTTGCTTAGGGAGCCTGGATATTTATGGACTCAGAATTCTGAATGTATTGTCAGGAACTCATTTTTTACCACTAGCATTACCTAAAGTGTCTACCATATACACAACGGGTGTGGATGGCACTGATTTTTTTCAATAGTCCCATGACATGTCCCTGTGGTCTTAATCAACTCAAGTATGAAATGAGACTACTGCTAAAAGAAGCAACATTCCACATAAAGTGATATCTACCTGGTATTTGCAAGGCAGAACTATTGGAATGTCTGCTTAAGAACAAATACATGAAATATGAGTATGCATCATTATGAGTTTGAATGCAAAATAACTCATTTTTTAATAAATGAAGAAATTCAATAAAACAATTTCCAACCCAGAAAGTGTTACCCAGGCTCCTCTGAGGCTCTTTCTCCACAACCCTTTCCTATTTCTTCCCAACAACTGCTTGAGATAGAAAATTATAAAAAGATGGCTTCACTACCAAACACTCAAAGATGATTTAATACCTGTCCCTCTCAAACTTTTCCAAAAAATTGAAGAAGAGGCAATACTTCCTAACTCATTTTATGAGATCAACGTGTCCCTGATACCAAAACCTGGTAAAGATAACACACACACACAAATACTACAGACCAATATCTCTGATGAATACAGATGTAAAAATCCTAAACAAAATACTAGCAAATCGAATACAACAATACATTAAAAAGATTATACATCACGATCACGTGGGGTTCATTTCTGGGGCACAAGGATGATTCAACATATGCAAGTCAATCAATGTGATACACCACATTTAAAAAAAAGGATAAAAATCATGATTATATCAATAGATGCAGAAAAAGCATTTGACAAGATACAATATCCATTTATGATTAAAACACTTTATAAAATGGGTATAGAAGGAAAGTACCTAAACATAATAAAGGCCACATATGACAAACCTTCATCTCATATACTTAATTGTTAGAAACTGAAAGCTTTTCTTCTATGATCAGGAACAAGGCAGGGATGCCCCCTCTCACCACTGTTATTCAACATAGTATTGGAAGTCCCGGCCAGAGCAATCGGGGGTGGGGTGGTGGTAGAGGAGGGTAAAGGGGGTCAAATATATGGTGATGGAAGGAGAGCTGACTCTGGGTGGCAAACACAGTACGATATGTAGATGATGTATCGATAGAGATGTACACTTGAAACCTGTATAATTTTACTAACCAAGGTCACCTCCAATACATTTAATAATAAAAAAACCCCCAAACCAACCAAAAAAGAGAAGGTGCCATGCCAGTCTGGCCATTACACCTCCTTTAAGGCGGGACCAGGGAGTCGCAAACTAATCCCCGCAGGCCAGGTGTTGGTCTCCATCCAGTTCTGTGTTTGATGCATTTGATATGCAGGTAGCGTGTCTCCACCTTAACCACTGTGTACACACAGGACCAACCTAACTGGAGCAAAGGGATGGGGAGATTTCCCCTTTCCCTCTCTTACGGGAGGAAAAGAATGTCCAAAGAAAACACTCACTGACTCTGAACAAATGGGGGAGGCAGTGAGTGTGATTCATGTCCAGGGTGTGCAGACTATACATTTCCTGAGGACCATCAAATGAATGAGCCATCAGGCTGCCACTTGAGCCTTCTTATGTGTATTTTTTCATTGCATACCCCACTTCTCCTGCAGAAGGGGTGAAATTCCCTAGCTGAAGCAGCACGGATTTATTTAGCAGACCCTTACAGTACTTTTGTTTTATGGTTGCCAAGAAAACCTCTCTCACTGACTCTCCTTGCCAAACGCTTCCTACGTGACGCCTGGCAGTGTTAGTGTGCAGATGCGCTCACTGAGAGAAAGCAGGAGGCAGGATGGAGGGCTTCAGACAGACACCAAGGAGATGACAGACCCTTGGCAGCCAGAGGCCTCCTGACCTACAGACCCAGCTCTAACAACACGGAAAGGGCTTGTAGTCCAGGAGGGACAAAGTGGTCAACAAGCTGAATCCTGCTGAACTCCTTAGGCTCCCCCAGGGCGGAGAGCCAGCCAAGTGCAGGCGATCCACGGAAAACCACCTGCTGGGTCAGCTTCGCTCCCAGGCTGCAGAAATCCAGCAAGGAAATGGATGGAGGTTGTCGGACAGCAAGACCCCAGATAGGATCAGAGAGTCATGGGGATTCAGAGACCCTGCAAGCTAGGGACATGATAGGTGTGGAGGTCCTTGCTGGCTAGTTACTTGTAGGGTATTTGCATGAAGATGAAGGAAGGAAAAATTTCAGACAAGGAAGATTCAGAACATGGTTCCCTCTTAAGCAGTAAAAATTGAAATGACAATTGGGGCAGCTGTGGAGCAGAGGTGGGCAGGGACAGATGGCTCCCACACAAGGTTTATGTTGACATGCTGCACCAATACCAACAAACAGGTTCATAGGCTGGAAACTGTTAAATGTTAGAGGGCACACAGTCCTCTGGAAGAAATGCTTGCCATTGTTGTCGCCATTATTGTTGTTAGTAAGTGGATAAACACTGTGGATCTTGTCCTAAGATAAGCGTGACAACTGAGCTAACAATACCCATACACAGACCAACAAGTGAAGCGACAATGAGACATCATACACTGTTTAGCTATGGCTGAGTCCCTCAAAGGAAACCCAGAGCTCTTCTGACCAGGGGTGCTAGACCCTGTCAGCACTCAGGCCGTTCGCTGAAGACATTCCACTGAGGGGAAGCGGCAACGCCCTCGCTTTGCCGCGGTTAGAATTTCTGTTGGGCTTGGGGAAAACAGGCAGCAAAAGCTGTTGCAGCCATTAGCTGTCCAAGCATGCAGCCTTGCTTAACACGTGAAAGGGAACGTGGGTACTGCTGGGAAGAGGTGACGAGGAATGCTTTATGACAGGAAAGAGTGGATTTCATAGCGTCAACTTCAGAAGGGATATGCAGGCTGCTTTTGGCAAATGGCTAAACCCAAAGCTTTGCCAGCATTAATAATGCCTTATGCAATATCAGAGGGGAGGGGTGAGGAGGAGAGAAGGGGAGGAGAGACAGCCTTCGGACTTGAACCAGAACTTTCGGCCACATCAGCAGGTCTCATCTGGTTACCTGCTATCCCCATCAGATATTAAACAGAAATCTGAAAAACCCAAGCAGAACCACTCCCAGGCCCTTGGAATTACACACTTCATATTTTAGTTCTGGAGTACAGTCAGTATTGCTTTGTTCTGTAATCATGTTTTGCATAAAGAGCCTTGCTTTCCCGAATCAGATTATAAACACCAAGTGTGGGGCTGCCATAGTTTGCAGGTCATTTCCAGAGCAACCCGCACAGGCTGGACACGTGATGGTACGGAACATGTGAGTCCCTTTCCAAGGAATCTAACTGATTTCCTCCTAATGCTGGGTATATCACAGTAAAATGTGCAAACGACATCAAACCTTCCCTGAGAAACTGCCTTTGGAAGAATTCACTACTACTTTCTGCATACCCAATCACTCTGTCCCTAGCACTTGGTTTTGCAACCAAAGAGCCCAGGTTTCCTAACAGCCATTTAGCTGTTAATTTTTAAAATATTTTGAATATTTTATATGTGGAGACACTGTCTACACTTTCCAATTTTATGTAGTAGCATTCTTCTTAATAAAGGTAATCTATTAAGTGTAGCAGTAAGAGTCATCATAACTTCCTAAGATCTTTAAAAGTCAATAGAATTCACAAATCAGGGGGAAAGTTATTTTTTAGCCCATGTGTCTTACTTTTAGTTTCAAAAGTATCACCAAACTTGGAAGCAAAAGTAGCAGATGAACACATCGTTTTGAGAGGAGACTAATTCTTCTCGTCTAAGTGCTGGACTAATCTTGATCAGATAAATAATGGCTATCTCAGTTTGGTTAATTTTCTCAGCACCCTAGTTTCTCTGTGAAAACATTAAGGTCACAAGGTGATAGGCTTTACTCTAAATAGTCACTAAGTCTGGGTTTCACTGCATATATTAAGTAATCTATGCCTCAACATTAGACGAGGTTGGACAATTAATTTCGTGAACTCATCCTAGAAAAAGTGCTACATGCCTCACTGCTGAATATCACTATGGTCACCTTCGAAGTACTCCCCTTGGGAAGCTGTGCATCCACACTAGCGCCTAGTCCACCCTTCAAAGCCATTTCGGAACTCTTTATGGAATGGCCATCAGAGCTGTCATCGTCCTCCAAATCTGACAGTTATGATCATGAACTTGCCACTGTGTGCTTATGTGGGCAGCACTGTACAAACAACTCGGTAAGGTGTCATAACTTTGCCAAGTTCACCTACTTTGAAGGTGACCGTAGTGATATTCAGCAATGAGGTATGTAGCACTTTTTCTAGGGTGAGTTCGTGAAATTAATTGTCTAACCTTGTATGTTCCTATGTACATTAAAGAGGCAATTGAAGACCTTTTGCATACATAAGGTTTCATACAGCAATAATAGTGGGGTGTATTCTATATTTCCTAGGGAACAGGAGTCCATGCTGATGACCTTTTCTGGTAGCAAATCCAGACTGACCAATTCTAGAGACAGAGCAAATCTGGACTCAAGGCCAAGAATGGAGTCCTCACATACACTGATAGACAGGTCAAGGGCAATATAGCTCCCATTGGTCTCCCTCAATCTGCTTCCTTCCTTCATCCCATGTGACCTTGGGGAGGTCATTCAGCCAAATTTTGTCTGTTTCCTAGAGGCAGTGTAATATGAGGTTAAGCGCACAGACTCCAGAGCCAGGCTGCCTGGGATTAAATCTGGCCCTGGTGTTTACTAGCTGTGTGATCTTGTTAAGTTATTCTACATAACCACTCTGTGTTTGTCTCCTCATGAAATGCAGATAGCAATTCTTATTTCTTGGGAATTATGAGTTATTTAATACGAATTGCTTGAAACACTTCCTGGAATGCATTAAGTGGGATAGGAGCCTTAGCTGTTACTTCCTCATCACAGATGACACCTGCATGGCCAATTGCTGAAGTTTTTTCTAAGAATCAAAACTGATAGAGTACATAGGAACTTTATAAATTCTAAATAACTACTGTAAGCTTTTGAGTTTGGGGATAGGTAGGTCTATTATATTATAAAGTGACACATTTGGCTTAAAAACTGCTCTGAGAGAAATAGGGCAAGGAGCCCAAAGTGGGTTGGTCATATAGTGCCAAGACCTGGCACCAGCATTGAGCGAGAACTGGCCAACTTCATCAGCCACAACATCTTTGTTTCTTTCACTTATTTTTACTAAGACCAAATTCTGAAGCATTAAGATGTAGGAATTAAGATCTCAATCAACAGCCCTGCTCAGTACAATGAGAAAAGGTTGGTTTACATTGAGGTTCATCATCCCGTTCCATCCTGGTCTGTCAGATGCCAGGCAGCTCAGCACAGGTGACCCATTCTTTTAAGCAAAATAAACTGAAAGAGGGCGAGAGAAGTCACTACATCCTGGTGTTATCTCACACACCATTCTGGTTGGAGACATTTACGTCCATTCTGGAGAAGCGAAATTCTCCAGAAATAAAACACAGAATTCCCAAGAAGTGACATGGTATCTGTCCCTCACAAGGGACTCAGATAAAAACTGAGACAACAGCCAGTCCTAGTTTTCTATCCCTGTCCTAATTATTTAGGACATAAACCCGGGAATGGCTATCTCACACATTAAGTAATGTGATTAAATCCGGATCCTACGAGGCCACTTTTGGGAGATCTTGTTGCCCTGTTTTTCACTGTTGTAAACCATCCTGTGATAAATGAAGGCATTATATCTTTTTGATATACATCCAAACCTATTATTTTTTGTCACATGTTTTCACAAATGAGCAATCAACTCCAGGTCCATGCTCACATTTGAGAATTTTAGTCACTGCCACCACACTGGTATTCACCTTCTTTTATCATAGGAAGCCACCCAAGGTCTTGGGTATTCACAGGAAGGGGCAGCAGAGAGAATGGTTTCCAAAATCCTGGCCTGGGCCGCTGTTCCTTTATGATTCTTATTTTCCCAACTAGAATGTGATCTGCATGAGGAGAGGCGCTTCCCTGTTTTCACTGTTACATCTTTATATTTTTCTGTTCCCTCTGGTGCCTAGCACGTGGGCACCAAAATGCACATGGTGGGCCCCTAACAAATGGCTGTTAATCCAAACAGCAAGGCCCCTCTTTGCCATCTGGTTCTGAGACCCCAGTGAGGCTGGATTAGGGAAGACGGGGTACTGTTAGGAAGCGAGGGGGATCCTGATTTGTGCTGGCACCCTGGCACCCCTCTGGGACCTCTGGAGTCAAGGTGAAACTGCCATGGCCTGCTGGAGTCCCATCTTGGGGATGACCTAACAGCACACCAGGAAACACTGTGGCTCTGAACACACTGTCAAGTCCTCCCCACTCCAGACATAAATCCTTCAAGACCAGTCTAGAACCAGATCAATTCCAAGAGATACCAGAAAGGATACAGACCCACTATGGGGTCTCTGCCAGCCCTCCAGCCTCATTTCCTTCCCCACTGCCCTCCGCCTGCCTCAGATCCCCAGATGGGCACACGCTCTCTCAGGGACTTCTCTGCCTTCACGTGTGTTTTCCTGCTTGTTCATGTTTGGCTTAGAGGTGAGAGCAACCTTTGCTCCCATAAAAGAAGAGTATTAAAAATTCTGTCAACTGCCTAAACAGGATTTACATGAATTTAACTGGCTACTACAGGGCACAGTGAACCCTGGAGTGGCTTCTGTCATTAAGACAGTGACCGGGAGCAGAGAGTATGGGGCCGGGGGGTGGGGGGTCAGGCCGGCTGGCTGAGTGCAGTGGTGGTGGAGGGGTGTCGGAGTGTAAGTGCGCAAGCTGGAATCTCAGTGCGCCTAGAACCTTCTGCTGGACACAATTCCTTCCCTCTCCTCAGAGGCAGCACCGAGGGTTGGGTGGACAAGCTGGAATACTGGGTTTATCTGGTGCATTGTCTGGTCACTTAGTCAAGGGGCAAGAACATGCGTCCCGAGCCAGAAAGCAGAGCTTCGAGCCTGAGCTCTGTCACCCTGTTGGGCCTCACCTCTCACATGCAGTCAATCATGAAGGTCTGACAAGTACTCCTCCTGATTACATTTAGAATCAGACACCTTCTCTCCACCACACTGCCGTGGCCTCCACTGAGCCCCATCGAGTCCCACGTGGATGACAGCATTCCCTAACTCATCTCTCCAGTCTTTTCTCCTCCATTCTCCACATTGGATCAGTTTCTGTTTGTTTTTCTGAAATTCAGTTTTTGAAATGTGGACACCTTTAAGAGGCTCTTGGCTAGCTTTAGCACCCATCACTCTCCACTATGGGGTCTCTGCCAGCCCCTCCAGCCTCACTTCCTTCCCCATTGCCCTCTTCCTGCCTCAGGTCCCCAGATGGGCACACGCTCTCGCGGGGACCTCTCTGCCTTCACGCGTGTTCTCCTGTGCCTAGGGCAGTGCTACTCAAAGTGTGGTCCTCGGACGGGCACTCACCTGCACACTGCTACTAGCCTGCAATATAGTAAGTAAAAACGAAGTAAGTAGAAAATGAATAAATGAATGAATGAAAATGAAGGAGTGAAGTAAGCAGCAGTGAAGTTAAGTTGAAAAATGGAGAGTAGGCATTTAGAAACTTTTATAACTACTTGACAGTAATTTTATGTCTGTTGAATCTAATTAAAAATATGGGCTTCTATTTTATATCTTCTTTAAATTTCATTTTTCTAGTAACTTACTTTTATTACATCTTATAAAAGTATTGGTCCTAAATGGATTGAAAACAGAAAAAAAAAAAAAACCCCACTGGTTTATCACCACAGAGTTTCAGGAGCTCTGGCCAACACCCTTTTTCTTTCTTCCCTGCTGAGCTGACAATGTCAGTCTCACCAAAGCCTGTCTGTCTCAAGAAGCCTTCTGTATCCCTTCCTAGGACGAGCTTGGTGTGTCTCCTCCATGCTCTGGTGGCATTTGGTGCTTACCTCCAAGTATAGCATTTATTGCACTGAATGTGATTGCTCATTTCCCTGAAGGTCTTTCCCATGCTTATCTCAGCTCTCTAACCCAGAAAAAGGTGCCCAGCAGAGGGCTGAGAGGGCAACTAAACGCTGTCTGAACTGAACAAGACCCCCTCAGTTTCTTACCCTAAAATTGGTTTGCATTCCCTTTATCGTACACCGCTTGAGTGTAAAACCCTTCTGGCTGTGCATCTCCCTCCAATGCCTACTTGGTGTTCTGTACGTAATGGGTGCTGAGGACAGGAGGAGGAAATAAGAATGCTTTCTGCATCGGGTGGTGAATTCTTTATGCCACCCACCCAGTTGCACTGTCTCTTCTCTACCTCCCAGTCTGGTCCTAGAGTTAATATATATGAAAGCTGGCCTTGTAGGTTCAACAACTAATGGGTGTGCTTGGTGATTAAGTATCCTTACAATAGTGTACCATTATAACCAGACAAGACAAATCACCCTTGTCCATCTTGCAGAAAACTAAAAGGTCAGTCCAGGAAGCAAAGCAATAATGAGATTCCTGAAGTCCTTGATCAAACTGAAAGCTCATCTGCTTTTGTAAAAAGGCATTTCACGGAAAACTCCAAAGCCAGGAGGGATGGATTATTACATAAGAAACAACTTAAAATGCTCAGAAAAATCCTGTAAGCCCAACCTAAAGAACATGATTCCCATCATATGTAACTAATTTCTTTTTGAAAGTTGATCAATCAAAAATTTCACCAGGAACTGGTCGGTTCTCTGTGTTTTCCACAGAAGGCAGTTTGGAAAGACATTTCCTGAAACTCAGCCTCCTGGGTTCTACTCCTAGATTTTCCCCCTGAAGCCGTGGAAAAATTTTCTCTCCTCTCTGCTTCAGAGACCTTTCTTTAAAAGGGGGTGATGCGATCACCTGCCCGTTTACAGAACACAGTGAATGAGATCATCCCAGGAGCCTTCCAAGGGCTCCTGATGCAGGGAGCCAGGGAGGCGCAGCTGACAGACTTACGATGAGGAAAAAAACAAGCAACCTCAGAGACAGGACAAGGGACCTTTTTTTCCCTGTTGGAAAAGGGACTCTATTGCTCATTCAAATCAAGAAGCAAAGTATCAGCTGATGGAAAAAAAGTTTACCAAAATTAAAGATCTGTAAAAATGTGAATCATTTTGAAAACAGAACATTTTAACTGACTGATCTAGGCAATGTACAAGCAAGAGAGTTTCACCCACTCGGATCAACTCTAGCTTCCCTCTGGGGTTTATGGATGTTACAAACAGTATTTTATTTGCCTATAAAGTCTGGATCCCATTGACAGAGACATGAACTTGGAATTTTTGATCTGGGTTATGTGAGACATTCCTGGAAGGTGGGGTGCTCTCTCCTCCTGTAACTTTCCACTAATGCAAACGAGGTCACAAGTGCCAGGAGGCAGCAATGACAAGTCTGTGTGGGCAGAGAATCACGGGCCAAGGCAGGGCACGTGCTTTCTCTTCAGCAAGAAACATTCGTACCATCCTGTTGGCATACATGGAGCCAAAACAGGCTCCAAGCCATTGCTCTGGGGATGCCTTTTCTTTCCTCTGCAGCTCAGAAGGCAAGAGGCTTCCTCAGCCCCGCCAGGTCCTCAGAGGTCAGGACTCAGGGCCATCCAAGAGGTTCAGTCTGCTGTGGGTGGAAAGTTGCCCCACTAACTCCTGACTCCTGGCTGGCTGGAGCCAAATGTGACAGGCTGAGTGGCCTGAGGGAGTGCCCTCTCCTAAGGACAGTGTACATGGCCTGCCCTCCTAGGAGCTCACAGGGCAGGTGCTGGAGTGACGGTCCTGGAGGAGGCAGCTCTCTGCCCTGGGTGCTCACCTGCCCAGTCTTGGCTCCTAGGAACAGAGCCACAGGTTTGATCATTCTGCGCCCTGACCAAATGCAGACAGTTAACTATCCCATCTGCTGTGATAAAAAAAACCCCATTGGATACGTGAAAAGGGAGATTATTAGCAGTGGCTCTGAGTCAGTAAACATTTCAAAGTTAAGATGAGAGTTCACTGAGTGGTGACTATGTTTGCAATTAAATTCCAAGACAACTAAGCACACAATCCTACTTAAGTCTCCAACCGCGTGACGTGGGCTCCTCCTCCTCCGCCCTCCCTCCGAGGGGAGGCAGCTCCCTAAGGTTCAGTTCTGGGCCCTTGCCTGGGTTCATTTCCAGCACTCCTGCCAGACCATATGGCGCCTTTGTGCAAATTAGGAAAAGGAGCCCCTTTCTTAAGACATGTGACCATCAACTCCTAGAAAATTCCTAGTCGTGATATGAATCATCGGTGCCCACGCTGGAGTGGCACTCTCTGCCCAGGTGTGCAGTTGCTCTGCTTGGCTCTCTACCTGTGCAGTTAAATTCCATGGATTCAAATAGGACCCTAGAGAGATGGCTCCCAAGTCTAAATCTTTGCCCTGACCATCCCCAACTCCCCGCGCCTGGAGCTGCATGAGATGACAGAAACGAACTGCTCTGGGGGCACAGCCACAGGGGTGCTGCAGCCCTCCACACACAGAAGGACGAAAACTAAACTTACCCTAGCTGCTGTATTTCCTTAGTCAAAGGCTTTAGCATTCTCCATCGGGAAACTTAGCATCACCTTTGATGCCTATTCCTTGGTCCCCATATCCAATTCATCACGGAGTCCTCTCTGCTGTGTCAGCCCCATTTCTCTACTCCGTTCTCTTCCCACTGTCACTGGTATGCTAAGCTGTGACTCTTTCTGGCTTGATTTATTCCCACCTGAACTCAGGCTTCCTGGCTTGCTCCTCTGCACCCCACTTAACACACTTGATTTATTTCCCGTTAAGTCTCTTTCTCAGGAACTGATAGGCAAACAAAGCCAAACTTCCTAGCCAGGCATTCAAAACCTCTAGGTTCCCCACTCAACCTACTTCAACTCCGCTTTGGTTCTCCAGCCACACTGAGTCCTCCCAATTTCTCAGCACAGAACACCTTCCTGTCTCCATGCTTCTGTCCTTATTGTTCCATCTACTTGGCTCATGTTTCCCTGTTTCCCTGTTAACCAAAAACCTATGGCTCAAATGCCATCTCCTCTCCAAAGCCTCCTCTGACCATCTCCACCAGAATTAAGAGCTTCCTTTTCTGGGCTCTCATTGCCCTCTGTTTACTGGGACCATGTCTTAAATTGTCAATTTATTTACATGATGGGAGCCCCCAAGAGACTAAATCCTTGAGGGCAAGGATCTTGTTTTATTTATCGTTTGGTCTTCAGAGCCAAACCCAGTACAAAGCAGGTGCTGGGGACAAGTTGAATGAGTAACTGAATGGCAGAGACGTCTCCTTCACGGTCAAAGACTTAACAGTGGTCTACTCTGAGCCTGCATGTTTCAAACACCAGTCGCACTGCAGCACATCAGGCAGGAGTGAAGAGCACTTTTCAAACCAAAAAGCCCATTTAAAACAAACACACATTTATGCCATAACTCACAACCACACCAAATGCCAGTCCTAGAAACCGCAAGCTCTGGTGGGGGGCGGCGTGGGCAAGGCTGAGGTTTTGCATCTTGAAGGAGGGTTGGCAGGATTTCGGGCCTGTTTCTGGAGTCTCTTTCTGCCTCTGCTCAGCTCTCCGGCCCCTGGACTAGCCCCACCCCACCACCCATGCTAATAGTGCATTACAGGAATCTGAACATTACTCAGAATAATGCTCCCCTTGGGAAGGTGAGACCTGGCTAGGAATCAAGTGATGACAAATGAGATGCTTACAAATCTAGTTAGTAGCACTGTCTTGAGAAAATCACAAAAAACGTCACTATAAATTCTGACTGACTGGAAGAGCTCCACTCTTCAAGATACATTTACAGAGATCAGAAATCCAGCAAAGAAAGACCGTTTACGATACAGGGTCCCATGTGCAAGATAAACTCAACCGTCTGATCTGCATTTTCCATCTTTACCCCATGTAATACTGGGAGAGCCAAACCCACATTTATCTGAGGCCGTATTCCCCAGTTCCCGGGCAAGGAACGACTAGGCACACCAATCTACCAAGCTGGAAACTGGGAGGGGCAGACTGATTTTGCTTTTCTGACACAGTGGGTGTCTCTATACGTCACTGCTCCTTAAATGTCCTCCTGCATACGCTCCCCTAGCACATGAAAAAGGGAAGGTTTCTCAAATTCAGCTGACCCTACCTTTTCTCGACTAGCTAGGCTTCCATTTCAGTGTCACTACGATGGCCTTAATGATGTTAGTAACCCAGCCACCATGCGAGAGGAAGAGCAAAAGTCCGACTTCTGTACTGCCTTGATTCTCAGATCTGTGCCTGCTCCCTCCTTCTAAAGCTTCAGAAACAGGCAAGTTCCTTAAAATGAATGACCAACACTACCTGCCCGCTGCCAGTACTCTCATTCTCATCAGTCAGATCTCATCGACATGTTGAGATATGTGGTTTTTCTTGGAACCAAAGAAATAAGGGTGGGAGTTCCCTGGTGGTGTCGTGGCTTAAGGCTTCGGCGCTGGCGCTGTGTCAACGCTGCGGCCTGGGTTCGATTCCCAGCCAGGGAACCACCCACATACAAGAAAAAAAAAATAAGGGAGTTATTAGTACACATTCCCTTTGTCAATTGCTGTGTTAAAGGTTGAGGACTCAAGGGAACAGGGAAATTTAGGGCTTATGCATATAGACTCAAGTTGAAAGAAAACAGAGTCTAGGTAATTCCATCTGCAGACACCAATGCCTTATAAGCCACTGTGTAGAAGGCCACTGTCTGCAGGAACTCTCCTATTCTATTAGGACCAAACTATTTCATTAAATGTCAGGAAGAGTCATGGTGTGGCCAAAGGAAGAAGAGACCATTAGGTTCCCCTTTTTAGGGTTTCTTTTTTGCTTTTCTTTCTTAGCTGCAAGGCAGGTGGTGCTGACAGCCTTTCCCATCCTTCATGGATGTCTTGGGTAAGGATAGCATCTGGTTCTCCAGGAGACTCACTCTTGGCACTGAAGAGAAACTTTTTGGGAGAGCGGCAGGGGGCGGGCATTGGATTAAAAAATGAAGGAAGATGAGCTACGCAGAGAGGGCCTACCCAAGAACCCAAGGAGTTTGAACTTGGCTTGGGGGTGGGGGTCAGTGTTGCATGCTCAAAGGAGCCTGCATCCCTGGGCTGGCACAGATGGTGACGACTTTCCTCCCAGTTGGGGTTAGGGTACTGCCACAGGCCCACTGATCTGAGGCCCATGGCCACAGCATGGTGAAATTCCTCCTGCTGACTCACAGGAGCACCACGACAGCATGTTGAAATTCCATGGGGAAAGATGATATTTCTGACATTTCTCCTAGCACTCAAATTTTCCAGTAGAGTTCTCTGAGCACAGTCTGCTTGTCATCCCAACTGCAGAGGGATAGCTCAACATTTTCAAAGTGAGGTGGACAAGCTCGCTGTGGCTATAAAATTCTAACATTATTCCCAGGTCCTCTGAGAGATCCACGAGGGGACCTACTGAAATGGAAGACTAAACCAGGCCTGGTGGACACTGGTCTGGAGCTAAAGGACACCAGGAGGCCTTGGAGGAAGCAAATTAGTGACCAGGGTCAAATGGAGTATGGACACTTCATGCTGGTCTGGCCTTGGACTCCTTTTTTAGTTTATTTTTTGAAATTTATTTTTCACTTAACAATTGATATGTAATTTTGCATTACTTTCAGATGTACAACATAGATTAGACATTTATATGCCTTATGAAATGATCACCCCAGTAAGTCCAGTACCCAACTGACATCATACAGAGTTATTATTTTTATAAAAATATTTCTATTGTTAGACTTACAGGGGTGACATTGGTTATCAAGAATTACACAGGTTTCAGGTGTACAGTTCTACAGTGCATCATCTATGTGTTGCACTATGTGTTCACCACCCAGTGTGAGTTCTCTTTTCATCACCATGTGTTTGACTCCCCATCCCTCCTCTCCTGCCCCCTCCCTCTTCTCCCAACCCCTCTGTACTTATTTTTTAAACTTCACTTTGGCTATAGAGACATATGAGTTCTATTTGGTTAGAACTATGTCATTGGAATATCCTCATTGGTCCACATTCTGAAGGTATTTAAGTTTGAGATCCCAGGCAAAATACTTTAGACATTCAACAATGAAAGGAGAGAGAAGTCAGTCAGTCAGTCAGTCTCTCTCTCTCTCTCTCTGTATGTATATATGTATATATATATATATATATGTATATGTATATGTATATGTATATGTATATATCCCTTTTAGCGCTATAGAGTAAAAATAAAAATCTCACTTATTTCCTTTTATGTAATTGTCACAACTGGTAATTACTTTTCCTTTTTTAAGTGTTTACACTGGAATACATGCTTCATATAGGCAGGGTCTTGGCCTCTCTTGGTCACTATGATCTCCTAAGGCACAAGGTAGGTCTCATTGAATATTTGCTGCATGAATAAATGAACGACTAAATGAACACATGGTTAAATAGATGAATGTGGATCCATAAAGTTACAAATACAGATAAATTTATATCTCAAGTAAATATATTAAAGTAGCATGCAAAGGAAATAAAACATGGGACTTGGGAAAGGTAATTTCCCCCGTTGTGCCTTTGAGATTAAAATAGTGACTAACGTTGAAAAAAATATTTAAAAATGGCTAGTAACTAAAATTCCAATTCATGGAGTAGGGGAGAATAGTACATGAAAGGGAAATGCTGGGAAAATTCTCCTTCTACAGCAGGGGACCCCTCTCAATTTGCAAAAATACTCTTTTTCTGTTGGTTCTGCCACATGACACAGAAAAAATGTTGTAGAATGAAGGCACCTCTTCGAAGGGTGACTGTATAATGCACTGTCCAAAATGGGACTCTGTGAGTGACAGGGGACGCTATTAAGGGGAATCACAGGAGCAAACTGGGACTTCCCTGAGAAGACATGAGAGCTGACCTAAGTTTTCACCATGGAAGCTCACTCATCTAAGCCTACTCAAAGTTAAAGCCATTACTCAAAATTCTGATTTTGTTGAAAGTGCTTGTTCTTTATTGACTCCTTCTCATCTGGAACTCTCTGATGAGTTTTGATCTTGAGAATTAATTCTTAAAAAGTACAGTATCTTAAGCTTCTCTGGTAAGCAGTCAGTTCTAGAGTTAACTCTTTAAACACAAAGTATGACACGGGTCACGCTTCTTGGATGACCTGTCGTGAGACTGCTCTCTATGGTAAGCCTTCGACTCTTACCTCGTTCATGTGAGGGAAACAGAGTCCGAAAATACACGGTAGCTGCCGCCAACGGCACCAAGCGCAGCAGCCCTCAGACGGGCTTCAGAGCCAAGTGCTTCCCACACACTCACTTCCTTCGCTGGTGCCCCAGCACGAAGAGGAGACAGCCTGGCCAGGAAAGTTTCAGTTTTTCCCATTTCTGCAGCCAAAGCTGAAATGCCAAGAAATGCTGGGAACTGTGATTACACACACTTCATATTTTACATTCTGAGACCCCCAGGAACAGGCGTGGGAGAACAGAGTCCTATTGCTGAGATGGCAGCTGGACAGACACCGTGCTCAGGCGCTGCGGGGCGCGGCTTCGTACGGTGCGGGCGGAAACAAAGGGCTCACAGATCCTCTCAGGCCGTGTGTACCTCCCTGGCATCTGCGGCAGACCTCGGCTAACTTTTCTCATTCATTCCTTCTTTATTTTTTACCTTCCCGAGTCTCTCAACCAGATTCTTACGGGAAAAAAAAATCACCAGCACACACATAAGGCAGTCATAAGGAGACCCAGCTACCGTCCCTGACAAGTTTGAACCTGTCTGCTCTCAGACAGGGAAACAAAACTGCAGTGTTCTGGGGCCAAGACGGTGTCCCCTTTTTCAGCATGCCAGCAAAGCAGCCGGCCTGAGAGTGTATGCACATGACAGGTTGGCTTTGTTAAGGTTTTCCTCACCAGCTGTGAATAAAATTGTAAATTAATTTCACTGTCACTGTGTGTTTTTCTCAATTCTATCTTCTAGTGGGTTAAAACAAACAAACAAAATCAGAAACGGATCTGTCTGTCTGTCTTCCTTTCTTCCTTCCTTCCTTCCTCCCTTCCTCCCTTCCTCCCTCCCTCCCTTCAAGAAGTAACACAAGAGCCACAACCACCTCAGGAAGAGCTCATGATGACAAGACCTGTTCTTCCGAAGGGTGAATTCTGGGACTCACTGTCACCTGCCTTCCCCTGTTGCTCATAGTTCCATTTCTTTGTCAAAGGAGTGTTAAAAATCCTCACTAGACGAACTTGGGAGGGGTGAGATTTCCATCTCTTGGATTAAACTTGTAAGATTTAATACCCCCTCTTGCAAAATCTGCAAGGTCAAGACACTTGCACACGTTGTCAGAGGATGGGCGCTCACTTGTGATGCCTCCCCTTTGACAGGGTTTGCTCCAGTGTCTCTCAGAGAAAGGGGTCTGAGAAACTCCTGGGAATGAGGCTCTCCTGCACGAAAGCAGGCCCCAGCCAGCCAGGGAGGAGTTCATGCTGCTGCTTAATCCACTTATAAATAAGACTGAGGCAACCACTCTACGTGTTGGGCTGCAAATAAATTCCTCTTCGTAGCTCTGTCACTGCCACACACAATAAGGCTGTTACGTGATTTAAACAAACCCACACAGTTTCTCCAAGGAGGGCCAAATGCTTGGCAGGTGTGAATCTTCATTTGCAGACCCTTCTCAGCAAAGAAAGGCAGGCTCAGTTGCTACCATTTTACAGGGGTTTAGAGCTGGTCTTTCTAAAGGTTTAGGAAACACCTCTGCTTTTCAAGGGTATCTGATAACACCATGTGTTTCTCAGTAGGAAACACAGAGCTTGTGTATGCATAAACCATTTCTGGAAGGACATACAAGAAACCGGTTAATCAGTTGCCTTGAGAAAGAGGTTGGATTGGGAAGGCGGATTCAGCTTTTACTGTAATCCTTTTAGAATAGCTAAACATCCTTTTTTTTATCATATGTATGGATTAAATTACACTGACATTGTTCTTTAGTCAATAAACAATACCATGCTTATACCCATCTTCATATCCTTTATCACTCCCAGTGTATTCACCCAAATAAATACTGGCCCAGTGACTAGAAATAAAACACAAATGAAGAGAAGAAATAAGAAACATTGTTTTGCCTTGTACCAGAAATTGAGGGATAGCAAATGAAAAGAGTAAGAAAAGCAGGGCCCAGGATGCCCTAACCTTTTCCCACTTGCACACCCCTTTTAAACCCATTTCTATACATTGTAGCCCTTGTTTTTAAATCAGCTGTTTTTAATACTGACACTTTGGTTCAGTGCCTACCTTAATGTAAAATAGTGGAAATGAAATAGTAAGTTGGGAAAGAGAAATTACTACACTAAAAGTACAAATCACAGATGTAATTTTATAATATTCGTAACAGCGTTCAGCATTGATGATGATGATCAAGTATTTAACAAACTTTTAATTTATTGTTGATAATAATATTTATTTCTGTTATCTGAAAAGTCTGTAATCATTGTTATGCAGACCACTTGCTGATTGAAACACTGTCAGTGAGATCGTTGATCTGCTTTGATGCACTTAGTTTCTTGAAGTCAGGCTGAAAAGATGCAAGATGATACAGTCTTAAATCCAGACTTGAATTAAGCTTGTTGTGGTACTTATTTTTTAATGAACATGTAAGAATACCTCTTGCCATTTACTATTAAATGAGTTCAGTATTAGTAAATGGCAAGAGGTATTTGAGTGCCTTCTCACTGAGCTGTTCATATTCCCTACTGACATCTGCCCAGAGGATAATAAGATGCTTTCTTTTAAAATCAGAATGTAAAGAAGAATCGGTTGAAAGTTCGATGAACTGCTCTTTTTCATTGATTGATAGTTTAGCTTATGGAAGAATTCTTCGTTGAAGAGGTCTGCAATACAGTTGTTTTCTTTTCCACATTGAGGGAAATATTTATACAAGGACACTTTAAGACCTTCCAAGTGACGTAAAATATCCTCTTTCACATTTTGGGATAAGTGCAAGTCCTTCTTAGATAAGAAGTTGTGCAGAGTTTCAAAAACTTCTGGCTGAACTCTTTAAATAAACGCTTTTCAAAAGTCCAGTTTTTTAATCATTGACTCAATTTTGTCAGTTACTTTGAATATAGTGATTGAGCTGTTTTGAAGTCCCAAGTTGAGTTTGTTTATTTCTAGAAAAATATCTGATAAATACACAAGACTTTGAAGCCAGTCACTGACCTGAAACTTTGGAATAAGGGAAACAATGGTCTTCAAAAAATACCTGGACTTCACGTCTAAGTTCAAACATCCGAGTAAGTACTTGGCCATGAGATAGCCACCTTACCTCCGTATGCAAAAGGAATGTGCTGTGAATGCTGTTCATTTCTTCATACAGCACTTCAAACAATCTGGAGTTTCATGGTTGTGACTTAATAAAATTTACAATTTTAAAGCCTCATCAAAACATCTCTCAGTTCACCAGGAAGAGGCTTAGATACAAGACTTTGTCTGTGAATGTAGCAGTGACTCCATGATACATGGAGAACTTCTTCTTTAATACGGCCACACAGGCCTATAAAACAACCTGACATAGGCTTGCTTGTCTCAGTGCATATACCACAACAATTCGACCAACTAATGTCCTTTTCAATGAAATAAGCACTGATTGCATTAAAAATACCTTTGCCTGTGGTAAGCCTCTGTCAATGGGTAACAAAGCAACAGGTTTTCCTCCATTTCATCTCCTACCAAATATCTCCTGATGATGAACAAAATAGATAAATCAGCAACATCTATACACTTTTATAGACCTGGATGGGAAAGAATTTACTTTTTCTAATTCTATCTACTACTACAGCTTCAACATTGTCAGATGTTTCCTGAATTCATCGAGACATTGTATTTTTTGAAAAAATAATGTATTTCTTTGTTTTTATCCATAGGTTGTTTAGTTTAAAATGTCACATGAGTAGAGAGGGTTTCATGCAACCGTTGGATAATATTTCCCCACACAAAATATACAAAGGCTTGGGCCAGTCATCATCCCCTAGAAATGAAAACCCATATTTAATATACTCTCCAGAGTATTTCCTTTTCTCCTGTGTAGTAACTGATGCACATGCCTTTTTACTATCTCCCAGTGTGCATGTAATTGTAGCTGCGGACATGTGTTGAGAAGTGGCAAGATGGGTTATAATCCATATCAAGTTTTGGTTTTATAACTGCTCCTGTTTGCAACACTGATCCATAACTGAAAGGCTTAAAACTCACTGACAATAGTAACTGAAACTGTGTTAAACATTAAATTAAAAAACCACTTGAAAAGAATCACGATTAAAGACAATGCACTTACTGTTACTCAGTAAATAACTAAACTGATCCAATAGTCTGGCTATGGATGTATTTATATGTTTGGGGAAGTTCTGGAAATGTCGCAAATGGGTTGTTCTGAAAGTGTGTGTAATGATTTGTAGAAGAGCAGTTTGGAGGAAGGGTTCACAGCCACACCCTCATCAATCATCATTTGCTAATGTGATCTAATTCTGAAGTGTCTCCATTAATGGTGATTCAAACTTAACATTTATTGTTCCGTAACTAACGTTTTGCATTTTTTTACTTTACTTGTTTTTTTACTATTAGTGATTATTTTTTTGCATACCCCTAATCGGCCCAGCAGGTACCACTGGGGGTACGCATACCACTGCATGCCATTCCTCTGTCTAGGATTCTCTTCCCCCAGACAGTCATAGGAGCCTCACATCCTTAGGTCTCCACTCATCTGCTCAAATGCCCCTTTATCAGAGAGGCCTTTCTTAATCCTCTGTGTAAGAAATAAAACAATTCTCCCTCAATTTTACTTTCCCCTGACACAGCTTTCCCCCCATTGAATGTGGCAACCCAAGTGTCCATATATTTACTTTCTCTGTGTCTGACTACTTGCACTAGAATTTAAGCTCCCAGAGGGAGCTTTATTTCCTGTGTACTCCCAGAGTTTAGAACTATGCCTGGCACACAGTAGGTGCTCCACACACACTTGCTACAGGAACAAACAAATACCTCAAGCTTCAGGGCAAGGCCTTTTTTAATTCATTTACTCTCTGATGGCTGGACAGAAAGTTTTGTTTTGCCTTAAAGAGACATTTCGTAAGCATTTGTTCAAGTGCACAATTGAATCACTTTTTACAAATGGTAGTGTTCACCTGGTACATAAAGATCAACTGTGTTTTTATTGCTTAGCAAATAAATTCAATATTGTGTTTAATTATAATGAAATAATACATTGTTTAGTCAGTTTGGTGGGCAGAAGAACAAACATGGTAGTCTGATTTCATTAGCCAGTGAAATCCATGACCACATTTATCAATTAGTTCTATAAAACCACAGCCTTTGTTGATGCAAAAGGTCAAACATTGATGAGGCATGCCAGAATCAGGTACAGAAAATCAATCAAGTGTTCCAGGGCTGAAATTTCCTTCTGCCATTAGTCTGGGTCCTCTGAGAAAAATGCCTTACTGAGAGTAAGCCACCGGGATAGTCACCCCACTAGGGGTCTGAAAAGGTTCTTAATTTCCCCCTCAAATGAACAATGAAAAATTTGCTTCAATATTGGAAAAGGTAAACTCAAAATGAGTTCAACTGCTTCCCAAACATTAAAGGCACAGTTGAAAATTGAAACAAAATGCAAGAATATAGTCTTCAAGTCTTATAATTTATCTCATATGCTCCAGGGCTTCCTAAAAAAATTATCGTAAGGATTTATGGTAAGTACCTGTTAAGTATATTAATTACACACAATTTCAAGATATTGCTAAAATGCCAAGAAAATGATTTCACTTGAAAGGAAAGCATAATCAGATTTAGTTGACTATAAACAGATTGGTCTTCAGAAGGTTGGTTCTGCAAACTAGAACCCTAGTTTCTGTGAAAATTCCTTATTCTCAGGAAGTATATTAAGGATCATTTTAGCTCAAGTCTATGCTACAGAGAAAATACAAATCAGCTGATAGCATGTATGCAAAGAACAATCTCTTATATTGGCCTGGCGCATTTCAAAGGACTGTTCATTTTCACTTCCAATTGATTTGAGTTTTACCAACACACTACAGGGAAGGCATCAATGATGCACCTATGGTACCAATGGGCATATGGGCTCAGCTCATTCGGCACCTGCCCATGTCCCCAGGACCAGCTTGAAGCAGACCTGGGTGTAACTACCCAGTTCTGAAAATCATGCCCAGCGTTCCTTTAGTTGAAAGAATATATGCTGTCTCTCAAACTTATTTTAACAATGAATGATCTTTTCCTATTCTTTTATAGCACTATATTTTAAATGGAATTGCACTTTGGGGACACTTAATTCTAAATGATGCAGTGCATCTTTTTTTAAATTTTTATTATTATTTTTTTTATCCTAGAGCCCCGTTTAGGCCAATTTCTAACGGGGCCTGGTTCTCTAGGGTTCTGTTCTCAGTTCACTGTTCCATTCAACACACTCTTATTGAGGAGTCTCATCCAGTTCCATGAACTAAAAGCTGTGTCCTGGTTACTTCCAAATTTTATTCCGGCCCATCCTCTTTACTGGGTTGCAGACTCGTATCCACCTGCCCATTGAGCATCTCCCCTGCAATGTGTCTCAGGCACCTGACACATGTCTCTAAATCTCATTATCTTCCTCTTCTGCCTCGATCTCTTCCTGCACTCACAATTTCTCTTAGCTAATGATTCCATCATCCACTGAACCTTCTAGCTAAACATTTGGGAATGATCCCAGGTTTCTTCTTCCCTCTTCTGGATCCACCCACTCACTAAGTCCTGTCGTTCTACTTGCTAATATACCTCTTAGGTTAAGTCTTCATTCTCTGTGCTCCCATAATGCCTCAGGCATACTCCAATTTTAGAAACCACCTGCCATTACTTATTAATGGACCATCTCTCACAGACCACAGGAAGAGCCTCAAAGGGCAGATACCATATCTACTCAGTCTGTATCTCTACCTCTTTACAAAAGTGGCAGCTCAGTAAATATGTGCGGAGCTCAACCGCATCACTGAAATCGAGTGAACAGTATCAAATGGCTCCAGATGTCCTAATTAGCTCTTCATGTCAGCAGTAAGTTGAAGACTGAAACAAGATTTTCTAGTAGTGATTTTTTTCTATATTCTGGAGATGGAAGACAAATTGCAAGTGAGCTATCCTAAGCAAACATCCATTCTGAGACATAATTTACTGCCTGAATATTTCTGACCTGAATTTCCTCATCTATAAAGGGAAACTTGGCACCAGGTACTCTTGGAGGTCTTGTCTGACTCTAATATTTTATAATTCCATTGTTGAAGATAAACACATAGAACCGGACACAGGACATCACTGTGAATGCATGGCTTCCCCAGGGATTAGCAATATGACCAGCCTCACCTAACTTTTAAGTAAATGATTTATAAGGAATGCCTAGTAAAATCTTGAAGCCCTTAGATGACAGTGAACACTCTCTGATAATGAAATGCCAATTGTGGGAAGATATGCCTCCTGGTATTAAACTACACTAGCCTTTAGAAGCCCTTGAACTTGCCATCCTTCCTCCTGACTCAGGGCACCAGCATTTGCTGTTTCTTATTTTGAAAGCTCTTTCTTTCCCTCTTCACTAGTTACCTCAGCTCAAGAGTCATGATCGGATCATATCACCCCATCAGAGGTTCTCATTTGTTGCAATGCCTTCCTCTTCTTCATGGCACTGGTTACAGTTGGGATTTTCTATGACTACGATTACTGAATTGATGTCTTTCTCTCTCACTAGACTATACTCTCCACAAGGGAGCCTTTTTGTTTTTTCTCATCATTGTATCCACATCCTTGGCAGAGAGATGATGTTCAATAAACATTTGTCTAATATTTCCACAGTTTGTGTGAAGAAGGAGAAAAGTGGTCAATGAATTTCATTGGGGGGGAATGTCAAGCTACTCTAATGAGCTGGAAAGCCTCTGAGCTCTGCATTCCATCCTTGAAAAAGGATCTTAGGCTTCAAGGTGACAGTGGAATAACAGGCATTGAATGATGCCATCATTTGGCAGAGCAAGCATGACAAGCTAAGAAAGGAGAAAGGAATATGACTAGAAAGTTCAGAGTTTTCATAACAATCCTGGGTAAGGGCTCACAGTCAAAATCTGATGTGAAAATGACTAACATACTGAGAACCCATGGCTAGCACAAGTACATCCTGAAGAAACAAGGACACGAGTATGAGAGTAACAAATGACAATGTGTAGCTGTCTTTGCAGCAAGTAGATCACGAAAGGGCAGACCCTCTTCTCAGAGCAGAAGGAATGATGTTCTCAGATGGAAAAGTGGAACCTGAGCTCCTAACTTTGATTCTCATCTTTATCTAAAAGGAAGACTTTTCTCACTAGAATGAGTAGAATAAATGGAATTGAATTCTAATGTAGGCAAGGTTACAGTAAGAGTCCGAAATTCCAGGCTCAAATGAAAAACAGCTGGGGACAAATGAAAACCAGTCTGCTGATAAGAGATGGGAAGAACATTCACAGGAGATGCCAATCAGACAGATGTTGCCACAGTTTTCAAGAGGGGGATAGGAAGACACGAGAGAGCAATAATGCAATCATGTGATAGTCATCCCTGACCTCACCTACAAACTGATTAGGAAACATGACTTAGACACAAAAGCAATGTTCAAGGAGGGAGCCTCACTATGGGCCCTCTGCGCAGTGATGCTCAGCTAACTTCAGACCACACAGGGATCTGGGGTCAGCAAGGCGCCTGATGGTCCCTTACGATATCCTTGAGAACCAAGAATCAGATGACATTAGAAATGGGTACATTCACGCAGATCCAATCGTTGTGTTCAGAGCCTAGACTAACAGATCTTACCTTGGAGGGATATTGGTAATCTCCCCAAATTCTGAATTTTTTTTAAAAACTGAAATTAGGTAGAGATTGTGCTCTCCATTTGAGGAGAAATCAAAGGTGATTTTCTTTAAAAGTTACTGTGCTATGTAAGGATATGAATACAACGCAATGTATCAGGCCTGGCAGTCCGCTTCTGTGGACCAGTCCCACATCTGGAAAATTATCACAGTGAGGACTTGGAGCTTTTGGACTAAATATTGATTATCCTGCACCCAAGAACCCAGCCTGGCAAGAACTACAGATGGCCCAATTTTCCTAAGTTGAAAATCATGTGTTGAAATATGTGTTCAAGTGTACCATGGTGAGAAAAAAATCAAAATTTCAGCTGGGCTCTCCTATAAATCCTTCCACAATCAAAGTGTTTTAGATACATCCCATGCTTTGTCAAACTGGCTGGCTGTAGGGGTTTGGGCTGAAATGTCAATGATGACTGAATGCCCCCTGAATGTGCCGCACGAAGCATGACAGAACACGGCGCCTGTCCTTCTGGAGGGCAGGTAAATGGCACACGTGCCCCTTTGTCTCCCTAACTTTTCCGTAGGGCTTGACTCTGGGGAAAAAAGTCAATGCCATGGTCAATTACTCACGAGCACTCTCTGGGCTCCCATCAGCCAGCAAGCCCAGGACAAAGGAATGATAAGTCTGCTCTCCCTTAGCAAAGTGACGCATGGACCATTTACCTTCCAGCCTGCTCATTTTGGTCTCTGGCACAAGGAAGGCTCCAGACTTCCCAACCAAATCAAAGGGGAAACCCTTCTGCTGCTGTCTCTCCTGGGAACCAGCCTTCTGTTCCTCCATGCGATGCACGAGCACACAAGTAGAAAAGCCCAGAAAAGGAACTGGCCTCTCTCCCTTCTCATAAGGCACAGTCGGCTGAGAGAGAGGAGTCATGGCAGGGGGAACCCAAGGTTCCACCTTCTAAAGTCCTCTTGGACAATGACTTGCAGATGACACCATCTTGGTAGTTTGTTGGAAAATACACACCTTCACTGAAAAAAAAAACAAACCCTCCCAAACAAACAACAACAACAACAACTCTATTTGGATGGGTCAGAGACGGCTCCGGAAAGCTCACTTAAGCTCTAGTAAAGGCCAGCCTGGAACTGACTGATAAGTGAGGCTGGCTGAGGCTCCGAAGTTTCTCACTGTGCTTTCTGGATCAAATTCGCACCCTCTGTGACCCAAATGTGCCCTTCACCGTGTATGAATTCCAAGGACTTGGCTTTCAAAGGCTTATCCTTAAGACTCTGCTCTCAGGCCAGTACCTTGAATGGAATTAGATTATCCTGTGAAATAAATCCACAGGATAAAATTAGTGTTTGAATGTATCATAATTAAATGTGCTCCCTTCAAATCAACCATACCAGTTACAGCCGACACATGGGATTCGAGTCCAAGAGTAAATTAAAATAAATGCTCAGAATTGAACCACAGGTACCAAGGTTTGAAATGAGACTGCTCAAGATGTGGGCTGATGCTGCCTCACCAGAAACTGCTTCAGCTGAGCGTCCACCCTCCATACTTCAAGGCAAATGAAACACGTAACGCAGAGGCAGTCACATGACAGCAGGCTTGCTGCCCCCAGCCACGTGACGTGGTGCCTAAGTAAAGCCTCTGAGAGCGTGAGGAAACAAATTTAGACCTCCCCGCTTTCCCCTGCTACTGCGGTCTGCATGCTGTGTCCCCTCAAAAATTCCTATGTTGAAATTCAACCCCCAAAGATGATGGTATGAGGGGGCAGGCCGTTGAGAGGTACTTAGGTCACGAGGGTGGAGCCCTCACGGACAGAATTAGTGCCCTTCTAAGAGAGGCTCCAGAAAGATCCCTAGCCCCTCCTGCCATGTGAGGACACAGCAAAAAGGCAGCCATCACCAGACATTGACTCAAAGCTGGCACCTTGATCTTGGACTTGCGGCCTCCAGAACTGTGAGAAATAAATGTCTGTGGTTTGTAAGCTACCCAGTCTGCGTCGTTTGTTACAGCAGCCCCAATGGGCTAAGATATTTCATGAACTAAAGTTGCCCGATCGCCAGAAGGAGTCCAAGAAGCCCAAGCGTTCGTCTCTCCTGAGGAGACAGCGTAGTTTGAGTTCTGGCTTTGCCACCAGTGAGTGGCCTGGCTACCAAGCCTTTCTAAGACACAGTCACTCATCTAAATAACACGAACACTATCATCAGTACGTAAAGTACTGTCAGGATTCAGGGAGAAATGCAGGTCAAGTGCGGGCCTGGGACAAGTGCTCAGCTGAGCTCCTGTTGCCCTTGCTATTATTTTGACTGACAACAGACGTTCCTGTCAGGTAGGGAAGCCATTACTCTTAAAAATTAAATGTGAGGAAGGCTCTCTCTGGGGGTAAACTGAGCAGAGATGGGTAGATAAGCCAAACGAGCTCAGGGCCCAGAGTCTGCCATCGCCACCAGGAAGGACTCTGAGCTGTCCCCCCGCCACACCGCCGTCAGAGATGACATCAGCAACCACTGCCAATCGTGCGCTGGGCAGTGCTGACAGAGCAAGTCCCGTGTGGGAGCCCCCAGCAGACATCACCGCCTGGTTCAGAAAGCACGCAGCACGGGCTGTCTAAAGCCACCTGGGGCAGCTCCACAACTTAGGGATGAGCGCTGACCCCCAATTCCCTTCAAGAGGATGGCCCGCTGCTGCTCACCCAGCCTGGCTCCCTCCTCTGCACCCCCTTCTCTGCCTCACAGCCGGGGCTGCGACAAAGGCATCTAGTTGAGGTGTCCAGGCTCTGCGCTGAGAATTAACGAGAAGACATTCTGTTTTCCTCCTTCGCTTTCCTACTTCTTTCTGGCACCTTCGGCCAGTCCTGTCGCAGTCCTGACTCATCTCACTCCTTTCTTCCCATTTTGACTCCCAGGGTCTTTAAGAAGACTCTCTGTTTTTTAAAGCCCTCCCACACTATAATAATGAGGTCAATTCTGTTATGAGCTCACAAGAGGCACAGCACTGAGCAAGGCTAATAAATAGCAAATTTCGATGAGGAAATTTTTTTACATCAATATTCATGCTCCTACGATAAAAATGTGTTTTTTTCTCAAAGGACAGCAACAATTGCATCTCAAGAGGAAACAAAGTATGTGTGGCAGCTAGGTTATAATGTGATTTAAAGAGTGGGAGGACATCGGCGAGAGGGAAATACAAAAATTTAAGAACAGCAAATGTTTAACACCCCTTATGACATTTCCCACCTTATTCAATCTTCCGTCTGACTCCAGGTTTCACAGGACATCCCCTGACCTCTGAGATCCAACAACGTCAACTACGTGGGACCACAAATGAAAAACGCCATCACGTGGGTGGGACCCTGCTCACTGACACTTCACCTCAGCTCCTTGGCTGGTGAGCCACGACCCCATCTGACTCTGATTCTTACTACAGCAATCAGGACAATGGTTAAACACACCCTTTGGTTTAGGCATGGACTCAAAATGGAATGGATCACACTTCCAAAGTTAAAACAGAAATGAAGAGAAAGCAATGACGTGTTCAGCTCCTTGCAAACGCCAGCAGGGCAAATGCATCAACAGTCTCTTCCCTTCTACCAATGCCACGTGGGACCATGCTTTAGTCTGCAGGCAATGCCGATCACTGTGTTATTCATTTATTTGAATGGACACCTAAACCTCTGTGAATTTAATTCCCAAAGCCTGGATGAAGCCAGGAGAGCAAACAGGGGCTGTACTATAACAGGGGTTCCAAGCAGCCAGGACTCACCTGTAGATGATGCCTTTCTCATGTAGAAACATGAGCGCCGAGATGATCTCTGCGGCATAGAAACGAGCCCGTGCTTCATCAAAACGACGAGACTTCTGAATGTGAAACATCAGGTCGCCCCCATTCACAAACTCCATCACAAAAAACAGACGATCCTGGAGACAAACACAAGAGAGGATCCAACGTGGTGTAGCAATGAGCCTAGAGTCCAATCAGCATTGGGTTATGGTGGGTGGCGGTGGCATGAGGAGAAGAGTTTGTCAAATGGAGGTACCCAACGCAACAACCTGACGGGGGGCTGGGCAACGCTGATGGGTCTGGTGAGATCAGATCCCTGAGAGGAGGTGGAAAGCAATTCCCAGATGTGGTTGCACACAGCCTGGAATTTCTACAGTAAATAGAAAGTAGAGAAGGCATCAGAAGCCTTTGGTCCTAGTTCTAGCTTTGTGCCTTAAACGCCATGTAACCTTGTGCTTAATTTTTTTGGACATTCAACACTGGCAAAGTGAGGATGCTGATGCTATCCCTAACTGCATCACAGTCTTTTACAATGTGGGAGAGAGCGACATAAATTGAAAGGTACGTGCCTTGCACTGGAACATGCAGGGTTAGTCGTAGAAAGGAAGGGCCATCTAACAGTGCTTTAGTCCTCACACCTGGGCAGACAAAAATCCTAGGGAAAGAAAGGGGAACGCTTTGGACAAATCGGCCAACCAGCAGTCTAATGAATGCCTCGGAGTGGCCTCCATGTTAGAAATCCCTCCTGGCCCACCAGAAGATTCCTGAGTCAGGAGGGGAAACGTAAGGAACTCTCAACCCAGCAAGTGAAACGGGCTCTAAAAGTTAGCGATGTCTGTGCCAAGTACTGTGCATGAAGTGCTGTAAACATGAAGGGGGCTTAATGAGAGAAATGTTCAAGTCTAACTCAAAAGGTGACATCTCCAAGACTGACAGTATAAAACTCTTTGTTTCAGGAACCTCTAAGACAATGGATTTCCTCCCTCCCTCCCACTAACCTTTATGAGTCCCAGGTCAGCCAGGTGTTCAGTTAGGTGCTGGGAACCCAACAGAGAGTAAACAGGCATGAAACAGGCAGAGCCTCTACCCTTATCTGGTGTGGGAGACAGACATTCCTTTAAAACAATTACATAAACAAGCACATAAACAAATTCCGGTAAACCCTGTGAAGGAAAAGTGGAGAAGTGCTAAGATCTGGCAATCTGCTCAGAGTCAGGGGAGGCTTCTCTGAGCAAGGGACCGAGGCCTGCGGAGCTAGTGATCGAGGAGGCTTCTTTGAGGCAGGAGGGAGAGTGGGATGTCAGGAGACTGGTATTTCACCAATTCAGAGCCTGGGCGTACAAAGAACCCGTCTTTGGGGTGTTAAGTATCACCAGCTTTGCTCCGTGTGTTACCACGCAGTCACAGCTTAGCAGCAAAGGAAGTTTTTGTGTGCATTTGCACACCCCCCCCCTATTCATCACCCGTTTAATTAGGTCCATCCTTATCAGAAGACACTACAACTTAAAATTCCGTGTCTATAAAACATCCTACCCCCGGGCTCGCCCCCCCCCCCCTCTCTCTCTCTCACTCTATCTGCTAAGGAGAAGAATGAAGAGTCAAGAGGGCACAAGATTTACATGCAGAAAAGCAAACACCAAACAGTGACAACGCAGTGACTCTTCAGGTTGGACAATGCACGCCAAAAGACACAGCAAGCCAGCAGACTAAGCTAACCGCCCTCATGAGTATGACTGACAAGCAGAGAGGCAGGGTGGGGCGGGACACGCCTGGATGAGCAGTGGTGGTTGGAGGTTTCCATATGGGATGAGCTCTGGTGGAATGAGGGGGTCAGCAGTGGGTTGGGTGGAGGGTAAGTACGCAGTGGAGATACCCGTATGTCTAAGGGCTGTGTCCACACAGGAAGCTGTGATGCAGATGCTGTGTTCATCTGGAGGGGTGACCAAAGACGACTCATGCAGTAAAGCTACCCCGAACCACCGCGGCAAGTGGGCCAGTCTTAGCAGCCGTTCACCTACTTCTCGGCCAGGACCGTCACGTGAATTCCGAAAGCTCAAAAGACCTGATTGCAGCTACTGAGTCAGTAGGTAAGTGGCTGCTCTTTGGGCTGCTGGAAGTTAGTGTCCTTGGCAAGCGTCGCGCAGGCAGCAGGCATCAAAAAGATGAGCACCCTCCAAGGGACATTTTATCCATTTCTAGTTCTCCCCAACTCACTCTCCTATCTCAAGACTGAAGAGCCAGACCCTGGTCTAAACTCAGGATCTGGGGAGAAGAAATACTCTCTTCTAACCTTGCCCATTCTCCTCTTTCTTGACCCCACCTCCAGCCCTGGAGGCCAAGAAGATCCATTCATCAGGTAGGAGGGCCAGGGGGGGGAGCTGGGAGGAACGGGCCTGTGAGACCCAGCGAGGGGGTAGCAAGCTTTAGAACTGCGAAAATGTGGGTTTCTTTGCCTCCGGTCTCATTTCTAACCTCCTTCTGGCACCATCTACAACAGTGGGTATAATTCACATCCCTGGGGCTACACGCGACTCTTGAAGCAAGCAGGAAGGGGAAACAAGCCAGCGCAGATACGACGTTTAACCGAAACGAAGGGTCACAAGATAGAAAAATAAAAGCAGGTTTATCAACGAGCAGACCGCTTTCGCCGTGAGGAGACCGTCCCTTTGCACGCACTTCTCTTCACTTTATTTAAAATGTCTGCTGCAGAGGCGGTTCAATTTTGGCAGCAGTTTTTTCAAGACTTCTTTTCCAGAGGAAGAGCTAAATGACAAAATCTCCAGCGTTTAGCCCAGAAGACCCACTCATTATTGCGGGGCGGGGATGAGTGAGGTGAGTGGGGGGTCATCCCCAGCAGTAAAATGTCATGAAGCATGTCCTCAGGTAACGACTCCAGAAAGTATGCAATAAACAGCAGTGGCTGCAGCTGTTGGTGGCTGGGTAGTGACTATGTTTTCAGTTTAAAAAATAAGGTAAAAAATGTGAATGATTTCAGTTATAGCCAAAGATGCGGATATAGTTTCTATATTACTTACACACACACACACACACACACACCCCGACAGAAGTCAGCTTTCGTTCATAGGATTTGGGATGACAGTAATTTATTCTTTTCAGTATCTCTGGAGGTTTCTGTGATAAGGGTGAATTATTTTTATAATTAGAAACAAACCAAAGTCACATGGGCATCCTCCATATTTTTCTCATTTTCCTCTGAAAGAGGAAAGGTGGGACACTGAAAGGTACAGCTGGAGCCTGGCTTAGAGCACAGTTATTAGGCAGGGGGCGCCAGGAAGAGGGCCTTTCACCCCTGCTGCCCTCTATTAAGGGCCACTATTAAGCACCTTCTCCTGTAATGGCTTTTCCTTTCTTTTTTTTTTTAAACTACTTTGGGAGTTTTATTTATATGGAAAAGACTTGCAGTAATCTTATAAATAAATTTAAAAAGCCGTATTGTTACTGTTATATGGCAGCTGGAATTATAACTCTCAGAAAATCTCCCCTTATGAAAGTTAGAAATCTTCTGCTTGGCCTCATGTTTTCATTATCAGTTTATTTTATTTTTTTATTATTAGACTTACTGGGGTGACATCTGTTAGCAAGGATTACATAGGTCTCAGGCATACAATTCTACAGTGCATTGTCAACTTGTTGTATAGTAAGTTCACCACCCAGTGTGAGTTCTCTTTCCATCACCTTATATTTAGCTCCTCCCTCCCTCCTCTCCCCACCTCCTCCTTCCATAATGGCTTTTCTGATGCCTAAAGTAACCAGGCCATCACGTTTGTTGGAATGACATCCAAGATAAGACTCAGCTGGCTCTGGTTTGGGTCTCGGGGGCTCCACTGGGAGCACAGGGTCTGAATTCTGGAATGGAGGCTTTCGAGCATCTACGAGGCTTTCCGAGATCGTTTATGCTTCCTCTAAGGTTCTTACAGGAAGTGATGTTTTCTAAGTACACACTCTGCAGGCCCTGGGTGGGGACCAACTGTTGTACAATGAGTGGGATCCTACACTTGCTCTCAGAAAGCTCACAGACACGCAGACAGCGCACATCACCCCAGTGTCGTGGGGACACAGGGCGTGTCGTGGGGACACAGAGCAGGGGCATCTGAACAGCATGGGGTGGGACTTGAGGACAGCTTCTAAGAGGAGCCAGTCCAGTGTGAGGCAGGAGGGCGTAGTGACTGCAAAGGGAGACGTCTCCAAGTGCCGAGGCTGCCGAGTGTGGCGCACCATGAAATGCACGCTGCTACTTTCACATCGAGGTTGGCAGGAAAAGCAAAAGGCTTGGTAGGGTGCTGCCTTTTCCCCCAACCCCAGGTCACCCACAGCTGGGAACTGCAGGACTCAGTTCTGTTACCACACACCATCCTTCACCTGTTGGTCTCTACCATAACTACAGGCCCAGTGTCTGTGCTAACACAGGCGGCAGCCATGGGGCGTGGCGTGGAAGAGACTCACGGCAGTGCTGGAACCTACCTGCCACATATAACAAAACAACATCGGCTACAAAACCAAGTCACTCCAGCTAAGTGTGAGTCCTAGGGCTTGAATCCCCTTAACCTGAAGGAGGCCTTTCACCTGCGGTGACTGCCCTTTGCAAAGCAGAGACCTGAAGTTCTAAAAGGGGGCAGACGATAACCTCCACCTTCACCTCCACTCTCCATCTGCGCTGTTTAAAAACTGGTCTCACCGATTACCTGCCAAACACTAAGTCATGCTGCACAAACTCAACTGTGAAGCAACTAGGGGGCACATTTGCAGGATCCCTGCATTTAGGGAGGCACAGCAGGATAGATTAAGGTTGTCATGAGTCACCCTGAGGCAGGGAAGAGCTTCCCTAACCCACCCTGAGCAGTGACAGCAAAGACAGCTGCTTCTGTATTTAAATCCTTGTAGACAGCCATCCCAGTGTGTCTAAAGTCCCATTTCCTAGATGCAGAGCCCAGACACCAGCCCAGCTTTCCCTGAGGCCTCTGGCTCTTCAAAGGTCAATGTTGCCCTAATCTTCATGGTATGAAACCTAAGGTCCCAGAGACAGGTTTAACCTTAGTTCTAAGGCCACATGGCCCAGCCCTTTGTCTGTCCCTCCCTCCTCTTTTTTTAATCCCTGAGTTAGTCAACCACAAATACAAGTCATTAAGACAGGCCATGGGGCTGTCACCTGCCCCAGCCTGACAGTGGCTGTCAGTATATGCAGTGGGCCTTCCCTAAATGCCCTGATAAGACTGTTGTGTAGGAGGTAAAACTGATGGGTAACTGCATACAGAAAAGCTCAAAATGGAACAGCTAGATTGATGAAAGTGATATGTTAAGATGGTACCTGTGACAAGGTGACATCGCCTCAGAAGGGTGACCACAGAGTGAGCACAAACCAGGGACAAGAGCCCTAGGGTCAGTATGCTAGACCTTGGGGTGTATCTTTCCAGCTCACTGATCCCTTTCTCAGAGAACTGGCCTCATGTGGTCATGTGGGCAAATGCAGGCCGTCTTGCAAATGGCCAGCTGGACCACGCCGGGCCTTCCCCAATCTCTTTTCCAGAAAACTGGAACTGAGATGGAGAGGTTTTGACACAGGCTGTGCTGTGTGCAGGACATGAAGAAACATGAATTAGGCAGCGCAGGCTGACTTTGTGGTGTGAACATGTGAGATGTCTGCGTGTATCAGACTGGTGAAAGCCTGGATGGATGGACGGATGGACAGATGGACAAGGTTAGGAGGACGAAGGAGAAACACAGAATGAGGCAGAGACAAGAGATCAGGGAGCATGAGTGAGCCCAAAAGAAGACCTGGGTTCTTCATGTCTTTTCATTTCAGATCCCCAGAGAGACCTGGCCAATTTCTGTCCTCTTTTTCTCTGGATCCTTATTTTCACGTCTCCCTTTTTTTGCATGACCTTAGTTAAGTTGCTTCCTGTTACTTGCTACCAGAATTTTCACTGAAACACACACCAATTTTTAAGGGGTGGGAGATTTCTTTATTTATAACTCAGGTAATAACACCTATAACTACAGGGATTGTGTGAGGATTAAACCCAAAGCAAAGTGCCTTGCCCAGCACCAGCCCCAGAAAAGAATCTCAGAGAACAGAAGCTATTGCTATTACCATGTCACACAAAGAGGCTAAGCTAACTCTAGACCTTGTGCACAGTGTCCAAGTCCTGGGGTTACCGAGCAGAAGGACAAGGTGAGGGCTGTGGAGCCAGGATGTCTGGGATGCAAAAGCAGCTCCCACTGTGCTGTATTTATTTCCTCTCTCTCAAAACTCCCATCTGCAAAATGTGGATAACAAGGCGACTGAACCCATAGGTGTGTGAGGATGAAATGACTTAAACTGAGAATTTCAAACAGTGCCCGGCACACAGGGAATGTTCAATAAATGCTAGTAACTACTATGGTTATCGTCATTACTGCTACCACTTCCATCACCACTTCAGCCTCCACGGCCATCTCTCTGCGCCTGGGGTTCTAGCCCCTGGAGGGGAGCTGCAGCATCCCTGGCAGTAAGTGAGGCAGAGATGGTGTCTCACTTGTGGAGCTCTCAGACGGGTAAGTAAACAGGAATGCAACAGCAGCTACAGCAGCTCCCTGACTCAGTGTGCGACAGGAATCTAGCGGGTTCAATCAGGAGGACACCGAGGTCAGCTGCTGGGGTGAAGGGGTGTTTCCTGATACCACTTGGTCATGACCTCGATCTGCTAAGGAGGACTCTTCTTTCTGGGAAATGATAACTATGCGAGAGTTTCAAAACTAGATCGGATAAGCAAAACATATTGTAACCAAAGTTTCAGTTCCAGTAAGTTTTCTGACTTTGTAGTAACCGATGATAATTCATATTCTCTGTTTTATAAATTTATCATCACAGTCATTACTGCAAAGCAAATGTGCTCCCCTATGGACTGCAAGCATATTATAGTAAACAAGACTTTTTGTCGTAGCTATTCTCCTCTTCCATAAAGTTGATTTATTCTGATCAACAGAAGAGAGTTTTCTGTTCACAGCAGGAATCCATAGTCCCTACAATCTATAGATACAAATCTCACTTGAAGATATATTACAGTGAAGATGCAGATTACCTTTTGGAAATAATTCAAAGACTACAAACAACAGAGAAAGTTAATGACTTTTAAAATTATTTCTTTAGAGCAATGTCGAGCTGGGAGCCATATCTAGACCTATTTGCCTAAGTTCTAAGAATTGCTTTGGAAATATTTCTGAATGAGTAGCACATCAACCCTATATCAAAAGCTGCAGAGTGCTACTGACCAGCTGTGGACAAGGACAAGGAAACCTCCAGTAACAGCAGTGTTAAATTTCTCATAAGTGCCCCCTGCATTATGGTTTTTCTCCAGCGAAGTCCTCTACAGGGTGACTAGAGAGTTCATATCAACAGGAAACAGCTATTGACGTCAAAGAGGTCACAGTGGAAAACCACCCTCGTGAGGAAATCTGATTGCACCATGCCTGAACTGGAAATAGCTTAAATTTAACCACATTGAGAATGATTACAAAGGCTTTAAGGAAGAAACGAGGAGAGAGAATTGAATGGCTTCTTTGCTTTTACTTTTTGACTAATCATTTTACACAGTCTGAAAAATAGCAGATGCTAATGCATTCACCCAGTCACCCCTCTGTCAAGCCCATGGGCATGATGCATCCTGTCTGAGCTTAGAGACTAGTCTTTGGGAAAAAGAAATATATCTCCAATATAGTGAGCCCTTAGGAACTTGCATTTCAAACCTGGAGGAACACACAGCTCTTCTCAAAGACCCAGTGAACTGCATGCACTATGGCCATCTCTTGTAATGGAACTCGACAAGGCTAACTGGCGTGTATACTGGACTAGGGAAGAAATGGGGCAAACTCACTTGCAGTTCAACACACTATAAAGCATCTGGGCCATGATATTCTTAAAGCATAAGCAGTACACATGTGATCAGGGATACAAAGCAAGGTCGAAACCCAAGTCCTCCCTTCCTGGCGGAGTCCCTCTGGCGTCTCTGGTGCGCACGCATCTTGCCCGGTATCACTGTGCTGGGCTGCACTGGTCTCATACACCTGTGGTCTCATTTTCTATGGAGGTCCTGAAGGCAGAGCCCAGATGCTAAATGGTGTATCTCTGATATCACAAAGCATGGCGCCTGGGCCCTGGTAAGGGTTAATAAACCCTATGGGAATTAACACGCAGGAGACCATTTTTGTTTCTTGGTACAATTTAAACAAGAACATTAGAAAAGAACAAACTGCCAAGATTAGTTCTATCCGCCCACTTTATGTAAGGTGACTTGCCTGTAGTTAAAATCATCTGCGGAAGGGTTCACGAAGAGAAGCAGGTCTGCCTGATGCCACTTCATTTCCCTTTATTTATAAAGCTTTGGTTTTTCTGTTTATAAAAGTAATTATGTGTTTGTAGTTCAAATGTCAGTACCAAGTAAATACATAAAAAATTGAGGAATAGTAAATAAAATGAAAATAAAATCACCTATAATCTTGACACCCAGAGACAGAAGTCCAAATGCAAGGAGAAACAAAGGGCTTTGAGTGTCCAAAGAACTGGAGATTTCAGGGTGAATGAGACATTTACGAGGTGACTTCAACTAGGATTTGTTTTCCTCATATGTCCTACTTAACACTCTATATAGCATGTTTAAAAAAGATAAAAATAAAAAAGTCTTTCTTTTTCACTTATTTTACATGATAGTTCCTAATATACTTAGCCTTCAAAACCATGATTTTTTTTTTTTAACAGTTGCACACTATTCTCAATGCATGTCTATAGAGTCCTACAATTAGCTCAACTTCTAATTAAGTTAATGAAAATAAGAGAGCATATAGGCTAATCGCTATATCATAGTAAAGATGATTTTTATTGGCCTGGACAAAAATAGGCATCTCAGAGCAGATTATTGCTCACATGATGTTTTAATTCTGAATTACACTCACAAATCTAGATTCTGAATTTAGATTCACCAAGAAGATATTTTAGGTGATCATTTACTTTTTAATAAAGATTTATGGTGTTCCCTGGCGGTGTAGTGGCTAGGCTTCGGTGCTCTCAACACCGTGGCCTGGGTTTGATTCCCAGCCAGGGAGCTACCCCCACAAAAAAAAAAATTAATGAAGGTTTAGTCACCTAAAAGTATGCCCAACAGGATTCCTTGAAATCATTATTTCACATAGTGCAATTCTCTTTGTAAGGATTTTGGTTTAAGCACCAAACGGGAGGTGGTCTACTGAAGATATTTATGGAGTTAATCTGCATAGGGCTATAGAGTAAAGAGTACAAATACCATTTTATTAATTTAGATGGTTTTTACATGACAGCGGTCCCTAAACTTTGCAGCCTTTCAAAGAAGCCAAGACTTCAACTTTAATGTGCAGATGAATTAGGCATTTCTACCTCCCAGGAGACCCTGGGTTACAATTGTCTGATCAAACTTTTTGCCCAGTTAGAGAAGCAGTGAATATGGCCACGATTATTCCAAGAATAATATGCCTCAAGGTGCTGCCTGGGAATCCGCGGGCTGCCAGTACGTGGCTCTCTCTGCTCTACAGAGTGCAGTGCTCGCGGCAGGTTCCATCTGGAACGTGCATCCCAGGTGCTATTCTGAGTTTGGTGCTTCCAGTGCAGCCCCAGCATGTTTTCCTTTTCCTGGCTGGAGAATCGAGATGCGTTCAAGCACATGACTCCCCCACCGTCTCCTTGCAAACCCTTTTGGCAATACTGGTGAAATACTGATGTTCACTGTCCATTGAGGAAGAAAGACACAGACCCTCCTATGAAGGCAGGGAGACCAAAGTAAAAGACGTATAATCTAATAAGATGAGGGGCCAAGGCATCAGGAACAAATGAAAAGTTTTACCCAGAAGAGAGGACTTGGTGTTAACTGTGTAGAGAAGCTGCGATTGGTTAAATGGAGTTCAGATGGGCCTTTCAAACCCTCAAGGACAAGATCAGAAACCAAGATGGCTACACCAAAAGCCTCATCCCACGTCCGATGGATAGCTTCGAGTCTTTCGGTGAACTGACTTTATCTCGGCACTTGATTCCTCTTCCGACGAAACCATGTCCTTCTGATTCCTCTTTTGGACTTTTCCCCACCCTTCTCTCTCCACTTCTACTTACAATTACCTTTTTAGCTTTGCTCTCTTGTCCATCTATAAATACCTACTGAAATATTTTAAATTAATAATTTCTACTATACCAGGAGGATACTAAGGACACCAAAATCTAACCTGCCATCTGAACCATGTTCCTGAGCAACAAATTTCTTACCACTGGATGTCTCACAAATAAATGAATTATATCCCATTCTCCTGGGCTCCCAACTGGCCAGAGCTCTGGCCTCTCCTCTCTTACCCTTAAAAGTCCTATCGATTTCACCTCCTTGACTGCAAAGAACACCTCCTCAAACTCACATCTGATGTTTCTCCCTGATCTGCCAGATCCTTTCATCTTCATGATTGAGTGTACCTTAGCAAAGGCTGCCAGACCCATGATGGCTTTGCTTCTTCATCACTACCCACAGGTTCTCTCCTACATTCCTGCTGCATCAAGTTATTTGGAGGATTCTGAGCACTTCATACATTTTAATTCTATGTGCGTTTGAAGGAATGTTACCTCTGTCTGGAAGGCCTGTCCCCCCTCACCCATCCTGTGACTACAGGGCTCCTATCCATCCTCAAAACAGCTTAGACAGCCCCTCCACTGGGAGCCCTTCCAGCCTCCCCAAGGACCAAGTTATGACTTCCTTCTTTCTATCACATGGTGTTACAGGTACCTGTGTTTAGGATGGTCATTGGCTGAAAGAAACTAGAGGATAGGTCCACATTTTTCTTCTATATATCTTCAGTTGCTGGCCCATAATATGTGCTCAGTAAACCTTTACTGAATTGAATAAAAATGCAAGAAATGGCCACCATCTCTACTGGCTAGGGTCTGTAGAGACCACTCAGTTTTGAAGAGAGCACCTAAGGTATCTGTATCTTTCAGCTGATATGACATTTTGACGTATGGAAAGCAAAAGAAAGAAGAGAGCAGTTTTCTTTTCCCAAAGCATACTTGTATTACTAAGAGCAGATTTTTCTACATTGTTTGATGAATGTTTCTTAAAGTGTTGATTATCAGATAGGCATGCCTGTAAGTTCAGGGTAGGGATAATGATTTTCATAAAATGCCACGATTCAACAATGTCTTGATGGCAAAGTGGAAGAATCATCATCAAACACCAAAACAACAGAAGCTCTGCTCTTTCAACAGCTTGCTTTTAAAGTAGTCACTTTAAATATATGCTCACTCACTGAGCTAATCTTTTGCTCCCCGCATGCCCCCAGGCTCTGGTAGTTCTGCCTTATCACAGCAGGCTTCACTGTTCAGAACCGCTGGCAGCAAGCTAACAACCCTCACTCACATTCCACAGACCCTGTATGCTTTCTGTCTCCTCCCAGCCCCTGCAAGTGACACAGTGCAGCCCCTGATAGCAGTGAGGGGGCCCCAAAACAGGAACTTTGCCTATCTACAAAATCAGAGAAAAAAGATAACACATTTTATAAGGTCCCTAAAAAGTGAAGTGATCTTACAGCCCATCTGACTTCTCATATCTAGGACAGATCACCTGACATTCATGTAAGGCAGTGAGTGGTTTTCAACTGGGGTTATTCTCCCTACTAGGGGACATTTGGCAATGTCTGGAGACATTTTTGGTCATCACCATGAGGGAGCTGCTACTGGCAGGTAATGAGTAGAGGCCAGGGGTGCTGATAATCGTACCATGCACAGGATAGCCCCTCAACTACCAAGGATTAGCCCACCCTAAAGATTAGCAGTGGGCAAATGACACCACACTATGCAAATAAGTGGCTTTTTTTTTTTTTCTGAAAAGCTTGAAAATTCATTAGTCATTTGACTATTAGACCTGTTGGTGAGGGTAAAGGTGATGGGGATAAAGTTCTGAGCCAGGTGGAAGGGAATTTCCTGCTTCAGATCGGCCTGAAGCCCAAGTAAGGAGGAATAAATTAAGTTAATTGATCAGACCCTCGATTCTACAGGCTTCCAGAAGAGAAACTTAATGAGTCTCTAGGTCAACCCCACCATATCAGGTCCCTACTTTGTTGGCTGTATCGAACTCATTTTGAACGTCCTTTCACCCTTGGCTAGAAGCCCTGGGCTTGCTGTGGGCACAGGCTCCTCCCACTTCACAAGGAGACCATGGCTTAGTGATCCCTGAGCGTGAGCAGGAGGCGGAATAAGGCAGCGACACGGTCTGCAGCACAGAAGGAAAAAACCAGGTATTCGGGGAGGGAGGAGTTTTGCTGGAAGGGCTTTCCGCTTTTGTTTTGCTTGGGAATTATATGTGACATTATTTTAATGTTTCAAATACCATACACGGTTAAGAATGGAGTTAAGGCACTGTGGGAAGAGTTCCAAGACTCCGTTTGTAACACCTAACCGATAAATCATTACAGACTGTCCTAAAGGAGTAGGTAGGAATGAACTCGAAATACAATGTGGACGTGCTCTTTTGCTTGACAAATATACTAAAGCTTGGACACCTCTCACAGAAAGCAAACGGGAACTCCCTGGGTGGCCCCGAAGGGAGGAATGGGCACACATAAACCCTTTGGCAGAGCGGGGAGGGTCTGCAAGGCATGAGCTGACACAGGAGGCAGGAGAGCAGAGACAGCCTTGGTGACATACAGGTTAATGGGGTGGGGGCTGTCAGAGATGAGATCAGTCAACCCAGCAGGACAAGGAAGACTGTCCACGCAGCAATGGTGGGCTAGGGAAGCTGGCTGGGCTGCTGCTCTTCCCCTTACCCCCTGCTCTGGCCCCCCCCCCAAGCCCAGTGGTGCCAGGGAACCCATCACTGAGCAGAGGCTTGGGCCCCTTCCCAGTAATCTCCATCCATCAGCTCCTAAATTCACTGTATCACGCCCCCCCCCCCCCAAAAAAAAGAGGTACACTTGATATGCAAATGTAGCTTTAAGACAAATCCCTTCCGAGCAGATGGCTGCTTTGAGCCTGCCCAGAACTGCTATGGTCACCAGCTACATCACAAACATTTGCTGAAGGAATGAACAACTTCGGCCCTCACCTGTCAGTGGGCAGTTCCTTATTCTTGCAAGTGGGCTAAGTTTATACTAACAGACAGGCCCGATTCTGTCATGAGAGGCCCTGGAAAGTTCGGGAGCCTGGACGAGATGGAACGCAGCGGGCTTCTCTCCAGGGACAAAGTAATTAGGGAAAACTCAAGTACTTTGGTTTCCACCAGAGCAGTCAGGTTCGGTTTTCTGGGTGGGGTGGACCCAGTGCCACCACTCGCAGGTGCAGCTTCAGGCCTGAAGGTCCCAGTCGTCAAGGCAGGAGCCAACCCAACTTCCTCTGGAAACGGCTCAGCCCTCCCCCCCACCCCTGCTGCTTAAAGCTCAGGGGTAGCTGATGTGTTAGTTGTACAGCTACTCCAGTTGCCCTTCTGAGGAAAGACTGACATGTCTGTGCGGCTGTGCCCCAGAGTCCAGGGGTCATTTTTGACGACCTGTCCTCCTGGAGTATAATGACTGCATTTGCTCCATGCTATCTGCCACACACTGCTGTTCCATCTGTTTTATCTTCTTGTCCCAACTAGACTGAGGATGCAAAGAACTGCTTCTTTTGCCCAGTTCTCAGTCAGTGTGATCCTGGGCTGCTGGACTTCTCACTGAACTGTTTGGGATAAAGCCCACCACACGCTCAGCCCTGGAGCTATTCCTGGCACTCCAAGCCTAGTGCTTCAACACAGGGCTCCGTGGAGGCCAGAGTGTCTGTGGTGTGTCAGGGTCCCAGGGAAAACCATAACCCAAAGTCCCCACCACCGAGCTCCATCCATCACGGGGAACCATGGGGCCGAGTCTGACCCCGGCAAGTTGCAGATACGTCAAAGGCGATTACACATGATCCATGAACCGTCTTACCAAACACGGGGGGGGGGGGGGTCTACGCAATAAGTCTCTAGGTCATCAGTGATGACTGAGGCAAGGGACACCAAGGCTGGTTACAACTGACTAACCTCAAACTGGAAAACATGCCAACCCTTTCAAACCCTTCTGTCACACCGAGTATCCTGGCAGTCCTACCCAAACAGAGAGCGCCAAGGGAACAGCGCGAACTTCAGGTCCTCTTATTGCCAATTCATTCTCATGGCCCCGTGTACCCACAGAATGTTGGAAAGCCTGGAAGCCTGAGAGGACAGAGGCAGAGGTCCCAAATAACCCCCGAGAAACCCAGAGACTGGAGGTAGGCTTTGTGCGTTTTGTCCCCAGATGGAATGCTATTAATAGCTGGGAATGTGCCCAAGCAGGAGAGACCACGTTCTGCTTCTTTCTCTATTCTGATCTGAGCCAAAGGCAAACGACAGCAAGTGACCCATAAGCAGACCAAATCGTATTCGTGGCAGTCACTGCTCAGGGAAGGGAGCCAACCTGCTTCCAAACAGGTTAGAGAAAATATCCTTAGGCACTTCATCAAAGGCCACAAAACTATATTGTGAAAAACTGCCTTTATTCCTTCCCAATGTCACTATTCTTAGCTGTACACATTCCAGGGAGAGCGCATTGCTATTTGCAGCATAACGGAAATGGCACAGATTATTAGGCTGGGTGACCGACCTGGTCAAGGATCCATGGTCTGTCTGACTCTTCCTGCTGTGGGACCTGGTGCAAGTTATTTAATTCCTCTGGACCTCAGGCTCCAGATCTTTAAAATGAGGATAACAGCATCCATACTTCCCTGGATTGTTTTGGATACTAAATAAAATACTCCATTCACCAAATATTTATGGGACACAAAAACGTGCCGTTTTATAGACATCGGTATGAATGTAACCACCCAGAACATACGCCAGTTTCTCAAAGAACAGTAGCTGCTGCTATTTTGTTCTTCGCGCCTCCATTCTGCAAAGCCGGAATCGGGTCGGCTCCAGGAATCAACAGGCCGTGCTGAGGCATTAGCGGAGGCCTCTTCGCAATCCTCCTGTGTGGAGGGAAATGTCTCCCAGCCTTTTGGACTACACTACCCCTCTGCTCACCTGACCCACCATCACCAGAGCCTTTTCCCCTAATCCGGGATGTCACTGTGACTCAGAGCACAATGTGACGCTGGTCCAGGGGCCAAGTGTGCCTCCTCCTCCCCCAGGCCAGCTGCTGGCAGCAGCACAGCAGACAAATGGGCCTGGCTGCCACTGCCAGATGCTCACTGAACACTCAGGAAAGGGAAAGAGAGCTGGAGGGGCTGGAATGCAGTCAGGGCCAGACAGGGCTGTGCAGGGCCGCGGCAGGCCCCCTCCCCCTGCCCCTCCATGTGCACACAGCGAGCCTGAGGGTCACACTTTCTGGGGGAATTTCTGCTAACAGGTCCCTGATGGAAGAACATAGGGTTTTTTGGTAGAGTTGTTTAACTGGAAGACAAAAAAAAACCCCAAACAAAACTCAAAGGCAGGTAGCCTTCCTAAAGATAAGGGAGCTATTACTTAAGCCAGAATTAGAACTCAGAGCAGTGTGGTCACCTGCCTGATGTAATTCTAAAAGATTCAAAGATTCATTCCAGGCTCACATGACTATCTTGCTTCTTGTGTCACGTGCACGCACACACACACACATACACACACACACACCTTTGCTGTTATTTAATACAACAATAGTATTGAACATAATACAGAGGAAAGAGTGTTCGCTTGCACTCATGTTGCTAGGTGATTTTCATAAGGTATTTTAAGTATGATTTACATATCCTGAAATCATTTTGCACAAGCCATGCAAACTGACAGCATTTAGTTCACAAGATTCCTAGACCCCCCACCCCCACCCCGCCCAGCCCCCATCCCGCTTAACCATCAAAGGCAGGACTTCTGCTTTGTTGACTGACACCTGAGGAGTGGCTGAAGGGAATCTATGCCCCTGCCAGGAACTCCAGGCACCCTGCCTTGTGGACGACCCTTGTACCCCAACACCCTGCAGACACCCTGCCAGTGTCCAGATGTCATGTCGTGAGGAAAGAATGGACAAATAGGGCACCAGGGGGTCGGGGGGAGGTGAGAGCACTGAGCTTCTGTCCCTGTAAAGGGAGGGTCTGTGCGTTCCCTGGCCCACCTGAGTTGCAGCACGTCGCAAACGCAAACATGAGTATTCCCAAAAGGAGGCTTTGCTGTGGCTCATCTCGCAGACCTGGCCCCAGGTCCTGCTGCCGACAGGCCGCTCTTAGGCTGGAGGAAAACGGGTCTCGTGTTTTCCTAACGGAAACCTTTGCTTCAGTAAACTGGGTCTCTGAACAAAGACGGAAGCATCTGACCAGTGTTTACTCTGCCACTCCCCCTCCTGCTCCTGTGGAGTCTTTGTTCTTCTCTCCCTGGGCACTCAGCTCAGGGCGCCAGGAGGAGAAGCAGAGTGGAGAACCCCTGGGAGCTGGGGGTGGGGGGACCTGGATTCCAGGCCATAAATGCCAGGAGGCCCAGCTGCTGACAGAACAGTCACTGATTAAGATAAAAGGGGTGTGAAGGGACTTTAACCTGAAAGAGCAGAGAAGGCGACATCAGCAGGCCTGCACCCTGATGGGCCCTCCCTGGCTTAATAAAGCCTCATTCCTCCCATATCCATTGTTAAAGAAATACAATGGCATTACCTAAATTGGTAAATAGAAGAGAGAAAAAAAATCCTCCATAATTTCACTAGCTTCGTATAGTCCCTGGTTGTTTACTGGCATAATTTCCTTCCAGCCTTTTTGGAGGAGGGGCTGTGTTTGCCAGTTCACTGTCTGGGGTAGAACCTGATAGGGATACACGCTGGACATTATCATAAATTCTATATTATCTCCTGGGCTCTAACCTCCTATTTACCATACTAAAATTTGGGCAAGAAACAACTCCTCAGTGCTTCATTTTATCACTCAGCAAAATGAGATAATTGTACCTATCTCAAGGGGCTGTTGTGAGAAATGCATGTTACAAATAATACATGTGAGGTGCTTATGGCAGTGTCTGACACATAATCATTTAACTGCTTAATATTCAATTATCTCTCTACTGGCTGAAAATCTTCATCAAATACTACACTATTTAAGTAAACTATTGCTGAGTGCTGACGTTTCCAATATTCTTCTATTACAAACAATGTATTGAAAAATTAAACATCTTTATGTGTAACATTTATTTTACAGCCTTTATGTTGTTTCCTTAGGCTAGATTATTGGAAATAAAGTCAAGGTACAAGAGTATAATCATTTTTATGAGTCTTAATTCAGATTATCAATTTACTCATAAAGTATTAGGACTTACAATGCTATCAGGAACTTATGAGGATGTCTTTAATGATGTAATTGGAAGTAGCATCTATTATTATTAAGAAAATGTGAGAGGCAATAATTTAATGGGCCCGTAATCATACACATAGTAAACTCAATAAATTATATAAAAGTTGCTTATCTTTTTGTTTTTTTCCAAGAACAGAAAGAGTTCTGAAATTCCTATGTTGGGGGTGTTTACTATACTCTCCATGTGGGGTCTGTGCTGGCCACAGGGGGAAGCCCCAGAACCATTTTCTTTGCTGCAGGAAGGAGGTAGTCATCACCACAAGGAGCCTACGCATTTCTGAACAGTGTTGCACATGTACAAAGCATTTCTGCATCCTCTCTTTGGGTCCTCACACCAAGCCTGCTTTCATTTTAACCATGAGAACTTTAAGCCTCAAAGGAATTCCCAGGGATGCTCACGCCATTCAGACAGAGAAACAAAGTTGGAAGAACACAGGTCTTCCATTTCCAAGGGCACTGCTGCTTCCCTGCCAGCAGGCTGGGCAGACAGGAGTTGCTTAAGCAGATGCTGATTCAATGACCTCAATGTGGTGATTAGACAACATATGGACTGCAGGGTCAGAACACAGAGTCCAGGTGCAGAGAGTCAGCCTGACCCAGAGCTGAACCTTGTCTCCACCACTCACAGGCCAAGGGACCCTCAGCAAGTTACTGTCTCTAGGCTTCAGAGACACCCATTCCCCAGGGCCAGACAGGAGAGGAGTGCCCTTTCTACAGGGGTCTTCACAACAAAACAATACTTCACAAACAGCTGGGGAGTGACTCCATCACCTCTTTTCAAAATTCTTCAAAGCAGACTGTTACAGCTCAGCATGCCACAGTAGTCAGTGTCTCATCTTAGAGGCCACGGCCTGCTAAACTGAGAGCTAAAAAGTAATCTAATCATCTACCTGCTGTCATTCCTCATAGGAACAAACATCTTCTGTTGTTTATAGGTAGATTTCAGCAGTGCAAGGGGATAGTCACTGAGGATTTCTGCCAGGTGGACAGATGCACAGTGAGCAAATGCCATGTGTATTGTGGAGTCGATACCTTGTACATCTGGGAGAAGGAAGAAACTGTAGCAAAATGAAAACTGTATCTCCATCGCAGCATGATGAAAACTCACTTGATTCTTTTAATTGGTCCCCACCGCTGCGTTTGTCACCTGGACTTCGGGCAGGGGAAAATTCCCTTTATCTTTTGCTTTGGAGACATCTACAGCAAAACACAAATTCCCAACCCTTAAGGTCTGTCAGTTCTTGCCTCTGGTGGAGAAATAAAAATCACCTTGCAGTAACGACTGCCACCTTGTGGTCACACAGGAAACTGTCACTAGAAGAACTGCCAATGCTAACGAAGGTTTAAACCTGCTGAATACTGTGGGAATCCCAAGTGGCCACTAATACTGTATAATTGAAATCTTCCTGAAAAATTCTGCATTATAGTAATTATACATTACTATTCAGGTTAATTTTTTGCTCTGCTCTTCCAGAACACAATCTAATGGTTGGTGACACCTGACGGCTTCTATACAGTCACAGGGATTTCCTTTTGTAGGTAAAAGTTTCCTGGAGTTGGGTTTGAAACACTTCTTTAGTTGTTCATTCTGGTAACTTGACACGATAACCACTGCATGACCAGACTAGGTTCACTAAATGCCTATCAACTATCTGACTCAAAGGTTATCAACTGATTGAGATCATCTAACCTAATGTCCCAGGAAACCATCTGCTCTTTGGCTCAGGCCCTGGGAAGATGACCAGAGCCACAGCGGCCCTGCTGTTTGCTTCATGGTATGAGCTGGAGACTCAGGCGGCTGGCTGGTACCACCCGCCAAATGGCATCATCCTTCCTCACAAAGGTGTTTCAAGCCTGAGCTGTCACTCCACTCCTCTCTGAGAAAACAGCTGGACGAGGCAAGTGAGGCCAGGGAAGGGCTTTGTGTAGGCAAAGCACAGAGCACAGGATATAGTTACTTTGAGGATACTTCATGGAGCAACGGAGGACAGGAAGAACTGTGGACCTCAGAACCGTGGCAAGGCAGCAGGGGCAGCATGGAATCCAGGGCTGTCTGGAGGAGCAAAGAACCATGAGGGGAGGAGGGTGTGGCCTCAAGGAGCCCAGACCATGAGGAGGAAGGAGCACAGAAGGAACTGTGGCCTAAAAAGCAGTCAGCTGATGCCCCAGCTCCTGGATCCTTCTGACAGGACCAAAGAACGTGGGAGTGCACGCTGTGCATCCCCTTCAATACGTGCTCCCATCCCCAGCCTCCAGCTTTCCCTACTCCACTATTCTCCAGGTTGCACGTGTGTCCTTCCCAACAAAGATGTGAACACAGTTCACCCTTAAACACATGTGAATGCTCTGCCTCATGCACCAGCATAGAAATGCAAATCAGGACTCTAAAGAAGTTATTAAAAAATTTTTCCAATCATCAAAATTGTAGCTAGCATGCAGTGATGGGAGGTTGGAGGAAATCAGCCTTCTCACACGGGGGTGAGAGTGTGAACTTAGAAATTCAGCAAGCAAGTGGTAAGAGCCTCAGATCTGCAGTCCAACTGCCTGGCATCAAAACCTCTGTCACCTGGAAGCTAAATTGCTTTGTGCCTCAGTTTCCTCATCTGGGAGTGATGGTAATAGCACTTACTTCATAGGGTTATAGTAAAGATTAAATGGGATGATACACATAAATCAGAGCAGTGCCTAGTATATAGGTGGTAAAATGTCAGCTATCTTTAACCACTAGGGGGAGAAGACCAGTTGGATTTAGTCAAAATTCTAAATGCATATACTTCTGACCAAGCAGTGTGACTTCTAGTAATGTAACATAGAGAAATAACAGCACAATAAGTAAAGATAAAGGCACAAGGGGACTCACTGCAACATTGACTGAAATAAAAGATTAGGTACAACCTAAATACATAGCAACAGCAAACAAGTTCAATAAATGTGTCAGGGTCTTAAAATGGAATACTATGCAGCCATTAAAAATGTGGCAGCTAGGTATGTACAAATATGAAATGATCTCCAAGATACATCATTACATTTTTCAAAAACAAAAAAATAAGGTATACAATGGTAGGCAATGTATACTACCACTTGCTTTAAAAATATAAATATGAATGCGTACATGTGGTATGCATGTATGGTTTCATGTGCAAAAAGTTCTTTGAAAGGCTACACATAAAATTAGTAGTAATTGTTTCTTTCAGAGAAAGGATATGGGTATTTGGAGGATGCTTGTATTGCCTATTATAAAAAGACTAGTTTTATAGTTGAAAAATGCAATCTGATACATCCTTTCTCTGCTTCAATTTCTTCCATTTGCTCTTGGGACTAAAATCCAAGCTTAACAGAACCTACAAGGTCCTTCAGAGCCTGGCCCCAGCTACCTCTGTAGCTTCAGTTCTCACCAGGCCCCTGCTTCACACATGCTGAGCTATATTCACACCTCATGCTCTCTTGCTCATTGCCTCGCCTGTGCACAATCTGTTACCCTATGTGGTAAATTCGTCTTCCTTCTCTTTGCCTAACTAATTCTAACTCACCCTTCTGGCTCCAGCTTTGCTGTTACTTACCCTGCACTATCCTGAACCAGGTGGGATGCCCTGCTCCTGCTCCCACCACACCCTCTACTGCCCTGATGGTAGCACAGATGAGGGATGTGTCCCGATTTCACTCTCTCAGAATGCCTTTTGACTATAAGAAGACTCTGAAATATCTGTGGTAGACCCTCCTGGCGCCTTCTCAGGAGCCATTTTCCCTCTTCATTGACAACAGAAGCCCAGTTTTGAGCTCAGTGCTAACTGAGGAGCACAATACCCCGCCCCAGGGGATGAATCAAAATTGGTGGGAGTCTATCATGGTCAACCAGCTTTTCTGGACTAGACATTTGCTCTTCCAGCCTCCTTTGCAGCTAAGCATAAACAGGTGACTCCAGAATTTTCTGTCCCTGATAAAAGGCGAGTGGTCCATGCAGCCCTGTGCCTGTCCCCATGCTTCCTGCTTTGGATACTGCCATATGAGATGTGATGTTCAGGACTGTGGCAAATAACTTGAGTCCCCAAGGGAAAGAGATGTCCAATGTCACTGGGCAACTAATCCAACCCTAACATTGCTACTGCCAGACTCCTCCAGGAAAAAGGTCTGTACTAATGAACTAATGAACTAAACTTATCCTGTTTATTGTATAAACCACAATTGGTTGGGTATTCTGTTAACTACAGCCAAAAGCATTCCTAACTGCATACCACTATAGGGTAGACTCCAATCCCAGGATCAGTCCATAGAACTGAGCCAAGTGTCCCTGATTAAGGCCTGGAGCAATGTCTTGGGACATTACAAATCAAGGTGCCCTCTTTGGGCCCACCCTGATCTAAACTGTTGTTAAGCACTGGGGAGCTGATAAGAAGCCATGGCATTTATTCTATTCTTAGACTTCTGTAACCTTCACTCTGCTCGAGAAGACATATATGAAGACTTTTTCAATCTTAGGACACGCAGAGCTCAAAGGGATCCTTCTCCAGGACAGCATGAAAGAAAGGGTTAATTCGTTGGTTTTGACATCCCCCATAGAGGTCATCAGAAGTCACTGGGTACATTCATAAGGCCCTATCGTGGGAGCTCATCCCCCCGAAGTTTCTGACATTCTGTTGTACGAAATCTTCAACATCTTACTGCCTCAACTCTTTAAGAAAGGAGGCCATGCAGGTGGTGAGTCATACTTACAGGGGTCTGAAAGCAGCAGAACAACTGAGTGAGGAAGGGGTGATTGCGTGCCAAGGACAGGATCCTTTTCTCCGTCATCGTGCATTCCACGTCGTCATCCTGTAGGATCACGTCCTTCTTAAGCACCTTCACGGCATAGAGGTCTCCTGTTTCTTTTATTCTTGCAAGCATCACCTATGGCAACACAGGAGGAAGGAGCCTGAGAACTCCTGAGGTTCTTAGGCTGTGGGCACACACGGGGCAGGAAGGGAATGGCACGTGGGGAATGTGAGGCTGTATACATACACGCACACCCAAACAGCATACACATAACATGCTCACTTTAACCCAAACGTGAAAGCCAAGACTCACCTTCCCGAAGCTCCCCTTCCCCAACACTCGAATGAACTCAAAGTTGTTGATACCAAGTCGGTTGGAAGAATTAACCCCGACCCCATTTCCTTCTTTAGCGCTCTCCTTCCCCTGTCGTCTTAGAGTCGATCTAGAAACGAGCTTCTGTAAAGGCAGGAAGAAATACATCAAATCAGAAATTGTGGTGTGTGCATGAAGTATTTATGGATGGAGACGACCTTACTTGCAGCCTCAACTCTATACAACACGTGGGGAAAAATCAATTCAGTTTGAGATGTGATCAGGTTCTGCCACACAAAACTATCTCGCATCAGCTCCTGATCTGTGCTTACTATATTTGGGAAAGAATCCGTTTAAAATATATCTAAGCCAACCGAGTTTCAGTTTGTGCTTACATGGGCACATACAAAAACACAAATGCCTCAGTCCCAGCCCTCGGGCGTTCTTGCAGGGTGGCCCTCTACAGCATGGTCAGATACCGAGAGCGCCACCTGGTGTCCACTTTACACAAAAACGTTTTCAATGTTTACTCAGAGGATCAAGTACTACTCAATACCAGAACACAAATGAAGCAACATTATTCATACAATACTTTAAAACATGTAATAGAAATAACAGTCAATGTAAAATCTAGAACAATGAACAAAAGTCTAAGGATAAAATTTAAAATACCTATAGTTTCACCAGACCCCTCAAAAACAATTATACATACATACACACATCTATTTTCACATGAAATTTTTATATTAAAATCGTTTTGTAACATTTAATACTTTTTACCTGTATTTTCCATATCTTTAAATATCCTTCAAAAACATGAATTATAAGGGCTATGTAATATTCCATTTTGTGCATCTATCACAGTTCACTAATTCTCCTGCTACTGGAAATACAGGTTATCTCTCACTTTTCATGAGTCTAAATAGCACGACAGTGAACATACTTGTATTCAAATCTTCAAAGCAAGGTGATTAGGAATCTAGGCTTTCAAGCAGGTTACATGGGTTCAAATCACATCTCTGCAACCTAACCCAATAACCTTGGGCAAGTTACCTATCTATCCTTTCTGTGCCTGTTTCCTCTTCTAACAAAGGGAATATTAAGTACCTGCCACATGAGTTATTATGAGGATTAAATGCATATAAAGCACTTAGATCAGGGCCTGGCTCATTCAATAAACATGAGCTGTGTTGTCATCATCATCATGATAATCATAATTTATTTTCTTAAGATAATTTTCTAAAAATGGAATTCTTTAAGCCAAAATGTTAATTTTGAAGACTTCTGAGACACAGTCAACTTGCCCTCTAGAAAGCCTGACCACCAACAGCATGAGTGTCCCAGTCTCACCACACTTCTCACCAGAAGTATGGCCTCCTTGGCGTGTTCTCCAGCCCCATGCCACTGGTACAAGCCTCATCATGGCGGGGTGCTACCCAAAGGCAACGTGACTCACAAATGTCCACACTGAGACATTTACAATACAAACCACCACTAAAGAACAGACTAAAAGTCTAACACCCTCGCGCTTTTGGGCTATTTAGATTTTCTAAAAAGCTTATCTGGGTCAACTTCTAAGCAAAGTTTGCAACAAACAACTGCAATAACCTAAAACTATACTTTACTTACTCAAGCCAATAAAACAATGATAGCAAGATATAAAATGGATCATCTTAAAAATCCAATTGTTTTAATAGTTTCTCCTCCAGATCTCTGATCACACATTTTTCAAAGATAGAAAAGTTTTACCAGCTTGAATTTCACTTCCTACACTTAAATACTTCCCCTGGTTGGGCTGGCACTGGCAGAAAACTCTAAGCCAGTGTTTCTCAATCTCTCTCTTTTTTTTAACCCATTCTTCTCTTTTGATAGACTTAGGATTCTCTGTTTCTTCTTAAGGTTGTACTGTCAACAACAGGTAACTTTGGTTTTCTCATTATTAAATATCAATATTAAAGATACTTGGCTCAAATGGCACGTGACAAGTGCACTGCCCATTCCTATAGGCTGTGCCATATGATCTATCCTATTCCCATCATATTTTAGAAGCCATGGTACAGGCTAAAATCCTTAATCTATACTCTTCAGCATAGATGCAGTCCTGTGTATTAGAACCCCTAATGGTATTAGCATCCTGCCTGTTTGTCCACAAGACCCACGGACTTTGATGGACTTCGCCAGTGTCTTCCTGAAATAGCAAGAAATACAGTGTCAATCCAAATCCCTGACCTACAAGGTATTACCTTCAGTAAAAAAGAAATGAGGAGGTTAGGGCTGACATGTTCTGGATAATCAAGAATATGACAGTGATTGTACTTTCCTTCCTAAGTACCCAGAGATAAACAGTTAATTCTAGAATTTTCCTGAACTGGCAGCTATCAAGGTACATCTTTCAGAAATCACAGTGGTAGCCATGGCTCCTCCCCACTTCTCTGCAGACCCTGGCCAGGAAGGCAGCAATAGGACGTGGGCCTGGCAAGTGGCCGAGGCCCTAATGGATGACAGCAGGTGGAAGTCACTCAGGGAGGTGGCGACAAGTGAGACAGAGCACACCCAAGGCAACTGATACAACTCCACCCAGGCCTGGGACCTGAGAGGAAGGAACTCCTGTCTGTTGCTGAACTTGAAAGATAAATTCACAATCCATAAACAAAAACTGTAGCACTGCTGGATTCCTGGAGAACCTCAGAGATCTTCAAGTTCAAGCCCTTCACAAAGGAGGAAGTTGAGGCCCACTGTTACCAGTTAACTGCACTGCCAGGGGCCCAGCTAAGAGCATAACCCAGACCCCTGGATTCCAAGCTTTTTACCAGACCACACTGACAGGAAGCTGACTTTAAAAAAAAAATCCTTCTGCTGTTTCTTGCTATATCTGCATTCTCATTATTTCTTGCCTCATAGTTGTACATAGAATCTGATTTGCGAAACAACGTGCTCTTTAAAAATGCAATAAACCTGTTTATTGTATTTGCTGAGATTAGGAACTTTGATTATGCCATGTGGGCTCATTTGGGCTTACCACATCTGAACAATTTCTAAAGTGCAATACATGAAAAAAGCAAAATCTCACCGAGGTTGGAGAAATATTTCCGGGTTGGAGGCCCATCCCAGCCAGAGTCTTGGCTAGCTCCACTGCGTTTACCCCACAGTTGGGGGCCACGTTCGCCTGACATCGGATGTGTACATTCATCTTACATACTGGAGGGAAGAGAAGGAGATCCAGATTCAGAAAGGAGCCAAATCAACACGTGCTGTGAAGGAGAACTTTAATAACCTGAGCGATGATGACCGGGGAACTCTCCAGGCTGAACAACGCCACCTTCTCCTAAAATTAAACCTACACTCATAACAATCCCTGACAATTTTATCTATTTCTGTTTCATGCAGAAGTAGAAAGCCTAGCGTACTGAAGAATAATACATTTCAAATGCATTTTTTCCCCACTGTGACTTGATGAAAGACGTTCACCTAAATCACGTGTAACAGTCACTGCCAATTTAACAGCATGAGTCAATAGAGAGATGAAAACGTCTATCAGAGTGAACAGTTCGGTCAATTGAATAACGAGGAATTATGCCAATTGACTTGATGCTTTCCCTTCTCTCTATAAGAAGTAGCAGTCTACATGGCACCTGTAGATCACTGCTCAGGATGGAGGTGGTGTTTCTGAGAGAACCACCTCTATGTGAGCTTTCTGAGTATTGTTGTGGTCGGCAGCCCTCGGAGCACCGAGCACGGCATCCTGTAGGGCTGTGGTTCTCAGGTTTGCAGCCTGTGGCTCTAACTTCTTTGTGGGGGTGCGGGGAAGCAAGATTTTTAAAGGTCACAGTAAATGGCAGTTGGAAGAGGAGCGTGAAAGCAAGCTAAGGTCCTGTGCACAGGAAGCTGACTCGGGGCGATGAAGGACCAGAGGTTTAATCAGCAGAAAGTTCTGGTACAAGTTCTTCACAAGGGCCCTGCTGATGGAAGGCAGCAAACAACAAATTCTTGTTTTTGGTGTGTTACTCCATCTTTGGAAGCATGCACGAATTTGGGGTTAGTGGGGCCTAAACTTATGTAACTTATGGTGTAATTTCCTTTAAGAAAAAGAATCAGCTCAGAAAGGTACCCTCTCAAGGGAGAGACTCTGAGGCTTAAGCTTCATTAGCTTCATGGGAAGCCCGGCCTGCCTAAAGACAATAAAAGCAAAAATTATGAGAGCCGGACCAGGACAGGTGTGCTACTCTTGGGGTCACCAGGGATAAGAACAGTGCAGATGAGCTCCACACATGGCTCTGCATGTTGGCAACAACCATACAAAAGCAGACAGTGACTTTCATGCTGGAATCCCACACCCAGGTGAGACCGTCCAGCTCCTGATCAAAGCAGTGCCTAACTCAAAGCTATGGATGAGCTGGCTGCTGTTTCAGTTATATGAAAAAGGAATTATTAAATGGGGTTCTGAGAGGTAAAGAAATTTGCCCTTCTGAAAAACAAGTGACTGGTCCTTTTTTGTTGACAGATGAGGTATGGTGAGTCCAAGCTTTCAATGAAAGTTAGTTATCCAGTTGCACCAATGTCAACCCTGCCTCCCCATGAGGTACACTCAATTTTTACAGCAACACTCAATGCGAGATGACTCAAGGTCCTGATCTCCCCAACTGCGAAGAGGGCAGAGGTCAGCCCTCACCCCACACTCTTTGCCAAGGCAAAAGCTCCAAACTTGGTTTCCACTGGGCATAGTTAGTGCAAGTCCATGGCCAAAGCTTAAATGTCCTTCATCTACCTACCCTCCACCCCCACCCCCTAAATCTCTGCCACAGAACACTGTGAGACGACCCAGGGCAGATTGAGTTATGCACTGACAATTCAAATTATGCTTATTTGCAGTGAGGTCATCAGACCTACTCTCCTGACAGTTCTTACTCACAACCCAAGCTTCTCTTCTGGCTGCCTCCCTGACTACCCTCTTCCATTTTTGACCAAGATCTCCTTTTTTTCTTCTTTCAAATACCTATTAAAACACACAATGACCAGTACATACTCAGTACTAAGTAGATGATAGCCAGCTTGCTAAAACACTAGCAATTTAACTAGGGATTTAACAACTGACTTAATAGTCTATGGTTAGGAACCTGTGGACCAGACATAGCTCTCCTTCCAAGCCTGACAAGGGATATGCAAATACAGAACTACTGAGATGTTAATTTACACAGTATTTGAAACTATAGGTCAGGTTCTGAACCTACAGAATTTCAAAAGCTCATAGCTTGATGTTCTCATGAAGAAGTGGGTACCCAGTATACTAGCATCTCACTTTTACACTGAAGTCCTTGTCGCATTATGCCCCAGAGCAGGGAGCCACAGTGATCGCAGAATGTTGGCACTTTGTAGTTGTGGATGCTGAACTTGTGGGGGATGTTAATTCCGAACCTCTGTTCAGCAGTCTGTAAAAAGGAGACGGGAAGATAAGAGTTAAAGTTCCACACTGACATCTTTTGTCAGAACTGCAATAGGAGCTCACCAAACACAGAGTGTTACTATGACACCTGAGCTGGGTATATTATTTTACCGCTCAGGCACAATTAATTACTTGGGCTTTGCTAAGCAGACTAGGCATACTTCCTAATGAATAAGGCCAGACAGAAATGTGTGGTGTACATAAAATGGTTCACAATTTGGGGAGATAAATAGAAGTAAAAATTTTCATTTTGTCTTTTATATTCAGGCTGTATTTCTCTCCCTGCCAATGTCCTCACACGCTTACCTACTTCCTAGAACCTTTTAACTTCAGGATTAAATAGGTCTTTTATAGGCTGCATATACCTGTTATCACCACAAGTTCTTCCAGAAATTGTGTCACAAGGTGGGGGATGGGGGGAGAAGGTACCCAGAGGGCATGGAACCAGAGAAGGAATTCATTCCACAGTGACATTCAAGCAGTTATCTTATTCAGCCCTTCCAGCCTTTGTCTGGCATTTGCATTCTGACATCTGAGTGCAAAGGTTTAACATTAAATACAATCACTTCTTGGTTTTTTGGCTAAGATCAAGTGTAATCTCAGCATACTGTTCCCAGCAAATAATTAGACTAGGCATATGCTCTACAATCTATATCACAATTTGCATCAACAACAACAGATCCACACATGACAAGGAGTGGGGCACTATTACTCCTTTTGAAACTTTTCTGGCTTCTTTCTCTAAGTACTCTTCAGCAATCCTGTATGCATGTAATAATAAACCACTGATTTCCAGAGACATTTCAATGCATCTATAAATCCACTGCTAACTATCAGCAATGGGGGAGGGGGGGGTCAAGCATTTATGTATGGATATGCATTTCCCCGAAAATGTCGAGAGGTAGAGAAAGCCAACGGATACCTTACTTAGTATTCACAGCTAATAAATAACATATTCATCACATTAATTCTATCTTGTTTAATCCTCACAAAAATTTCATGAGGGCAGTACTGATCCCATTTTAAGATTGAGACTAAGAAAGAAGCTAGCTAGCAAAGGGTAGGTTCTTCATCCCAGTCACCAAAATCAGGGATCTTTTCACTTCTCCAAAGCTCTCTCCAAATTAGAAGAACTGAATCCCTAGCTTATACCCAGCTGATCACTAATGGGATCACCTCAAGCTACACAAGTACATGCTACACCTCATGCTATACAAGTACAGACATACAAATGCCTTAATATAAAAATGAGCAAGGGAGGGAGGGAAGGAGAGAGAATACATGCCTGAGCACATGAGTTCATGCAGGCACCTAATTAGCAAACTGCTATGCTCTTACCTTTGAATCCACTTTGTTATTATTGTTTTGGCAAGTACAGGCTGTAACAATGAGATGATGGCAGCGCTTATGGACGACACAGGTGCACACTAGGAAATTAAATCCACAGTTATACATTTATTGGGAGCTCACAGGCAGTTACACTAAGTCAAGCAGGGCTGTACAAAGCCAAGGTGCTTGATTTAAATGTCTGCCCCATAATGGTCGCCAGTGCTCCTGTCCTCCCTATTTCCTTTATCATCATCTTTTTTTTTTTTTTCCTTTTTGGTATGTGGGTAGCTCCCTGACTGGGAGTCAAACCCAGGCAGCAGCACTGACAGCACCAGCGCCGAAGCCTTAAGCCACTACACCATCAGGGAACTCCCTATCATCATCATCTTAACTCAGTTCTTGCTCTCACTCAAACGATTCTTAAATATTTAAGTCTTGAGCTTAATTCATCCTTCCTGGCTTTAATCTTTCTTGCACCCACCTCCAGAGGAATCTTCCCACAGCATGATTCTGATTCTCTTGCCCCATAAGCTAAACCTTCAATGGTGTCTGATTGCCAATCAACAGAGTTCAAGTTTCCCAGCCAGGTTTCGGGGTCTTCAGCGCCTACCCCAAGCTGACCTGTGATCTTTCGTCTATGGGAACTCTTTGTTCCAGTAACAACTAGACTAGTTGCTCTTCCTGGAGCAAGTCTTGCCTCTTCCCAGCACTCTCTCCATGCCCTTCTCAATCCCTAAAATATCTTCCTTTCCTATTGCCTAAGTCTTAAGTGTATTACTTTAAAAATGGCTTTTCCATGAAAATACGCTACCCCTGGCTACCCTTCTACACTGAAACCATCTCTCCCCTCTCCAGTCTCCTACCCTTAGCCTGCCCTCCTTTCAAATTTTCCACATATAGTCTATAATGCCCTTAGAATTCCGAGCCAGCATGTCTAAAACGAAGTAGGCATTCATTAAATATTTGCAGAATGACTCAATCAATTGTTTGAATATTTAGAATTTTCTGAATAACTTTTTCATTTTCATCTAGTCAAGTGACACAGTACAGAGTTCAGTTTACCATTAAAGGATGAACATGTGCAATGAAGCAGCATGAAAATACACATCATTTGAAAGATCTTTCAAGATGCTAAGTTTTTAGGATTAAATACATAAAGACAGATGACATGTCAGCCAATAGCACTATACTTTAAAACAAATACAGCTTTCATCAGATTGAATTGTCAGGAGAACCAGGCTGAAAGTTCCCAGAGAACTGGTCTTTCTATACGAGGGGATCTCAAAACCATCCCTCACACAGAAAAATCTTCTGTTCCAAGGCATGTGGGCTAGTTTTTTTTTTTTTTTTTTTCCAGTTAGTTTGGTTAGAAGTTTATCAATTTTATTGATCCTTTTAATGAACTGCATTATTCAAGGGTCAACTGTACTTTCATTTTAATTTGGCTCAAAATATTTTTTATTTTCTTGAGTCTTCTTTTACCCATGCATAATGCAGAATATATTGTTTAATCTCCAAGTTTCTGGGGGGCTTTACAGCTATCTTTCTGTTAATCATTTGTAGTTTAATTCCACTGTGGTCTGAAAAGATCCTTTTTATGATTTCTATTCTTTTAAATGTGTTAAGTTTGTTTTATGGCCCAGAGTGTGTTCTAGGTTGATAAAAGCTCCCATGAGCTTGAGAAGAATGTGTGTTCTGTACTGTTCAATGAAGTAGTCTGTAAATGTTTGATCAAGTTGTGATATCCTTACTGATTTCCTGCCTGCTGGATCTACCATTTACTGAGTTACTAAAGTGTTCAACTATTAATAATGGATTTGTGTACATAGCCTTGAAGTGTTACCAGTTTTTGCCTCATGTATTTTGATGCCTGTTAGGTACATATACCTTAAGGACTGTTAATTCTTCTCAAAGAACTGACCCCTTACTCACTACGCAATGCCTCTCCTTATCCCTGATAATTTTCCTTATTCTTACATTTGCATTGTCTATTTGCTTTGATTAATGTTAGCATGGTGTACTCTTCTCCAACCAGGTATTTTATTTTATATCTCTTAGCAAGAGGTGAACCAACTGGTATATTTATCTCCTAACCAATATACTTTCTTGCTTTTTTTTTTTAACAAAAAGCAAGAATATCCTGGCACCATGCATATGATGAACTGGAGCTGAGTGCAGGGCATATCCTTATGCTGGACACATTCAGACCAAAAAGTGAAATCAAGTCTGAACTGTGAACTATGTTATCATTAGGGGCTAAGATTAATAGCATAAGGTTAATTATTGTTATTGTATTGATTATATATTCATTTTTCTAAATTTCAGAACTCAACAAAATTGTTCATACAAAGTAAAGTAAAAATTAGATCCAGGAGTTTGTCTAATTTCATCCTAAGGGAAATAATGTTTTACCTGCCTCCTCCGGCAGATGAGGCAGGGTTTCCTTACCGACACGCAGGCCACCACTCACTCTAGGATAGGCAGTGCTGTTTAACCAATCCTCTGTAGCACGTAGATCGAGAAGATACCATACGTAGAAAACGTGTGATGACAGCTAAGCCAACAATGTGGGAGACCCCAGTAAAAGACAAGCCCCATCCAGCCTGACTATCTCCTGAGCAAGGGGTCTTCTTTTACTTTTCCTACTTTTATTTCATTCCAGTTCTGCCCAAACACTAGTTAGTTGGGTTGATCTTAGAATTGTGAAAATCAAAACAAACTGAATGCATAACAAGATCATTAATAACTTAACTTTATACTATCATTTCTCACATTTTTTAAAAATAAAAAAAATTTCAAAACATAACTTGGATAATAGCTTCTATTTCCAATTAGGTAAACAGAAAACAGTGTTGTGCTACTTCTTACCCCTGTTGACAATGGAATTGTAAAACAAAGCAAAAATGTATTGTCAAGATTCAAGGGTACTGCTCACAAAATGGCATTACCTTTCAGTACTTTTCAAAGGTGTGTAGAGACAAAACTTTAAACACCTAAACTTTATTAGGCATTCTGGCTTTAAGAATAAAGACATCCCTTCTACACTGTCTAAAAAACATAGCCAAAATTTAACCAAAACTAAAGAGCTGCAATTCTTTCTCTCTCTCTCTCTCTCTCTCTGTGTGTGTGTGTGTGAGTGTGTGTGTATGGGTCTCATCTGACCTACAGAGTTATTTTTTACACTATTAATGGAATATATCCTGTTTCCTCTTGGTGTAATCAGTTTTTAACATATGAACAAGATTAAACATAGTTTTTTAAAATGTTCTCTTACCTTGGCATTGATAACCCTGTTTCCCAAACACTCCCCTGTTCAAGACAATAGAGAAAAAAAGTTACCATCAGTTAAATATTTCAGCAACAATGCACCTATCATTATAGTACTTAAAGACAAAATTCATCTTCTGATCCTGTATGAAAAACACACTTGCAGAGAAGCAACAAAGATGATGTGCTTTTTGAGCCCTTGTTTGTTACCACAAGACACAGAGGGAACCATCTGATGGATTAGAATGCTCTAGACGATATAAACCGGTCAGTACTGGCAATTCTCATTCTAGCCACCTCTGTGGCTATCCCCCAAATCCTCACTGAAAATCGGCCCTCATCTATGTGTGCATCGCAGCCTCAGCCTGAAGCATTATTCCACCACCTTACACTACAGCCTCTCTCACATACATGTAAAGGTGTGCAGAGGGTGAAGTAAACAGATGCAGATACACATATGAACAGATGAGCTGCCTGACCCAAGGCCCCCTCCTCTTCCCTTGCCTGAGTCCAAGGGAGAGTGCAAGTATGGCCTCAATGTGCCCGCCATGCCCCCAGTTTCCACCTCTGTCTCTCCCCCACCTAGTCTCTGGGTAATGGTGATATAATTCTCGTTCTCATTAATGAAGACCACATTTTACTGAGCCCATAGAACGTGCTAGGCACTGAGCTGAGTAGCCAACGTGTGCCATCTCATCTATTCCTCACAAAGCTAGGTGTGAGAACACACATAACAGGAGGGCTAAGAGCACAGACCCTGAAGCCAGATGCCTGGGTGTGGTTTGGGGCAAGCTGTTAACCTCTCTGAGCTGTAGTTTCCTCTATAAAAAGAGATAACAATCACAGTACCTACACTTCATAAGGTTATCATGAAGATAAAAAGAGTTGATAACATAAAATACTGAGAATAGTGCCTGGTACTTTAAGTGCTATATAAAAGTTTATTACAGCAGAAGCAAAATAAAAAATTATTGTCTCAAAGGAGGAGACAGTGGTAGGTTATATAACTTGCCTAGGTTCACACATATAAGACTGAATGCTGGAGTCCATACTTACAACCATGTTTGTGTAACACATATACCAATAGTGTGTGTGTGTGTGGGAGGGGGGAGGGAGAGAGAGAGCAAAGGCTAGTTGGGTGGGAGTTGTTTCCTTAGCGAAATTAACAGTAAGTTTCCATTAAGAACATTAGTTGAGGTCACAGGTTGTCATCACAAATGCCTACAGGGACCAGCAGGCCACATAAAGGATGGAAGCAGAATGGTGTGAGATGAAATAAAGACCAATGAGCAGTCAGCCTTCGGGTCAGGCAGGCCACAAGGAGAGGGGGTACTCCAGCCAACTAGACCGTGCAGACTGCAGCGAAGGAGAAAAACGGGCTCAAAGATGCCCAAGCTCCTGATTTTTAAAAATAGAAAATGCAGTAGAAACTTTTCTCTAAAGACTACAATTGTGACAACACATCAGCAGGTTTCCTATCAGCAGCCAGTTTGAGGCCTCTGATTTTAGACAAGTGCTATACTTGGTTAAAAATGATAGAAACACTAACCCCAGATTCTGACTGCTAAAAGGTATTAAAACCAAAGTAATCACAGAAAAAAAAAAAAACAAAATACAAACTAAATGACCAATATTCAGAAACTACTTCGAACCCAGTGCTTCTGCCTTAAACAAAATGACTAAAGTTTGCAACAAAAACGCAGATCTTTAATGCTGCAGATATTAAACTGTTATCTCCTCCTTAGAGGGGGTGTGCATATAGTCATATGTGTGTGAGGGGGGTATCTCTTCCTTCTCTTTCCAAGTAAATATGTTAATGTTGCCTCTAATTGAAGATAACTATTACCTACATTTATTTTACATGATAGATTTTTCATTGAGACTTATGCTTGAGTCACGTGAAATATTGCAATTCATTTAGAATTTCACAACTATGAATTATCTTAATTCCTAAATGCCAGAGACTATAATAGATGATCACTAAAATCTATTACCCTGGGCTGCACACGGTAAGGCTAAAGACTACTGTGTGCTTACCTAATGTGCAATAATTAATTTCCAGAACTCCTCATGTGATTCATGCCTTCTCAATACAGTACTGTTGATATTTCTGTCCTCCTCAGGAGCATGTTATTTATTGTTTGACTTAGCCTCTCAGTTAGTGCTTTTTGACCAGTTCATGATTCATTAACACCTTTACCAAAACAAACTTGGATCTGTAAACTCTTAACGATTTTTTTATTTCATGGGGGATTAAAAATGTCAGTTCAACATATTAGAATAAGAGGCAAAAATCAAATCCTAAAACAAGTCTTAATAATCATGCTTTCTCCTGAAATCATCACACACAACCAGAGGAAGCCTCTATTACAGGGAAACTCTTCCAGGAGACAAGGCAGGGACCCTCTTACCAGATAAACTCCCTGCAGTGAGAGCAGTAGGTGGGCTGCCTCAGGTATGTGGCCATGAACTTGTGTCCATTGATCTGGTGGACTCGCCTTCGCATAGCCCTTTGGCGCTTCCTGGTAAAATGTTTGAAGATTCGGTCTCTCTGAAGAGTAGCTGCATATTAAAAGAAAGGAAAAGAAAAATGAATAATGTCTAATGAGTCTACCTGCACCTAATGTATGAGAAAGTATGATAGTTCAAATACTCCCTAAATGATTGTTTCTTTTCTCAAGATGTAAAACATCCCAGAAAATCGTCATGCTTTTCTAGTGTCCATAAGACTTAATTTTTAAGCTCAGACCTATGCGAACTCTGAGATTTCCATTGCCTGGCTATAACTGGCTTTCTTGAGTTGGTCTCCCCAGCACAGGCTATAGATTTTTCAGGGTTCCAATACTCCAATATGTAACAACAGCATGGTCTCCTAGTTGTCTGAGGCTCAGGTCCATCAATTGGCTGTAACTACTGGCTGGAAAAGCAGGGTTTCTTATTATTCTGCTTTCATTTTGGCATCTTCCAAAACTGAATGAGTGGACTGCCCACAGCACAGACAACAAGAGCACTTCCCCAAATCATCATCAGTCCCAGAACCACCTCTGTTAACCTGGAATAGGTAGAAATTAACCAGGAATAGGTACAAAGCTCCTTTTCTAACCTCCTATTTTTAAAAAATGTCTCTTAATCTGCACACACTGAAAACTATGAACCATCTAAAGACAGTAAATGATGTCTTCCACATAATTATACTAGAATTTCCCAATATATGCAGAGACTTGTGATTAATACAATAAAGATTATTTCTTCAATACTGCTTTTAAATTAATCACTGATGCAAAGGTTAAATTCTGTATGAATAATATGCTAATAAATTTTAAAACCTGGAATAAATAGAAGATTTCCATGAAAATATAAATGACCAAAATTAACTCAAAAAGAGCTAAATAAAACCAAATAGACTAATTTTTTGGAAGAAATTGAGAAAGCTAAGGACTGCCTCTCAAAAACCATCCAGGGCTCCATGGTTTCATGTGTGAATTATTTTAAGTCTTCAAGGACAAGAACATATTAGTGTTTAAACCTGCTCTAGAAGACAGAAAGAGGGAAAGCAACCGTTTTTAAAAGAAACTATGGGATGCAGTGCTAGGACTAAAAGATATAACTGATATATTCTAAGATACAAGAGAAAAAGAAACCAGGGTTAGTAATCACTTGTCAGAATAAAACACCATAATCTCTACAAACAAGATACATAGGATTACAAGAGAAATCAAGTATCAAAATATATTTTAAGTGCGACAGAATGACATGTCTTTTTTCTTATACATTATTAATAAATATGTAGTGGTAGACCTAATCATTACAATAATTTTGAAGTAATGACAAGGGTAGGTTGCCTTTCGATGAAAACTGTAAATAATCTGTGATTTCTATGGTGACAACATAAGTACTGCTAATACTACTGTGGTTTGTTTATAAATGGAAGAAAATGCCACATTTACATAAAAAGATAGGGGAAAATTTTTTCTCTGGTCAAGTTTCCAGACCATCTAAATTCTAACTATGGACCCCAGGAAAAGTACCTGCCTCTGCTTATATATCAAGTTCATTCATAAATATTGATCAGGGGTTTTCGTTATTGAAGTTTGTGTAATTACGAAATGAATAGGAAAGCAATATAAGAAAATACTAGTGAATATTTTCACGTTATGGGGCCTTTGCCTTCCTAGTCTTTTATAGTTAGTCCCCAACACAAATTTCCTTTCTTCCTAATAAGAGCATCTTTTCTTGCTCATCACATTAGCTCCTCAGTGTATTAAATGTGGTAACATATGCGATGAATGTCTTACAATACAATATAATATAATGTCACTGCAAGAAAAACGGAAAATTTTACAATTATAAAAGTTAAAGAATTTTCATGCAGTCTAGGGAAAGTGATATTTGAGAATTCACACCCAAAGCCAACAACAGATAAGGCACTGGCAGAGTTACCATATCTTGCAGTGTATAATGTGCACTTTTTTGCCCAAATTTGTGAGAGAAAAATAAGGATGCACATTATACATGGGTAGTACTAATTCCATAGCTATAGAAATGTTTTTAATTCTTTTATTTATGCTTATGAGTTAAAAGTGTAACTCTAGAAATCAATAACAATATCCGTATGCAAAACAATACCCTGGAATACAATCATTTTTTTAATATAAAACATTTCACACATAAAATTTCTTTTACCTTGTATCTGTTCTTGTGTTTTGTATTTGTTACATATAATTTCTTGTACCATAATGTTAAAAAATGCTAAAGTTGCTTTATAATACAAAAGCAAGTAACTAAATAGAAACAAATAAAAATCTGAATTAAAAAATTAAAACTAAAGATATTTTTCCCTGAAAGTTTGGGCCAAAAACATGAGTGCACCTTAAATACAGGAATGCATTATAACACAGCAAAATACAGTATATCAGTTAACAACTGTACCAAAGAAATTTGATACAGAAAATGACATGATGGTCATTTTAAGAGAGTAATTTGAATATTAACATACAATAAAAGGTCCCCAAGGAAATGATAATGCCTCACATACTTGTTAAAAATAATCTATTTAAAATTGTACTATAATAATCAAAAATAAAATAAAATAGGTGGTACTCTGAAAAAAAGTTTTTTTCTACAAGTTAGTGCCTAGAGCAAAATATCAAAATTAGTTCAATATAGTATTTCCATAATTTTAGTTTTCCTTTTCAAACTCTTTCTCCTACTTTTTAAACATTAACAAAATTTAGGTCTCATTTTGAAGGATTATTTCATGTAGACTTTTTCCCAGTAGCAATTACACTCATATAACCAGGAAAGTCTTTACTACCTCAAATTATCTTAAAAGAAAAATCACTGTGACCAAGTGGGAATTTTCCCAGGAATACAACAGTGGGTAGGTATATTATTAGAAAATCCATTTTATATCTTATTCTATTAACAAGTGAAAGAAAATATGATCATTTCATTTGATGTTAAAAAGGCACTTGATAAAAATTTAACTTGTAATCCAATAAAAAACCTTTGAAAAGACAATTGTCTCTTTAATTTGACTAAAACATTATGCTCATAAATCAAAAGCATCAAGCTGAATAGTAAATTAAAAAAAAATTCCATGAGAATGAAGAATAAATAAGACCAATTGTCACCACTATTATACAGTATTATTCTAAAAGTACTTGCCAAAGGTGTTAGAAATGCAAACAAAATAAAAGATAAAACTATTAGAAACAGGAGGCAAAGATATCATTACTTGGAGTTGTCTCATACATGAATAGCAACTCTGAAGAATTCAGACTAATCTATTAAAAATAGAGTTTAGTGAAGTGAACAGTAAAAAAATCACTACAAGCCAAATGGTCCTTAATATCTCAAAAGAACCAACTGGAATATATAATTTAAAAAATCCCATAGCTATATGTAGCTACAGAACCAAATTATCTAGGAATAAGTTATCGGAAGAAGTATAAGATTTACATGAAAAAAACTAAAAAAACACAAGTGGATAATATGAAAAAATATGTGAAAATTAATATCTTAGGTAGAAATATTCAATAGTAAAAAATGGTCAATTCTTTCTAATCTCTAAATTCAATAAACTCCCAATCAACATTCACAAAGAATGTTTCTAAACTTGGCATTTTTTCAAAATTTACATAGTACCATAAATATTTTAAAACTGCACAAAAATTTCAATGAGGGAAGACTTGTTCCACATATTAAAACATTCTAAAGCTATAATAATTGAAACCATATGTCAAGAAAAATCTAAAACTAGAAATCAATTTAGCTGAAAAAAATATGGTTCCAATCAGTGAGAAAAGACAGATTAATCAAGAAATGGTGCTTAGACCACTAGATAGCCTTTTGGTGGTATCTTTACCTCATTCCTTATATCAAAATAATCTCAGATACATGTTAAAGAGGGAATTATAGAAATACAAGAAAACAAGGAAATTTTTGTTGTTGTTAAGGATAACAATATGCTAAAGCCACAAAATACTCACATTCGTAACTTCAGAAATCTAAAGTTCTATTTAGCAAAAGACACAAAACAGAAAGATGAAAGAAACAAACTGGGGAGAAAAGGATCTGCAACGTATGACAAAGGGTTACTATTTAAATATGTAGAAATCAATGAGAAAACAGGATGAACAATCTAGTAAAAATGGGGCAGAGGATGTGAACAGGCAATTCACAAAACTAGAAGTGCAAACAGAAAATAAACATTCCAAGATGTCTAATCCCATCCAGGAGATATGACATTTTACTTCTTAAATTGACAAATACTTAAAAGAATTGCTAACATGCCTATTCTTACAAGGGTGTGGGGAGGTAGGCACCTTTATCCTCTCTGCTTACAGGAGTATAATTTGGGCTCCAGTCTGATCCAGCTGCCTTCTGACTGTATTTACCCTGCGAAGTCTGGATTCCCATCTACAAACCAGATAGTGCTGTCTTCATGTTTTTTTAAGGACTGGATGCAGTAATGTATTCAAAGTGTTTAGCACAGAGCTAGGCACATGGTAACATTTGACACATGTAGCTATTTCGAGAACACAGTGGACCCTTGTAGAAAGCAGGGGTTAGGGGCAGATCTCTCATGCAATGGAAAATACGTGTATAACCTTTGACTTCCTCAAAATCTAACTACTAATAGCCTTCTGTTGATCAAAACTCTTACCAATAATAGTTGATTAGCACCTATTTTGTGTGTGTATTACATACTGTAGTCTTACAATAAAGCTAGAGAAAAGAAAATGTTAAGAAAATCATAAGGAAGACAAAATACCTTTACAGTATTTATTGAAAAAAAAAACCATCCAAGTATAAGTGAGCCTGTGCAGTTCAAACCCGTGTCGTTCAAGGGTCAACTGCATCTTTTTTGGGGGGAGGGGGAAGATCAATTTGATAACACCTGTCAAAGTTTTAAATGTGCATTTCCTTTCATTGAGCAATTCAGCTTCTACAATATTTAAATAAAAATACCAGAAAGAATGTACGCTATATAGTTATCAATTGCTACATTCTTTTTAATAGTAAAAATTAGAGTCTCTGCAAGAAATCTCAAAGGATGAAAAGCAGAAATAGCCAAAGTGAATTTGGCTAAGATACCAATGCCTTCAGAAGCTCTAGCAGTTAAAATTTACCTGCTTCAGGTTTTGTTTTGGTATGTGTATAAAATCTTCGGCAAGCAATACGATTTACTATCATCTCAGGTTTCACGTCTGTCTAAAGAAGGTAAAATGCACCCTTGCCCTCAGCCCTACAGGTTAGTGCCAAAACCAATATTCCTGAGAGGTTCTTACAAGTTGGGATATAGGTCACATAACAGAAGTCACTCTGCTGTACTGCTGTGTTCCACAATACTTCCAGGAACCATTCAGCAACCACAAAATGAGCAGATTTTAATGTTCCCTCGTTGGCAGATGATAAAAATTGACCTAATGGTATCACTTTATTGAGCCTATGTTATCACCAACTTGAGAACCAGCTCAGCACTGGCCGGTGCAAAACTTATATTGAATTACTAAACATACCACATTTAGATGTAAATTAAAGTCTCCCTGGGGGTCTAATTACCAAGACTTTATTTATTTAAACCCTTAACACTATGGATTGGTTAAAAAGTCAGCTCACTTGCATTTTTGATATTTCATGAATTAAATTCTGGTTTGGCTTTTTTCCCTCAGCAACTCTTACCACAGCAGTATTATGACCTATAAATTTTCCAGGTGATTCCTTGTAGCCTGAAGGACTTGGAAAGAAACTGCTTGTAGCTGTAAGCAATCCTTTCATGCCTTCACTACTGCCTTTCACACCTCCTGGGATGCCCTGCCCCACCCCCTTTTTTCCAACTCTAACATAGACTTATTTTATCTGCCTCAGAGCCCAAGTGGCCTCCCCCAAATACTGAATCAGGGTTAAATGTTCCTCCCCATTGTTCCCTCAGCAACCTGGGAGTGCACCTCAATCTTTCCCTTTATCCCGTGACACTAGAGGTTGTGTCTCTTTCACCTCCATATCCTGAGTCTTAGGTGGTTAACTTCAGTCTTACTTTTTCTTTATGGATTCATTTGCACATGTGGCTCTTTTGGTTTAAAAAGCAAACACACACACTCATGCATACATTCACACACACCTGGGAATCAGCAAAATGATTGGCCATTTAAGAAAATTGGGGCCCCATGGTTTCAAATGGCTTTTTCTGATACTATTCTCTTGATTGATGCCAGGAACAGGAGAAAAGCCCTCTTAGGCTGCATGCTGTTCACTTGAGTTCACACCCAACCCCTCCTTTACAATCAGCATGCAAAGGGAGCACCCTCATTGTTTGCAGGGTCTCCTGTTGATTTAGGACTGAGTTAAAAGGACTACAAAAGACTATTTAATCCTATTTTGCATTAAAGCAACCTGGCCTTTGAGAACTCTTTCAGATCACATGTTAGTTGAACACGTTAGGGTTGCCTATGCAGCCAAAACTTGCATCACAATTCTGTTTTGCTCCTGAGGTACTCATTGCCTCTAAGTAAATAGAAAGCTGGCCCACTGCCCCAGCATGGAAACACATCCCCATCTCCAGAGGCCAGCAGGCCTGCAGCCCCGATCTGAGTTGCTTTTGAAAAGCCACCTCATCAACAGGGTGGGGAATAATTGTGCAAAATGCAACGAATTAACTATTTTGAAATAAAAGTCTATTTCATAAAATCTGGTTGTCATCCCACACACTTTTCTGGAGAATGTTAGCTTGTACACGGGACTAGGAGCCACCAGACCACAGGGTAAATTTTCATGGCGAAACGTGCTGGGCTTGAACTTGTGTTGCCAACCTGAGGCTTTGTGGGGGAGGCGTGTCTCTGAAATCTCTGTCAAACTGTTTCAACTTTACCTCAAAAACTGTAAATACTTTATCCTCTGTAGCCTTCTGTTCTGGCTACCTGAATTTAAGGTTTTATATTCCAGCAGTAGAAATCTGTACTTGAAAGTACTTCTGAAACATTCTGACATGAGCCAAAAAGCACAGAGCACAGCTTCTCATTTTCCAGTGATTATAAGGAAATTAAATCAGAGAGAGAAATCTATGATATGGTACTTTTTAATTTACAGAATTTGCTGATATAACATGCTTAAATGGAATAACTGATTCAGTGTCAAATGTGATTTAATTTTAAGTTGAATTTGCTTAATTTCAAAGGCGCTGAGATTTTCTATGATCTGTGGCTTGTTTTTCCGTGGCCATGTGGAGAAGGTTGTGCAGCCTTTCTACACGACAGGCCAAGAGTATAGTGGTCAAGAGCACAGGATCTAGAGCCTGGGTATGAATCCTGCTTCTCCCCCTTACAAGCTGCATGACCTTGGGCAAGTTGTTTAATCTCCTAGGCTTCAGTTTCCCCCTTTGTCAAATACGAAGGGCAAGAGAACCCTCTTCAAAGGGCCATACTGAGGACTTGCTAAGAAGTGTAACATAATCAGACAAGTTCCTGGCAGGTAGCAACTAAGTGTTACCTATTATAATTATTATTAAAACGCTTACTTCAAACTACCATAGAGTGCAAGGAATAGAAAGGGTTTTTAATCCAATCACCCAATTGCCTAGAGGAAAAATCAATACCTAGACAACTATTACCTAGAGTAGTTTAAGCACAGTGGCCAAGGTTCATTCAGCTGGCTAGTACCAAAACCACCACCAGCATCCTCTACTCCTGATTTTATCCCAGGGCTCTGGGTAACAGCACACTGCACTTTGTCCTTTATTACCATTGGGTCTCCTGGAAAGTAATACATTTTCTGGTGAGGAAACAGAAACTAACAGGAAGGTTAAGTGAGGTCAAGCAGCCAATGATAGAAGTGGGGACGCCAGGCTCTATTTACTATTGTTGAACAACTATGTAATGCTATCAAATATCTTTTTGTGTTCTTCCTGAGATAGTCGCTTTATCATTTGTGCACATGGTAGGAAATAACTATCAGAAAAGCAAACAGGAAAATTTTAGAGTTAACCAAAAGTTACTGATCAAGAAAGAACCAGAAAGTATTATGTTGTTTATGTTTCCGACATATATACAGTAGACTCTTTGTTAAGCAACCGGCACTCTCAAGCAATTGGCAAAATATATCGAAGAAATACTACTACATTTATCTGGCATGGGTGCCGGTTAACTGAGAGTCTACTGTACATGAAAAGTAATGAGATAAGGCAAGGAGAGTATAATGCTTAATATCATCAAACACACTGAATATGCGACCAACCAATCACAGAATGATGTATAACAATCAAACTTAGAAGATTGCTGTCTGAGACAACAATGATGTAAACAAAGGAAGATTAGGACATGTACTAAGCAAATCCATAACTTAAATGAGTCTTTACAACAAGTACACACAACTTGTGGGTGAGCACATTCAGTGGGTGTTGAGAGCAGACGGAATCACAGGCGTTGTGTATCTAGTCCTCTGATAAAGAAAGACTTCATAAATGAGCTGAGATTAGCAGTTGTTTGGAAAAGAGGAAGGAGGGCTTGGTGAATCAGGACAGGGAGAGGGTTCCTGGAATTTGTGCCAGCACCAGTCACAGAGGATGCAACAAATACTGTTGGTATTTTAAGATGGCAAGCAAAAGCCCCCAAATGGCACTGAGTAGTATGGAATCTTCTGTTTTTTGAAAAGAGCTTAACCACATGACTCATAGTGCTTTCCAAATTCAGATAGCGTGATTAGACTTCGTGTATTATGAGACCTGACTCTGCAGGAGCTGTACACAGGTGCTTCCCAAGGATCAAGGATCTGGCTTCCTTGGAGGAAGCTCAGCCTGCAAAAACCTACTATTGTGCTAACACATGAGGATGACTATGATTGGCACAAGCGAGAGAGAAAAATAATGTTACTAGACTGACTCTTGAGTGGGTCTCATGGCTCATAGAACCATGGAAACTGAGCCCGACTTCACCCATCACACCAGCCTCCTCTGCTAGGTAATGAGAACACAGTTCCTGGATGTGACCAAACTTCCGTCAAGAGCCATGGAAAAAGCCTCCCACTCCATTGTTACAAGGAGAGAGCCCTGACCTTCTATTGCCCTCTAATCTCCCTACCTTCTTCACCTCTGGTATCTACAAGTATAGTTCAAAGTATGAAATTCTCTCTTCCAGTCCTTGGCTCCAACAATATCAGGTTCCTCTCACTTTACAATTTCCCCTTCACCAGCTCTTCTCCTCTACCCTACCTTTAAATGTGTGTGTATCCCCAGATTCTCTGCACATCATCCTGCTGGTCTTTCTGGATGCTCATGCATCTCCTCAGGAACCTCATGTGTTCTTGGTCTCTAACAATTGGCTGTACACTGAAGACTTCCAAATCTGAGGCCCTAGCTCTGGCTTCTAACTTCTAAACTTATCTCTAAGTAGCTTCTCAGCATCTAAGATATCCTTAAATTACCTCAAACTTCACATTTGTAGGCAGAACCCTCTTCCCCACCTCTTCAACCCACTCTTCCTCCTAGATAATAGTACCACTATCCTTGGAGTCACCTAGAAAAAAACTAAGAGATGTCTCCAGATCCTTTGTCTCCACCCACAACCAATCATCAAGTTCTACTAAACCTACTATGATCTAACTGGATCTCTCCCTCCCATGCTCATTGGATATAGTTCATACCTTCTTCTTCTTCTCATCTGGACTATATAATGGTTTCCTAATTAGTCTCCCCTCTGCAATCCATCCTCCATCCATCCAGTGATGCTTAGGAAATACAGACCGGATCCTGTCACACTCTTGGTGAGAGAGGTTCCCTGCAACAGTCTACGTGAGTCTCCTGTATGGAAGTTAGGCTTCCTGTAGTTGTTCCTATTTAAACCACAGTAAGGTAATAGGGGGTAAATTTTTCCCCAAAGGGTGGTGTTTCCACTGTCCAACATCTGAGAGAAAGTTGAGTCCTCAGAGAGCAAGATGACTTTCAGGAGGGGCCTTAGTCAGGTGAGAGACTAGTCTTTCCCCCTGGTCCTCACTCTTTGGGGTCTGGACTTGAGGCCCCCGCAGAGGCAGACTAAGGTAAGCTAGGAGGAATAAGCCCAGTAGTGATGGCGCATATCCCTTGTAAGAGACCACCCAGTGTGTGTTATTCTGTGTGCAGTTCAGCTTCAGCCATTAAGCCTAGTTTACCTTGTCCAGACAGGCCTGAGCCCTGCTTCAGAGAGTGCATTAAAGGGGTGCAACCAACCTCTGGGGCTACCATGGTAGACAGAGAGGGTTCTCAGGAAAAGTGAGACTCTTTGAAGGAAGGAGAATCCTGAGGCATAAGACCTGGGCTAAAATGTCTACCCACATCTGCCAGGTGGCAGGTGTCCCTGTTGCCAACCTTGGAGGACAGCGGTCCTTTTATTAAGAAGCCAGAAGATCTTACACTCATCTACTCAGTCTGTTTAGCAGGCACCAATGCTGACTTCCCTGCCCCAACACCCCTGGCTCTCAGGACCTCATCTCATCTCCTGCTCCCTTTCATTCTGCCATATGACTGGTCTCCTTTGGGGGGTCTCAAGGAGTTGGCAGAAGATCCTCAAGGGGCAAGGAAGCTAGGACACACGTCCTCCAGTTCCCATCTGTCATTGGCTGATGGCGGGTTTAGGAGAAGGAGGTGTTAATTTCCCCCCGTTTCCAGCCTTCTTTTCTGGGCTGAGAGGAAACATGGCTAGGTATCCACATTATTTGCCATAGAATAAATTTATACTCACCCTGGTCCCGCTTTCTTATTTACAGCTTGCTTCCTAACAAGCTACTTCAAATTCTTTGTGAAATAAGGTGAAGTATAAATAGAAATTCTTACAATAATCATCTTCACCTATTACTGTGCCTGCTCCTTTCTGTGTACACAATTTAGTGACAGAAGTCCCCTCTTACTCCCTAGGATCATAGGTCAGAATCCTACAACACCTTTCTACACAAATGGTAAGAATTTCTACTCTGTTGCTGCGATTCTACAAATATTTCATTTCCCGCCACTGATTTCATCCACAAATAGACTCCCAGTTGCCACTTCTTCATCCCTCAGTTTTTTAAAATGAAAATTAAACAGTCCGCAGCAGATCATCTCTGCCAGCTTTCAGGAAGAGGAGGAAACGTGTCTCTGTGCCATAGCATTTGGCCATCCTAGCAACCTGGAAAAATTTCAAAATGGCACGATCTTCAACTCCAAGCTTAAGTTAGGAAAAAATATTTTTGCTTTATCTGCTTAAAAATAGAAGCATTTCCAAATTATCTGGCCACTTTTCTTTTATCCTTCATTACTAAATTTAACTGAGGAGGCAATGTCCCATTCCGGGTACCTCCTGTCCCCTTATAACCTTTTGAACTTAACGTAAGAAAACAATGAAGCGATAATACGGTTTCAACTGGCAGAGCACAGGCAACATGTAAAATGTCTCTTTTTACTCTTTTATTGTTTTTTTTTAATCAAGATAATATATGATCACTATAGAAAATTCAAATGATACAGAAAACTACAAAGAAAAATACTTGTTTTTAAAAACATCTTAAATCTTCCTATGCTCTGAATCACTTTGAATATTTTGGTGTGACAAATACACTGTGTAGATACACATACTTTTATATAAGTAGTGTCATACTCTATGTGTTATTTTCCTAACTGCTTTTCACCTAAACATCTTCCCATAAATTTAAAAAAATTCTATTTTTAGAATAGTTTTAGGTTTACAATAAAATCGAGAGGGAGGTACAGAGATTTCTCATCCCTCACCAGTGTGGTACGTTTGCTGTAACTGATGAATCTACACTGATACATCATAATCACCCCAAGTCCACAGTTAACCTTAGGGTTCACTGTTGGTGGTGTACCTTCTGTGGGTTTGGACAAATGTATAATGACATGTACCCATCATTGTAATAGCATACAGAGCATTTCCACTGTCCTACAAAACCTCTGTGCTTCCTCCCTTTCCCCACATCCTGCAACCACTGATCTTTTTACTGGCTCCATAGCTTTGCCTTTTCCAGAATGTCCTATGGTTGGAATCATGCAGTAAACAGCCCTCTCAGACTGGTTTCTTTCACTTACTAATATGCATTGAGGGTTCTTGTCTTTTCATGACACCTGTCTTTACAGTGTTGAATAACACTGCATTGTCTCGATATACTGCAGTTTATCCTTTTACCTACTGATGAGTATCTTGGTTGCTTCCAAGTTTTGGCAATTATGAATAAAGCTGCTATTATATAAACATCTGTGTTTTAGTGTGGACGTAAGTTTTCCATATCTTTTAAAAAGTTACTATTTCTGCCTTTATAGCAATTTATACTGAAGTTACCACTTAGTCTCATATCTTATAAGATGAATATACATCATGATTGACTTACAAGTAAACTAATAGCGTTATTAGCATATCATTTCTGTGAAAGTAGGGGTCCCCTATTTGAAATCTCTTTATTTTTCTTAATCACTGGAAGCTTAACCCCAGCCTCCAGACTCAGGTTGGTCTTCCTTCCGCACTCACAAAAAAGATTCTTAAACAAACAACCTGTCCAACCAAAATCTTTTCCAGATAAACATGTGTTTCCTGCTGAGAACTGAGAGAATCCTGCCCCTTAGTTTGGCTAATACCATTTCCCTTGCAATTTTTTTTTTCTTCTTTTCCATTAGAAGATTTCTAAGGTCCCTTCTAAGCTCTTGAGTTCTGATTTTAGAAAAACATCGCAGGATATTAGCCATGAGGAATATGATGCCTAATCATTTCCTTCTCCAACTATATGGCTGGAATGAAAGCAACGCTTCCTCCCTCATGTTGCTGATTCAACATGATTTATAAAACTACAGCACCATCGATCACTGTAAATAGACATTCAAAATCTGACACTGAAAGTGTTAGATAAAATACCTTTATCACATAACCAAATTCCCGCAACACTGATGCAAGGGCTTGGAACCTCTGCCAGCTTTTTACGGTAGTTTAAAACAAAATTAAGGCAAAGAGACAGCTACTCTAATCAAATGTCATTTATATCATAGGGTCATTTCTTGTCAGAGGCTAACAATTTAGAAGCATTTATCTTGGCTACCAGGTTTTTGTTCGTTTTTTAACAATTGTGTTATGCCTAAATTAAACAAGAACAAAATAAAATTAAACAGAGATGAAGAAATTAAACTTTTTTCCCCTTAAACAATGTAAATAAACAAAGGTTTGGTATTGACTAGGATGGAAAACTCAGATGAAAGTAGATTTTTAGATTAGCATTGACTCCAACATTGTTATCCCAGAAAGAGAACATTCCACTAGTCAAGGACAAATGAATTCTCTTTTCTTAAACATTCAAAGGGCTATTTCTTTATTACTATGAAGAACCCAGTCTATATCCTTGAGTGAGAGTTCATACTTTTCTGAGAAAAGGAGATGTATATGAGAATACTCCAAATAGCTAGATCAGGGGAGACAAACGCCTCCATCCTCTGCAGTATTTAGCACCACCGCAACATACCACATTAGCAAAAGTCTGGACAGTTTTGTTTTAACTTAGAGATTTATCATTCTTTGGTAAACATATAGTCTAAATACACCACAGTTCAACAAACTGCTAGGGTTCCATGGAGAAATGAAGAGCAACAGACCTCTTGACCCTAAGAAGTCATTTAATTAACAGATCAACTGGGGGACAAGGAGGCATTCTGCCCCGTTGTGAATACTAAGTAACAGGTCGTCTTTGGCTATGACCTTGGTTACCATGCACACTTAACCTTTTTCTTTCCTCTCTGTCTTATTCATTCAACCATCAAGCTTTGAACATTTATGAAGTTCTGGACATTGAAATGGGAAACAGGGGTTCAATGGTAAAGAAGATACAGTCATGTCTTCAACAATGGCAAGTCTAAAGTTGGAGAAAGATTGGAAATGGCCTTTACTATGCATAATATAAATTTCCATAGGAGTGTGCAAAGGCATGAGCCTTACCCAGGTGAGAATCGGAGATGGCTTATCTTGAGAAGGAAAATAAAGCTACAATTTTCCGAACAAGTGAATGGGAGGTAGAACAGGAACACTGGGAAAGAATGTTGCGCAGAGAGGAGACAGTACGTACCAATGACCAGAGTTAGGAGAATATAAGGTCCAAGGAACTCCTGTTATTCACCTTCTGACCTGGTCAGTTTAATATCTAGTAGCTGCCCCATCATCATCAAATACTTATCAGATGTCCACTGTTTACCAGGGCAAAGAAGACCAAGCCATAGGGTAGGAGTACGCCAAGAAAATTCTCAACTCATTATGCTGACGTACAGGAAGAAATTACTGAACCTTCCATTTATTTGTTTCTTGTGTTCTTTATTTCAATTCTGTGGATACTTTATAGTTTTTACAACATATATGGCACTATATGCATATAAAGTTTACAAGGCAATATACACAGATTTGGGGGGTGTGCTCAACAATTGTTCACTGATTTCTGAGTGATCAAAAAAGTTTGGAGGCCACTTATCTCGACTGGCTTACCTTCTAGATGGAGAAACAAGCTATCAAGAGATGAAAAGCATCACACAGCAAACCTAAGTGCTATCTAAAAGTTTTAGAGAAGTAAGGGGCAGGAAAAGATATCCCTTCGCTGGGGTGGTCAGAAAAGGGTCCAGGGCAGTGAAGGCACTTTATTTAGGCCTTGACAAAGAGTCGAACTTTAGACCAAGTAGAAAGGCTGGGGAAGATATTCTATCTGGGAAGAATGGCATAAGCCCAGGTATAAGGGCATTGGGGAGTAATGAGAAAACCAACTCTTCTAATACCAAGTGCTCCCACAGAGTAGCAGGACATGTGGTGGGGACCCTGGAGTGGAGATAATGGGGGCAGAACAGAGGACATCTTCAGCATCAGGCTAAGAGATTGTACTTGATCTTGTTGGCAGTAGGGACCCTGGAACAGCTGTGTATTCCTTCTGTGCACTGACAAGCTTTATCTGGGAATGGAAAATGCTGAGCCAAATGGTGAGCAAGGTTCCTTCCAGCTCTTAAGAGTTGATGTTACCAGTGAAACTAGCTTTCAAAAATGAGAGCAGAAGAAAGACATTTCATAAAACTGAGAGTTTACCACCAAATACCTTCCTGATATAAAATTTAAAGGATGTATTTCAAGAGGAGGAAAATGATACTCAAAGAAGGTCTTCTCTACAGAAGAACATGGTAAGCAAAGACATTATAAGCATGTATGCAAATATTATATAAACAAATGATGATGGAGTAAGTAATAATGTCTAGTTAATAGTGCTTCAAAAGAACAATAAACAGACATTTAAAACACCAACCAAATGCACATGGAGAAAGGTGACTGGTATTAAAGCATTCTAAGATCCCTATTTACTCAGTAGGAGTAACAAGTAATGGCTAACATTAGATTTTGATACACAGACATATTAAAATTCTAAGTATAGCCATTTATAAAAGAGGTTATATCTTCCAAACAGGAAAAGGGGGTGGAATTGGTGGAGACGGTGGTGGGGAGAATCTCAATCAACTTAAAAAACAAAACAAAACATAACTACGTGTTGTTTATAAGACGCAAATCTAAAACTTGTGTGGGGAAAAAAGTAGAAAGTAAAAGGATGAAGGAAGACACAAGACAAATACTATCCAAAAAAAAAAATCCATGTAACTGCATTAGTCAGATTAAACACACTGTAAGAGAAATAAAAACAAGTGACCACATGATAATAAAAGGCTTGTTTCACCAGGACAATATAACATATACTTGCATAGATCTAATGGCATAGATTTAAAATAAAGTAATAAACAACATTTATTCCTTATGTAAATATTGTTCACTGTGAAATTGAGTAGTAAGATAGGATTACAGTCCCACCTCTAGGCATCAACTCTGGACCATTCTAAGGAAAATATTCCAAAAGTCAAGCTCAAATACATTCTCTATTCTTTTATTTCATCAGTTGTTCAATACCATATCATAGTTTGCATCTACTTCCTATTCATGGAGATATGCTTTCATTTCTCTTGAGTATCTAAGAGGGGAACTGTTGCATCATGGAGGAGATACATATTCAGTTCTGAAAGAAACTGCCAGGCCACTTTTTTCAAAATGGCTATATCATTTTGCACTCCCACCAATAATATGAAAGTTCTAGTGCTCCAGTCTCATAAACATTTCGTGTATTTGTTCTTTTTAGTTATAGTCATTCCAGTGGTATCTAACTGTGGTTTTAATTTAAATTTCCCTACTGCCTAAGAATTTTTAATATGTTTTCATGTACTTATTGGCCCTTAATATTTTTTTGACAAAATATTTATTCAAATCTTCTGCCTATTTTTTAAAAATTGAGCTGTCTTCCATTTGTACCATGACTTTCTGATACAGCTATTTATTTGGGGGGAGAAATTAGCAACTATTTCTCCTGTTGAGAAAAGAAACACGTGCCTTTACTGTCAATTCCGTGGAATTCACTCAACAACTCTCTGCCCAAGATTGTGTCCACACTGAAGGAGACAAAGAAGGTTTCAGAAATGTTAGGGCTCACATTTACTTTTTATACATCATCCTGGGGGGAGGGGAATCTAGACTTTATGATTTAAAATTCTATGTATATAATATTATCATGGCTAAAGAACAGAGACAATCACTTTTGCCCAGTTTTTTATACCATCTCTAGCTGAGTAAGACAATCCAGTTAAATTTTTTTTTTGGTAGTTCCCTGGCTGGGAATCGAACCCAGGCCACAGCGCTGAGAGTGCCGAAGCCCAGCCACCACACCACCACGGACCTCCCTAAATTTTAATATTTTATAATTTTAATAAAGTAACCCAAATTACACTAATTCTACTTCATCTCCATTTACAATTCCTAGCACACACACACAGATTTTTTTCTGGCCGCTTCAGCGTGGGTCTTGTTAACATCACTGTCAAGTTCTGTATTAACTGAAATCCACTTGATTTTAGCAACTGTCATTGCAACTAGTCAGCTATGGCACAGTCCATAGGACACATATTCCAGGATTCCTTGAGGCTCCGAAAGTATCCACAGTGAACATCACGGCTCACTGTGTTTATTTAGAAGTAGGGCCCTTAGCTATTGTGCAGACTGATTAAAAAAAAAAAATCCTCAAATGCATCTTTGATCACAAAGATCAAAAACTGTGGATGAGAGCACACCCTTTAACTGTAAAGCATTTTTAAACCCTCACCATTTGGCCCTGAGAAACAGAATGTTGACTCAATTCCACAGGTTTCTATTTGAGCTGTTGTCCCAAATGTACAAATTGGTTCCTTAATGTGACACAGTAATTCTGATGAAAGAGGCCTAGAAAATTTTTGTGCTCTTTCTGGCCTTCAAGTCTGGTTTTCCCCAGGTTCATATTGTATGAAATGAGAAAAAAGAAACAGGTTTCACTTGATCTGTAAGAAATGAAGCTTTTTGTGTTTCCCTCTGTTCTCCAGATAACTAGGAACTCATTGTAAAACTGTAAGAGTTCTCTATAACAATTAAGAGATAATTCCCTCTTGCTTTAATTTTGCTCTCTCGTATGTTTAACCCTTGACCTTGAATGTGGAACCTGAAATAAGGGTGGGATGTGAACTATGGCATTCACAATCCTTTGACCCATCTTTGCAAAAAAGGAAAAACAATTGTAGTTGAAAGTTTGACCCACCTCCCCTCCAAAAAGGGGGTACTTTAAAGAGACATTTAGAGAACAGGCTAGCTAGAGAAAAAAAATTACTTTTTATTTTTATAGGCAATAATTGAATCTCAAAATGAAACCAGTGGGAAATATTTTCTGTGATTGATAGACACAGAGCTTTTTCAAGTTCCCAAAATAAGAGTTCCCACTAACATAAATGAAGCATTTCTGGTGTTTATTTTAAGTGCCAGGTTAAAGCTCTCCTCATAGAAATAAAATGGAACAATTCTCAAAATGATATATTTTCTTAAGGTCTTACAACCAACAGTTGTGGCCTGAAACCAGAGAATAAACAGGCTCAGTAATTCTCACAGCATCAGGCGTAGCCTGGTAACAAGGTGGGGATTTGGCAAGGAGAGCCACGTGACTGCTGTTGTGAGCACATCTGCCCATTACAACCTGCCTCTAATCCACTTTGGTAAACTGCATTCCTGAAGCAATAACTCATGAGAGATGAAAGAGTCGAATTTCGTCCAACAAAACTGGCGGCATTTTCTTGTAGCTGTATGAGAATATTCCTCTGTGAACACAAGGACGGGGTACTTTAGCTTCAGACTATGACGGCAGGTAAACGACTCTGAACAGAAATGATTTTTCAATAAGCTACAGCTTTCCACTTAAAACTATACATTATAGTAATAACAGAAGACTTTCTCCTTTCAGAATTTGTGGTAAATTCTAAACCAAACAAGAATCTCCGCAGGAGACCTCATGGACTTCCTTGGGACAAAATTACCATCTAAGACGATAAAGAAATTATCTTGGATCAGAGGGTTATTCAGCAGTGACACTTCTGATGAAGACATTCCTAGCAAGGCTGTCTGCCCAGACTTGTGAAAGAGCTTAGAATCTTGCTTCAGCAAAGACAGGGTCAATGTGAACTGAAACCTTTATTCTAGAGCATGTGTCTGGTGGCTTGAGCACCGTGTTTTGGATTAATAACTAAGGGAATCATAGTTCTGATTTTTACAAAATGTGTTTGTTGAAGGCACTGGCAACACATTGATCAAGAGGGAATGTGACAGCTTGGCAGTGTGTGCCAGGCCCAGGCACACAGAACAGGCAGGGACATGAAAACATTCCTCTGTATGAAAAAGCGAAACAAAACTGTCCCAGGATGCACCTTGGTTGGCTTTCCACAGACCTGGAACTCCAGTGTGACCAGGGCTCTCCAAAGAAATGAGTATAAGGTTGAGTTATCTTAAATTCAGAAATTCATGACTTTTACTGGTAAGGTGAATGAAGCTGTGGATAATGACAGCAGACTTTCAAAGAGCTGAATCTGCCTGAAACTAAAAAGTACCGTATCACCACGTAGCCCGACCTTTCATTTAAGACCCTCCCAAATCTGGACCAACATCCTCTTACAGATTCACAGTCATTGCCTCCTGATCCCCAACTGGCGTCCTTGCCACTCGGGGCTTTTCATCCTTCCAGACTCTGCCCAGGTCACTCCCCTCCCCGGGAAAGGCTTCTCACCTTCCCAAAGCCAATCCTCATAAAAGTTCTTCCTCTGGACAGATGTCTGCAGAGCGCCCCCGCTAACGGCACTCTCGCCCTTTCTCCTCATTCTCTCTGCACAGTTCCGATGCTCTTCCATGCACGGCACTCCACTTCACCTGCAGAGTCTTGCATGGTCACTCGATTGCCTGTGTGTTTTGCCTTTTACCTCAAGCCAACCAAAAACTTCTTGGGGGCCAGAGATAGATTTTACAGTTTTGTATTTTCCCAGAATCTGTCATAATGAGGGTCTAACACCCCTTAGTAGTATCTATGAGGCTTATACTAACAAGCAGCCAAAAACTTAAAAAGTGCACGTTAAAGATCCCTTCTTCCCATTCCCAGGTCTCTAGGATACTGTGGTTCAAAGGGACTGCCTGCTTCTCAAAGGTCCCTACAATGTGGCAGCTGTGATGCAGTGATCTATAAGACAGCCTGGGCTCAGAGTCAACTGTGAGCTCTAATTTAGGCTCCAACAGTGCTTACACATATGAACTTGGGCAACATCTTTCATTAAATCAAACATTTGTAGCACAGCAAATCCCAAACCAGGCACTCAGCTAAAAAAATACAGTTTATAAGTATGAATAAGAGAAAGTGTGTGGGTGTGTGTGCACATGCTGTACATGTATGTGATGCCCAGACCTTCTTAAGCTCACAGTCTACTGTAGTATTTCTGCTTATTAAAAGTGAAGATTCCCAGGCTCCATTCTAAACTAAACTGGACTATCCGGGTGTGGGGGCCAAGAATCTGCATTTTAAACTCCAAGAGCCGGTGGTCTGGCAGGAAGAACACACAAGTAAGTAGATGGTTATTAACATACAAAAGCAACCATTGCCTGTTCTCTAGTCTGCATGTCCGGGGTGCAATGAGTCCAGAGGAGGGGGCCTGGGCAGTGCCGGGAGTCTGGAGCACATACAGGGAGGTGACGCCTGAACTGAATCTAAAGCCCGCACAGCACTTCATCAGGGGCAGAAGCAGAAACTACCCAAGGAGGATCTCTCTGAACAATCCATACCCTCCCAGGCCCTGACTTGAAAATACTCCATCGCTGCCTTCGGGCCTCAGGGCAAGGTCCTTAAACCAACACATCTGCTGGATTATCTGTCGGCACTAAAGCCTGACCCCTTGTCCATCCATGCCTGGCTCTGAGGTCCATGCTGGCCCTAACCCCTGCCTCTTCCTCCTCTCCATACTGTCCCACTCTACCTCCCACCAACATGACATACCAAAACTTATTTAAGTCAGGGTTTGATTGTCCTACTCAAAGTGTCCCCAGCACCAACCCCAAAGCGCTTATCACACAGATACAGTTACCTGTTTAACAGGCTGTGAACAAAGGCCATGCAGGGTGGAAAGATGTACCCCCAGTGCTCAGCATATAAGCAGGAATGAATGAATGAAAGAACAAACGAAGGAATGAACGAACAGAAGCAAAAGAGAGCTTGCCGCATTCAGGCACCTGCAAACGGCTTACTATTGCCAGAACTACAGTGAATGTGAAGGACTAGGAGCAGAGGAGAGTTGGAAGGTAGGTCAATACCGGAGCGGGACAGGAAGGAGGGGCGAGAGCCTCCACATGTCACAGGAAGGCGCTGACAAAGGTTTCTCTCTTACTAGAGTCCCTAAATTCTCTCAAGATAAGACAAGGGCTGGTTTGTAATGATAAACAAGAGAATATGAGGGCTGTCCAGAAAGTATCCAGCCAAATAATATGAAAAATAAAGGAATTTATGGCTGAATTTATTCCGAACAGCCCTCATACACGTAGAACGATGTACACATTATAAAGCATAAATTTAAGAATATTTCCTGCCACTCCTAGTTATTAAACCCTTTCAATCTTGTATTCAGTTTTCAAATCCCTATCAGCATTACCTAAAACTGGTTTCATATTTTGATGATAAAAGCGGACAAAAGTGCAGAGCTCAGGAAATACAGTCATTTATGAGGGCACTTGTGGGAAGAGAGCATCCTGGGAACTCCATTCCCCTTTTAAAACAAACCAACTCATAAAACAATCCACTAAGAACGTCCACTGTATACTAGCGTGTCAGTGGAAACCTTTGTTGAGCCTGTTTTCAGCTCAATGGTGAACATACTTATCTGACAGTAAGAATCCGCGCTAGAGATTTACATAAATCAAATGGATTTCAAACCTTAAGCATGGAATAGAAACCTTTTCCCCAAACATTCTTAAAGCAAGCTTTCCCATCATTGGCCAGAGAAGACTGTGGGGTTCAAATGCCTTCCCCAAGTTGTCCCCCCCGAGTCCCTCTCCTCCAGCCCAGGGCTGTGGCAATGGGAGAAAGGAGGCTTTTGGCAGCATCTCCCAGGAATTCTCAGCAACCCTCTGTGAAGACTGCTGTAGCATTTCTGGGAGTGACTTTCTCAGAGGGGCTGGAGAGTCACACATGGACATATAGACAAAACGAGTGTCTGTTCACTCTTTTGCAGCCACAGTTAACTAACGGAGCAGTCATGCAATCTTTAAAGAAAACACTGCTGCCGGAAGTGCCTAAGACCCTCAGCAGCAGCCAGACAGATGGTGAGGACGAGGGGCGAGTCTGCAAGCAGGGCACAGGCTCTCCTGTGATCTAACGAGGGGCTCCGGCTGTGGCCTGGGGTCAGGAGTTTTCTGAACAGATAAACGCTGAGCCCTCTAGGCAGCCAAATCCCTCCCTTCGCGAAGGCATGCCTGTCCCCACAGGTGAGACTGACTCACTCGGTGGCACTGTTTTCTATATTGACTGACACCCACATACCAGGGCTACAATGTCCATCTGTGGGACAGGCTTCTACAACACTGTCATCAGCCCAGGTTAGAGAGGAAAAGTTGGGAGTGGCACGTGACAAGCTCCCCCTGCACTGATGCTCAGAGTGAGTGTTTGGCTTCCTGAAGGAGAGGCATGGGCCACTCACACACATAGGTACAGAAGCACACGTTACTCCCTAAGCACGAAGGGCAGAAGTGACAAAATCCTCACAGTGATTCTGAAACAACTACGGCCCAAACTGGGGCCCAGTGAGCATCTGGCTGAAAGAGGCTGCAGGCGCTGGCCTGCCCTGGCAGCTCCCATGAGCACAAGCCAGTTCTGCTGAGTATCATGGAAGCTGCAGTTCACACAGCAAAGGTGGGCTCTGTCACTGGGCTGAGAGCCACAGGCCTTCAGCGTCTCTGGCAAAACAGGACAAATTGTGACAGCCAAACCCTAATGCATAAGGAGTAAAGTGGACAACACCCAACCGTCACTAGGTCCTTATTTTACACATCCTAGTACACCTACAAGTATACCTAAAAACAGCAACAAAACTGTTCCATGTACATTTGGGTTCAAAATACCTATGAATTTGTCTAATTTTAGCTTTTTAAGCTTTATTTATAACCAGTTCCCCATGTTCCAGATTTTTATAAAGACATCCCATCTAGGATGGTCTGTCCTTATAGCTCACAGCTCCACACCAGTTCCTCAAACAGCACCAGGGAGGCTCAGGGACCCCAGGCAGAGTTCTGAAGGTGTTTAATCCCATTTACAAAGCACCAGTCCCTTCCTTTTTAAAAATCAGTTGTATACATTGTATTGCATTGGTTCTCAGCCTGGTGTGATTTTGCCCCTCAGGGGACATCTGGTGATGTCTGGAGATGTTCTGATTGTCCCAAATGGGATGGTGGGGAGGTCTGCTACTGGTATCTAGAGGGTAGACACCAGAGATGATGCTCATCATCCCACAACACACAGAAGAGCTCCCATGATAAAGAATTATCCAACTTTAGATATCAATAGGGCTGACATTGAGAAACCCCATGGTATTTGGATTCTGTAGATTTTATTTGAAAAAAAAAAGTATTTTGTAGCTTAAAAATAAGTTGGAGAACTTGTGCTCTAGGACACCTGCCTGGATCCAAACTTTTCAACAACATGATAAAGGCTCCTTTGTATTGAGCTTCAAAGTCCTAAAATAGTACAGATTTTTAAAAATGTCCACAATAGGCCTTTTGGCAAATCTCTAGCTGCTATAAAGAGCTATGACCTTGTCTTTTTTTTTTCCTATTAAACACGGGGTGGGTATCAAGGCCCGGCAGCCACCTAACAGGACATAATGCAAGCCTCCTACTGAGTCGGCACCTAACTTCCACCCAAGGGGTAAGATCAGATGGAGGCTCAGGGCTTGTCCTGATGGGAAGCCCTGGGTGTTGGCTTCACAGAGACCAACTCTCCGTCGTCAGTCGGGCAGGGAGCCAGGAGTTAAATATATTGCTCCTTTTAGGAAGGAAAAGGAACAATGGCCTCTCCATTTGAAGCTACAATGGGAATTTAGGAAGGGGCCAAGCGTAATTCCCAGATGGAAACCGGCCTGGCTTCAGTGTTGGCGACCTCTCCTCTGAACAGCCTTCAGGAGATTTTTTCGATCATTGCTGGGGAATTCTCTAGTCACTAATTCCAATGCAAAAGCCGGAGGCTAAGTGGCACCTTTTGATGCCAATCAAAGGGATGATTCTGATTCTGGGGTCAAGGGAAGACACGGAGCTGCCCAGCCTATCACAGGGGCCTTCCTGCCACTCGGAATTCTCTTGAGAGTCTCTCAGCAAAAGAAACCAACAGCCGTGCTTCCGCTAAGCCCTCCAGATACACGTAAAGACAGAATCCACATCACACACCACACACTGCTCTCTCTCCAGGCCCCACTTCATCTTCCAACCCCGTCCCCCTCTCCTGAGGCCAATGGGCTTTCGCCCAGGAGGCACCCAGGTCCCTTGTGCATTAATCCTTACACGTCACGTTGAACTGTGTTTACATGACCGCCTTCCTCTTCAGACTGAGCTTTTCTGAAAGCAAGGATATTGTCACATTGACTGTTTTAACACTAAGACACAAACTGGTGCCTGGCACGGGAGGGACTTCATATTTAATGAACGAATGAATGAGCTTGACCTGTCAAACGGGCAACAGGCCTCAAAGTCTGGCCACACAAAATGCTACGCGGCTGGTCAAACGCACCCATACACTGTACGTGCAGCTTGCAGTGTGTGAACGTAAGCACAGAACTCACTTCAGTAAACACAGCCGAGGAACAGGATAGACCTGTGCAGATGGCAGATCTTTATTCAGGAACCATTCCATATGTAAAACAATCGCAGGGTGGAGAAATGAATAAACAGCTACCCTTTGAGGTGGCAAATGACACACTCTCCCTTTTCAAGTGTAATCAGAGGGTCAGATGACCTTGCTTCTACCCTTCCAGCCAAGCAACAACCCTGGCGTGGCTTCCTCAAAAGCCCTCACACACAAAGAAACTGCAAACACAAACATGCTTTCAACCTGGATGCTTTCATTTAGACCATCCAGCTTTGTAAGGCAAACAGCCAACCTCCCTTGGCTTTTTTCTTTTTCTTTTCTTTCCTTTTTAAAAATAAAACTGGCCACTAGGACCATTCCCAAGCTGTGGGTGCAGAACTGCTGAGGTAGAGACTGCTTATAAGGGAAGATGAATCCACAAAGCACCACGCACTGCCTCAGACCACGAACTATATCTAACATACACACAAGCAGCACTTACATACTTCTGTAAATTAAAAATAATCCAATTAAAAACTTTACTGACCATATTGAATACTGCCATTAAGTGTGTTACTAGCCCAAAGAAACATGGAGTCTAACTAACTAGCTACACTTACGTGAGACTCTGGGAAAGTTAATGAAGACCTTGATCATCAAAAGGGTCAGAAAGGAGTAAGCCAGCCCATTTAAAGTCTCCTCTGCTGAGTTCTTGCCCTAGAAATGCGGCTCTTCTGGTTAAACTGAGAATGTGAGATCTTAATAGATTGACAAAAATGCGGGGGGGGGGGGGGCAAAACTAGGAGTTCTATTTGGTAAGAGATCTGGGGTGCAGACAACTGGGATAAAGTCCTTTCAAAGAATTCTGCTCTCAGGACCAGCCTCACCCTAGAGAAACTGAACTAGCTGTCGGTGCTTAATGAAAGCGCTTTAATTTCCATCCTACATTGGCCCCCAGCCCTCCCTTTTCAGATGTGAGGACTACTGAGAAGGGGAAGACACAAGGAAGATAGAATTTCAAGGCCCCCATGTACAGCCCTTACAAATGTCACATAGCACTAGATTCCCTTTAATTTTTTTAAATGTAGTAGAGCATTGGGTGGGAATTTTCCTGTTGTCCAGAATGTTAGCCAAGGACAAAAGGCACTAAGTACCTACAAGCTGAGTTTGAGAGCCCACTCCCAACAGGGCTTCCTGGAGATAGGAACCTCTAACCCCAGCACCAGTTCCATTGTACTCCCCCAAAGTCAGACCAAGCCTGAGAAAGGAAGGGGGCATCAGCATGAGATGGGGTGTGACTATCCCCTCCGCAACATGACGCTGAGGGAGAGATGTTCCAAGACAGTGGTCCTTGCAGGGAGAGGAGGGAAGAGAGGAAGGAGGGAAGTGGATGCTGGACCTCAGGACAAGACTTCACTCCCCTTGAAGCATGTTAGACTTCCAGTTATAAAATCAGTAAGTCATAGGAATGTAAGGTACAGCATGGTGACTACGGTTAACAATATTTATTACATCTTTGAAAGTCGCTGAGAATAAATCCTAAATATTCTAGTTATATCTAAAACTAGTTCTAGCTCTAGTGAACAGATTATAACTAGACTTATTGTGGTGAACATTTTGCAATCTATAGAAATATCAAATCATTATGTTGTAAATCTGAAACTACTATTCAATATCAAATGTACCAAAAAAAAAAAAAAAAAAAAGACTTCACTCTCTTCACTCTGAGTAGCTGTGCCATGGTTCACCAAGGAGGTGAACCAAGGAGGTCTCAACTGAAAAAGAGACTGACGTTTTCAAAATGAACAGGATTCTGAACAAAATAATAATAGGAGATTGTTTTAAAACTGAAGGTGAGTAATCCAAATGTTCATCGATAGATGGATAACCAAAATGTGGTATTTACGTGCAGTGGAGTATTATTCAGTCTTAAAAAGGGAGGAAATTCTAACACAAGCTACCATTTAAATGAATCTTGAGAACATGACACTAAGTGAAATAAGCCAGTCACAAAAATGACAAATACTGTATAATTCCACTCATATAAGATACCCAGGGTAGACAAATCTCAGAGACAGAAAGTAGGATAGGGGTTGCCGGGGGCCGGGGGGTGGGGAGGAGGAGGAATGGGGATTATTTAATGGGTAGAGTTTTTCTTATGTAAGAGTTCTGTCAGGTTTCGAAAAGAGTTCTGGAGATGGATGGTGGTGATGATTGCACAACGATGCAAATGTACTTAATGCCACTGAACTGTATACTTAATATGGTTAAGATGATAAACTTTTATATGTATTTTATCACAATTAATAAAATTGAAGGTAGAGATGGATATGTCAATTAACTAGACAGCAGGAATCCTTTCCCAATGTGTGTGTATATCAAATCACCATGCACACTTTAGATATCTTGCAATTTTATTTGCCAACTGTACCTCAATAAAGCTGAAAAAAAAAACTTAAGGTAACAGGAACATTACGGAATCAGCTCAATACAGTGTTAAAACATCTACTACCCGAAGGGAAAGAAGATTCCACACAGCATAAAGTGTTGTTAAAAAATCCCTGTAAACATCCCCCATGAGCATCCTCATTAAACTGATGAGATAGCCTCCGTCTTTCACTTGGCTGATCCTCTTCCCTAGCTCTTCTTCTAGCAGCAAACGAAAGCCTGGATGAAATCTCTTTCAAAAATACCATTTCTGACGTGATTACTTAATGTCAGCGTTGGAGGGGGTGAGGATTCTGTAGGCGCCTGTTAAAACAGGAAATAGTAGGAACCATTTCTCTTTGCCATACTTTATACCCTCACATATCAGCATGCAGAGGGTGCAGGGCAGAGGCAGACAACAGAACGCGCACTTCACATTGCTTTTGCTTTTGCTGGATAGACAAAACATGCACGTAGGGAAACTATGAACACGTGGATTCAGGCTCAGGTGGACATCCAGGAGAAGAGAGGTAGTAAAGACAGTGAAGAAGACTTCATCTTCAGGAAGATGGCCACTTTGGGGATAGGTGCCCCTTTGAAGAAATAAAAGGAGGAATGGAGGCCCATGAAGGAAACGCAGGCAGAAGAAAGACATGGAAGCAGGACAACAGTACAGCACCCAGCAGAGAGGGGGTGCTTTCTTTCATCATGGTCATTTAATATTCGGTAAAACGTAAGGATTGAAGACACATATTTGCCAACTGAAAGAATGAATGAACACTGAAATTCAAGTGTCAAGTATGTGACTAGACAGAGGAAGCTGATGGTCAGAAGAGAGAGCTAGACTGCAGACATAAATGTAGGGGCAGAGAGCCACAGGCAGATTGAAATCCCCAGATAAAAACACATCCCCAGGGATGTGAGTGGGGACAGCAGTGGACTGAACACTGATCCTAGCAGAATACGAACTGAAGGAGGAGGGAGAGAAGCCCAAAGATACAAAGAAGGAAGAGTCAGGAAGGTACAAGGATGATCATCAGACTTCAGAGTTACGGAAGCCAAAAGGTGCAGGGGTCCTGAGGTGGAAGGAGTGGTGAGCAAGAGAGATACCCAGTAAGGGGAGGATTCGAATTTGCTGGCTGGATTAGGCAATACAGATGTCCTTGGTGACATTAAGAGCTACTTGAGCAAAATGGTGTTAAAGGAAGCCAGGGAGTCTAGTAACAGCTGGAGAAAACAGAAAGCAAAGAAAGGGAGAGAGCATAGACAGACTATACTCTTAAGACATTTGGATGAAAAAGAGGAAACAAATTGGAAAGTAACCAAGGAAGTACTAAAAAGACATTCAGGATGAGGAGGTCTGGTTTACAGATTTTGGAAAAAGAAACTAAGAAAGTAGGAAATGGGGAAGTTAGAGGTAGACAAGCAAAGTCTCAAGGAAGCACAAATCTTCAGCAAGAGCAAGGATAACTTTCCCCTGAGACAGAAGCTGAGAAATGAGGATGGGCAGGACCATAAAGTCAGAGCAGGATGCAGTTGAGCGAGGTCACACCTGATGCAATATTCTTAATCTACAATATTCTTGTAGGAAGCAAGGCCACTGTTCAGAATGAAGGCACAGAGTAAATGGAGGTCTTGAAGAGAAGGATGAAGGTTGAGTTCTTATCGGTGGGAATGGCAGAAGGTGCTGAAGGTGTTCAGGACCACTACTCAGAACAGAGGGCACAGATCTGTAGTGGTAATTTGAGGCTCTCAAAGAAAAATAAGTAACAGTAAACAGAACCAAATACAGCCTCAAGGTCACAGTGCAAGTTTGTTGAGAAAGGATTGGTACATGTTTTAAACAGTAGGTGTCTGAATGAGAGAGGATTAGAGATTGAGAAAATGGGTGGTGAGGGGCAGATATAAAACAATTGTCAAGATAGTTAGCCATAAAGGGGGAAATAAATAGGATGGCAGGTGAGGATCAAGTGAAGAAATTTTTTTCATCAATATCGCCAAGAAAGAAGCAACCAGGGGAGAGTAAGGGACTGCAGAAAGTGCAGTCAGGAGAGATAAGCGAGCAAGCAAGACTATGTTAAAATGCCAGAGAGGGTGGGTCTGCCCAGGAAAAGGCTGTAGCTTCTCTGAGAAGTGAGGTTTCCTTGGCAACCAGCAGAAAGAAAGAAGATGGCCATACAGAGGGTACATGAAGATGGACATCACTGAAGGACTTTTCTCAACAGAGTATTAGAACTGAATTTCAGTGAGAAAAAAGGTCTTAGAAGTATGAAGGTTTGCTGATTGCTGGAAAATCAACAAGAGCAAACCAGGATTTTTGCTGGGTGCCTACCTATATACTGAGCATTCATATGCCCATGGATCTAGCAGCGTTCTTTGTCCCAGGAGCAGCACTGCAGAATGATTGCTCAGGTCTGACACTGGCATGTATGCATGAAGGAAAAGGTTAAAGGGTCAATTGACTCCTGGCCATCACTGTGTTAGCACTATAGTGGCAACCCCAGAGTCTGGGTTTAAGAGAACACTGAGTGGACTACAAGAGGTTTAGGGGTCACATAAATTACTAGAGTCCAGGGTCAGGCCATGTGGATGTGCTAGAAGTAACATAAGGATTGACTGAGAGGCATACCATGTTTGAGATCCCATTTGTGCCTTTCTCTTTTAATCTTCCATTTCTATAGTTAACTTTTTGAACATATGGAATAGTTATCATAACTGTTTTAATGTCCTGTTTGCTAATTCTAACATCTGTGTTTCAAGTGATTAATTTCCCATTAAAGGTTGTACATTCCTGCTTCTTTGCTTGTCTAGTAATTTTTGACTGGATGTAACACATTGTGATTTTTGTCTGTTGAGTGCTGGACAGTTTTGTATTCCTGTAAATATTCTTGAGCATTGTTTGGGGACATAGTTAAGTTACTTGGAAATAGTCTGATCCTATCAGATTGTGCTTTTTAGACTTGTTAGGTAGGCCAGAAGAGTACTCAATCTAGGGCTAGCTGTCTTGCACTAGGAAGGCAAGACCCTTCCATGTACACAACCCAGTGTTCCATGTATCTTGAGGTTTTCCAGTGCAGCTGGTAGAAACAGTCAGTATTCCTGGCCCTGTGTAAGCACCAGGCACAATTCTCTCTAATCCTTTTGGATGGCTTTCTCCCCGGCCTCAGGTAGTTTCCTTATACTGTCAGTACTCAGTTGAATACTCAAGGGGGACACTTTGCATATCTCCAAATTTCTCTGAGCAGCTCTCTTCTCCTGTGATCTCTAGCTGCTTCAGTCTCCCTGGACTCTCAGATTCATCTCTTCAACTCAGGGAGTCCATGAAACTCCACTAGAGAGGGAAAGGGAGAGCATCCAAGAACACGGTGGGAACTGCAGAAGGAGCAGCTTAACCACAACAGTCCCCACTGTCACACTCACAGGCCAGAAATGGTGTTTGAAGCAGGAAGGAAGCACCCAGACCTAGACTCTGTTTGCCCTCACAGGCAGCAGCACCTCCCCAAGACATCCTAGAGGAGAGGAGCCTGTAACATACCTTGATGATACCTGTCAAGTTTCCCCGAAGCAGCTGAGCCTACCCTCAGCCCTTCAGATTCATATCACTCTACCTACAGGCACCATGGATCAGAGTAGAGTCTAAACCAAATCCACACAAAAGTTACCCATTTTCAGCACATGTTCCTCATTTACATGCAACAAAATTGTAATTTTGCCCCCAAAATACATGAGATATTTTAATTAACAACTAAGTGGGGGATTTAAAATGGATTTTCACTTGAACATTAAAACCATCTTTAACTTAAGAAGGAACTGCATGGTGGTTAAACCCTAAACAAAACAACCTAGCAAACAAACCCTGCTTATAGACTCAAACAGGAGACACCATCTTGTAATAGAAAACCAAGCCTGTACAATTAAAACCACAAAAGTCAATACACACTGTAACTTATAAATGAGAAACTAATTTAATAAACTAAGGCAAATATTTGGGAAAAGACCAAAGGCTAGAAAAATATCCACATGGAGTAAACCAGTTGCAATTTGTGAATAAATAACAAAGCAAAAAACCAGGGCTGCTCCAAATTGATGGACAGCACTTAGTCAGTTTATCAGGCTGGTGAACAAACCTAACAAAATCCTGGTGGTACAGGGGAAAAGGAAGGGAGGGGTGGGGGCTAATGCTGCCTGACAATTTACAATGTCCACCCTGGCACTTAAAATATGATTCTCGAGATAAGAAATTAATAGCAAGTTGTACGGGCAATCTACTTTTAGAATACTTCTTTCTTGGACCTAGAAATGTCCGGTAAACACAAACTCATTCGTCTTAACATAGCTATAAGGAGAAGGCACTCATATAATTTTATACCTGTGCTAAAAGAACCAGCCAGCCATGGGGGCTGGTTTTCAGTAAGATCCCAAAGTGAAATTCCCTGGACCTACTGCTCCCTGAGTCATGCTAGACAGGGGAGTAGACCCTGATTTCCTGTTCTGTTGTCCCACCGACATTCCTATGGTGCACCCACGGCCATGGGGCTGCTCATGAATAGGGTTGGTGCATGCGTGCAGACAGACAGACAGACACACACACACACACACACACACACACTCTCTCTCTCTCTCTCTCTCTCTCTCTCTCTCTCTCACTATGCACTGTGGCACAATCAACACTAACAAGGACCAGCAATGTCAGCAGCATCACTCTAGACATGGGCCAGATCCTCAAGGAGTGACTTGGGAATAGGTGCAGCATTGGCTCTAGTGGGCAGATGTAAAAATAGAGACAATGTATGTTCCCCCTGGGGCCCAGCAGCAGGAAACTGGCAAAGTAGCCCTCCCCTTTCAGGTAGTGAGTGGATCCTCCCTAGCTTCTCTCTTAGCCATGGCATCACTGATGGGAGGTCCTACCAAAAGTACTTTGACACATAGACTGGAATGCACTTTGCCCTCTCCTAGAATATGACATACATGTGAACTTCAGTTGCTGTCTAGGATTTGAAACAATGGCTGAGAAAGGGAGCTTATGTCACCATATTGTTCCCAGTGCCTTTTAGATGATTCACCACATAGGACATGGAAATAAATTGGGTATGGATTTCCTTCCCAAATGGGTGGGTGCATAACCTGCCTCAGGCCTTAAGAGAATGGTGTGTGCATGTGTGTATAACCTCATGTAACCTTCACAACATTGCTGGGGGTAGATACCACTAGCCCCGCATTTTACACGTAAGGTTAAGCACTGCTCAAGGTCACATGGCCAGGAAGTACAGGAAGCAGAACTAGGGGGAGAGCATTCAGAAAACTGATGGCATCATTAAAAGTAACCTAATATCTGAAAGCCTAACTTACTTTTTGGATTCAAAACAAAGAAATTTCTCTCCTACCCTTTCCCCCAAAGCTCCCTGGAACAGTGAGACGTTGCATGACCCAAAACCAGAAGTGGGAGTGTTGCTGGGGTAGGTTGGGACGCTGAATGGTGCAAAAGAGGAACCTTTAGGTATTCAGTGAAAGGAAAGATTTGAGTTCACTCGAGCAAAGAAGTGATGCTTCCCCTTAAAAGACAATTAAACATGCCCCCGTGGCTAGTGCATACAGTCAAGTAAACACACTGGTTAAATACTCAGATTCATGATTACAAACTGAGAGATGGAGGCATGGAGGTATGAGAATTCAGCAACAGGGAGTCGGGGGAAAGGGGTAACCTGGACGATTCTGCCCTGACTGAAGAGTTCAAGGTGGAAAAACTCTGAAAGCACTGTACTATTTCACATACAAAATGAAACAGGTCTGTGGGCCAATTTCAGCCCATCAGCAGTCTATCTTCCCTGGTTTGGGGGGTGGGGCAGGGCAAACAGACACAATTAATATTCTACATATTAGAGAGACAGCCCTTAAGGACTAGATATTGAGTGTAGAGTGACCTTGGAGCATCCACAGAGGCCGAGGCCAAGAACATGGAATTATAGAGGTCTCCAATGAGGATATGCAGCACCTGAGGCATAGGTGTGCCCCAATGCATGATGATCACAGGTACACCTGAGCAGGACTCTGACATCCTGGCTGAGTGTTCCCACAGGGTCCTCACTGAGGAGCTAGCAGGAGATTATAAGTCCTAATGAATCATCACTTACAAATTTAACAAAATCAATGGTTCCTACCCAGAGTTAAGTTCAGTCTGTCAACGAATCTTTCCTAAAGTCAGCTGTTTGAATGAATTCCTCCAGGTACCCCTAGGCACTCTTTGGCCTGGATGGAGTCTAAGTCCATTAGATAAGATGGTGGTATCCCCATATGCAGTCTCTTCTACAGAACAGTACCTGAACATTACTGACTTAATGAGTGCTAAGAAATAACCTATTCATTTAACCGAGACATCTAAACACATCATCTGAATTTTCATTATCAAAATCCTCATAATAGTAAGACTGATATAGGTAAACAAAATGTTCAAGACATAAAAACGGTACCAAGGAATAGACTGACCACTTTTAAATCAGTCCCTTCTCTGACCTTTCTCCCTGCTTAGAACTACCCTATGCCTGCCCACCATGTCAATGGGTGCTAATTCTGGCTTTCAGAGTTACCCGATATATCCCAAGATACAAGTTACACAATGAAAATCAGGGTAAAAGTGAAATCTTACAGCTGATTTGGTCATGAAATTGATTGACAAGCCGCTCCAATCACATCTAAGTCCCTGACCAAGTCAGTTCCAGGTGTTGGGTCCATCACCAGTGAAGAGGCCAGCATTAATGGAGCCATGCCAGCCTCTGGGAAAACTGATGACATCACATAGTTTTGTAACACTAAGCCTCTTCATGATAGTGGTGAGAAAGTCAGCGTGAAGTGGAAGATGTTATCACACCTTTCACTAAGTCAAAAAAGTAAACATCGAGTTATTTGATGTGCTTTTGGTTCTAAAAATTAACATACAGATGCCATTAAAACCCAAACACTGACAAATATAAAATGAAAGCAACTTACTTTCATTTTGTCATTTTGAAAGACAGAGTTACCAAACCAATCTTTTAAAACATATATACAATTAAAAACAAAATTGTTGGCTCCCATTGGAATTGGAATCACACTAAAATGCCCTTTTTCTGGTTACTCTAAGGAAGGGGAAACACCTATTGCTTATCTACAGTCCAACAGCTAACAGGCAGCCAAGGCAATCACCCCATCCTGATTTTACCACTTCCAAGTCTGGTTTGAGTCAGCATTAGCACTGAGTGTTTGCAGACATTGTCAAGGCCCGTGGCCTTGGAGTCTTGTGTTCTCTTCCTAAAAGTACAAAAACTGTAACCTGACCTCACTCCATGTCACAGCAGTTTTAAAGGCTGTTAAAAGAAGGTATTTGGAATTTTCTCAACTCTTAAAAGACTATGCCAAAGTAACACACTCTGCTCTGTGGCTTTTTTCTATGAGTTTTTTTTTTTTTCCAACTAGAAAACCTCCCAATCGCCAAAACTTTCCATTAATCAAATTAGATACGATTCAAGGCTACAACAGGGTGTCCAAACTTGGCCAGCCATTAGAACCAGCCAGGGTGCTGATTATTAGGAATCTGTTTCCCTGGCCTTTTACCCAGAGAGTCAGATTGAGCCTGGGGCCTATGAATCTGTATTTTTCCAAATTTTCAAGTGATTCCATTGTTCTAGAACAGATCCTCTTTTCATATTTAATACTTGTTGAAGGCCCTGTTTTCAGTATATAATAAATCCCAATCTAAGGGCTGATAGTGGAAGTGTACTCATTTCCAAGAAACAGTAAGTATCCTCAAGATTCAATAAGAATTAGCCTTCTAAATGTATATACTAAGTTCCTACAACGTACCCAGACTGAGCTCCAATCTCTTCACTTCTCCAGGTGTTGAGTAGATGTGTCGAACATTTATTAAAACTTCACAACAATAATAGCTCCCACCACATTCAAGAACAGGAGCTCAACCTAAGTTTTCTGACTGTGATTTAGATGGGTGTGGTACACAAACAAGAATAATTTCTTAATAACCTGTAACTAGAATTGAGTTAGAGCTAGGTATATTTAGAGGTGCATGGACTTGTTGCAGATCTCCAGACAGGCAAATTGAACGTTTAATGCTTATTAAGCTTTGTAATGGATCCTATTATAATTTTAGCTTAGAACAATAAGAAACCATAATGGAATTCCCAGAACTTGGGAAAATCTTCATGATAACCTCAAAATAGTTTTAGCATTAGCAACTTACATTGAATCATTGTAAATGATGTAGTATTGTGATGCTCAGTCCCCTAGCCAAAGGGGAAAAGAATGTTTCATCAGTCAAAAGATAAAGCCAGCATCAAATATAGGTGAACTTCACTTAAGTAACAAAGGTATGTTCCTGAAAAGGCAAGTGACATTAACAGAGTGCTGGCCTTGTGCCAGCGATGCTGGGCACCTCCCCAGGACCTCAGGGCTCAGCCATATTCATGTCCTGGGTACAAACTCTCACTCGCCAACATTCCTCATTCCTCTTCCCTCTTCCCCCAGACAGCCCCATGGTTCACCCTCTGCCTCCTTGCAGATCTCTGGTTCAAAAGTCACCTGATTTGAATCGAACAGCACACATAGTCCTCATCTCTGTCCCCTAAGTCTGTCTTATTTTTTGCAATAGCATTTACAACTTGGATTATTATGTTAATTTAATCTAATTGTCTGTGCCTCCATGCACACACCAAATTTTGAGTTCTGTGAGAACCAGCATCCTCAGTAAGTAGATGCATACACACGTGCAAACACACATACATCACATAATATGATACATAAATATTCGCTGTGTGTATACATAGATAGTTCCCTTGATCCACTGGGCCCTAGTGGTGATAATTTAGAAATATTGCTCAACCCACTATTTTTGCAACTGAATATAAATTTGTGGAGGTATCAAATGATTTTCTCCAAAACAATGTGAGAACTAAGTTACCACTTACAAAATCTAAGGCAATCTCTGAAATACACAACCCTGAAGCACTGTGTCCTTCCAACTGCATCTCTCCCCCTCTCCCCCTCCCTCCCTCCCTCCTGCAGGGGGTCCTCCAGCGCTGACTTGAGACCCAGAATAGACATCTCAGACAAGAGGATGAAATCATGATGCTAAAGACAAGTTTCAGGGGAGGAGAGAAGAAGCAGGTCTTCCTACCTCTCCACCTGCCCACTGACACAGGGCAGTACTGGGGAAAATACTTAATGAAAGAGATGTCACAGTAACTGGCCTGGAAAACAGAACCTCAGCTACCTTGTTCATTTGAAACAGAAAGAGTAGACAGATCAGGGGTTGCTGGAAGTGAGATTGAAACGTAATGAAAATAGGCTCAGGAGCAATTAATTTTTCTATCAAAAAATTGAATCATTTCTATTTTACCCAAACCTCAGTTCCACTGAGAGAAGAACAAATTAATGTAATTTCAACTAAAAAAATATAAACCTTGAAAATGAACAAAAATCAGACTGTTCTGCAAGGACCTTAATTTCAAAGGAAAATGCTAATTAATCAGAGAGTGCCACACAAAGTGAATCTGTGAATGCTTCTATCCATAGATCTGTGAGCTACTTTTGAGGTTTAGCTTTGAGTGCTTACAGCTCAGAAGTATTGCCACTGCCTTGTTCTGCTCAAGTAAAGCAAAAAGGTTCAGCATAAAGCTACCGGTAACAGGCATCTCTCTAAAGTTAGAAACCACCACAGGCTTCTGTGGTGTTCTGGTGTCACTTCCTGACCTTCCTATTTTTATGAGAAAGGGCTTATAACAAAAATCGGCTGAAAAAGTACATTGCACAGTAAAAATTAGAAAGAAAAGATCACAGTTTCATAAAATGACTGAATTATTCTGTCACCTTTATCACCTGACACCTAGCATGAGCCCCCAATATAACTTAAGACAAATACGAGGGCTTTTTCCAGTCATAAATGCCTCTATTTTTCACATTACATGGCTGGATACTTTCCAGACAGCCCCCGTATTTGTCAGCTCTTTTTCTCTGTGGTCAGTAGAATGGAAATTGCTAGACTTCTGAAAGAAACAGAATGGAAAAAATTAACCTATAAATTCTAAAAATAATTTGGTCTCAGGACACTTTTATCGTCTTAAAAACTAAGAACTCAGAATTCTGGTTTATGTGGGTTCTCTCTATAGATATTTGCCATTACTAAGCATTAAAATTGAGATATTTAAAATATTTTTGCATTTAAAACAATAACAAGTCCACTGTATTTCAAAATAAAATTTTTAGGTAAGAACTATGTTTTCCAAAACCAAAATATTAATGAGAAGAGTGGTATTGTTTCACAATTTTGCAAGTCTCACTTAGAGGTCATTTGGACTCTCTGCTTCTGTATTTAATCTGCTGCGACATTGTTTTAGTTGAAGTATATTAATAAAATCCAGCCTCACATAAAGAGTAGTTGAAAAAGAGAGAACTTTTTAATAGCTTTTTCAGATAACTGTGAATATTCTTCTTGATACCGTAGCAAAATTCAACAAGTAGTAGTTTTCTTAAAGGTTGGTTGCAATATGGAGTTCAAAACCATAATCAATTACCTTTTCATACTCTTGTTACATTAAATCCATTAGTCTGGACTATCTTTCACTTTCAATACATCCTTGACTAATACATGGTTTTGTAACACCTTGTACTGGTCATATTGAAAACATAGGTTCACTGAGTTATGCAGATCTCCTTCCAAATATTGACCTATTTTACCATACAATATTAAAACACCACAATTGTTCATTAATACCAACAGTAAACTCATTAGAAAACTCTATTTTTAAGTACTGGAAGCTTACAAACTCATACTGGTGGGTATAAATTTTCCAAAATTTTAATTATGGCTTCGAGGATCCAATCTTATCATTGGCATCAAATAATCACAGTTGTTTTCCTTGAAATAACACGTTCACTTCATTCATTTTAAGAAAATACCTGACTAATTCCCAAATCTCCAGAAAGACTGTCTGTCATTCTTTCAAGTAAAAAAAAAAAAGTTGTTCCATGAAAAAAAGTGGCTAGCTCAGCTAACTACTCAATCGTGCGGTGTTTTTCCTGGAGACATGATAGTGTTTCAGTATGTAGAAATGCTTTATGCATAGCTCCCCCTGTGTCACACAGAATATTATAAATATAGTCAAGGGTTGGGCTTAACAATATTAATAATGTTTACTGCTCCATCAATGATTTTCTTAAGTGAAACTTTTTTCCCCCTGAAATTGTATGGCAAGGAAGACCACACCAGCTGTATTAATAACTACACTTTGGTGCCTTGATTGGTTCTAAGGTGCCAATGGTTTTACCTACCATTTCTTCTACACAACTGATGAAAATGTCAATAAATTTAAAAAGGCAAATGACATCTTAGTATTATAAGGAAAATAGTTTTGAATTACAGACCTCCTGAAAATATATCCAGAACCCCCAGATGCCTATAGGACCACACTGTGAGAACCAATTGAAAATTTCTGAACAAAACGATCACTTATGAGTTTTTCATCAATAGTCAATGCAAGTAAGAGAAGTAATGAGGATGAAGATAATGATTATTGGGGTATAAAGAGGCAGATATAGCTATCATACCCTCAGTTGCACTTACTTATTTAAATTTCAATTTCTCCCAAGTTCTAAGCTGAAGATTTGCATTAAGAAAACCTACTTATGATTGCAGTACAACTTAAGCAAACTCAAGTTCATCTTTCTAAGAGTTCTCTGATCCATGCCTGATATCTGAGAAGGTAGCACCTTTCCCAAGTGAATGTCAGTCTTTAGGTCTAAGAAGGAAGGACCCAAGGGAAGCCATGCAAAAAGCATCATCCAAAAGACAACAAAACTCTTAAGAGGCGGGGTGGATATACCACCTAGAGGACAGTTTTCTTTCAAGGTAGAATGAAAAGAAAGCACAAAAATGTCTCCCACGTAGGTGGATGGCTTGGAAAGATGTTGGACCTCAGCATCCCCATCTGAGCATGTATCTGGGCTCTGGCACCTACTACCCAGGGGACCACAGCTATCAGCGTCTCGAGCTGCACTCAGCATTTACATACCGAGCATCACATCAGCCTTAGAAGTTTGCTGTGGGGAGCAAATGAATTAATGCATGTGATGCCATGAATATACAGAGATAATAAATTACCAGCACAAGAGGTCATCCTTCTACCAGAAAGGACATAAAACAAGGACTGCTGCTATCTACTAAATGACAGGCCTAGCACAAGCTCTGGTCCTCGAAGGCATTCAATCAATGTTCTGGCTGTTAAGCAAAGAGGAGCAAGCAAACCAGGGCATGGGACAATCAGCCTCAATCCTTTAAAAACAGCATTTCTTCTTTTTGCAGCTCCCTCAAATGCCTCCTTCTCTCCTACCCTGTCTTCAACACGGCAATCATTTCCAACGGTAGCCACAGAACATCCTGGACCAATAGGAAAACTGAAGTGGGCGTTCATTCCCCACGCTGAACATACAAAAGGAAGAAAATTAAAAACAAAAGAAAAAAGCTAAATTAAAAAAAAAGAGTTAAGTCAACAAGCTGTCACCAGGCTTGAAACATGAGAAAGAAATACTGAAAATCAACTGCCATCAGAGACTAACTTTTCCCCCTTTAAAAATGACATGCACTGTTAGATATGGTGAGAAACTGTGGCTTGCCAAGTTCAAACAGTAGCACATATTTCATCTGCCTTGGGTGCATGTGGCCACAATGATTTAGCAGAGAACATAATTATTTTAAACCAGTGGTGTGACACGGACTATTTCAGCTAAGAACTAAGGCAACGGTACCAAAAACAAACACAAATAGATCAGAATCTTCCTTTCCCAGCAGTGCCCAAACTTTTGGCTTTCCTGGGCCACCTTGGGAGAACTGTCTTGGGCCACACATAAAATACATGAACACTAATAATAGCTGATGAGCTAAAAAAAAAAAAAAGGTCACAAAAAATATTTCATAATGTTTTCAGAATTTGTGTTGGGCCTCATTCAAAGCTGCCCGGGGCCACAGGTTGAACACACCTGCATCTATGCCATAATGCACTGCTTTGGTAGAAAGAATAAGCAGATAGCAAAATATGCATTTTCTGTATTTTCCTCTGGAGAAATGTATATCAGTTCCAACTAATGTAACATGAGTCTGGAAGAAGGAGGGCTAGCCAAAGTTTTAGCAAAGTTTTCTAGACAAGCTTCAAATCCACAACTGATGGGTGCTTTGCCAAGTTGTGTTGTTTGTTTTGTAAAAGGTGACTACCACCACCTTAACCCTCCCCCCCACACACACACACACAAAAAAAACTGGTGCAGAATACATTTGAACTTGCTTTGGGAATGCTAGGGAAACCATACGTGCACACAGAACTTTTGCCTTATTATCTTCATAAAGATGCTTCTATCATGAAATCCTTCGATGGACTTTATTCTTTTAGAAAACTACCTTACAATTAAACTTAGCAAGTGCAAAATGTTATGTAATTGCTAGTAGGAGACGATTACTTGTCATTCATTGTACATGTGAACTTTATGACGGAATGAAGAAAATTAACTTACTCATCTCTTCCTACCTGCAATTTTTGACTCATAGCTTAGAATTTATTTAGTTAGAACTTTTAAAAATCTTTCTGCAGTACTTTAGTCATTTAAAATTTTTAAATTGCCTGCCTCTTCATAATGCTTAAAAGTAGGGAATTAAGGACAAAATATTTATAGATAAGAAAACACCACCTTTAACTTATCAATGAGGCTAAGTAACATGGGTTCAAACTTAAAGCATGATTTTAATGTCATAGAGGCAACCCACATTCTGGTTTGTGTCTAGAAATAGCTATTATTTTAAATGAGTAATTAATTTGAACTTCTTAGTAAAGACAGTTTCCAACACATGCAAAAGTAAACAAAATAGAACCATAAACCCAAATGGAACCATCACCCAGGTTCAGCAATAAACTCACAGGCTACTCCGGTTTTCTCTGTATCCCACTCCTCCTCCCACTTCTGGACTATTCCAAGGTAAATCTCAAATATCCTACAATTTCATCAGTATATATACTTCAAAATGTATCTCTAATAGATGCTGTTTTTGTTTTAAACAACCACATACCACAATCACACCTAAATGCCATCAATAATCCTTAACAGCACAGGTAGCCAGCCACTGTCGCCATTGCCTCAATGTGTCTCCTGGGAGTTATTGCTTGATTTACAATTTATGTTTGAATTGGGATAAAATATGGTTCATATATAGAAAACTGGCTAGTATGTCTTTCTTTTGTTATTTTGGTTTCCCCTCCTTCTCTTTACTTTTTTGTTCTGATTCTTGTAAACTACCTTCTCCTTAAATCTTAAAATTTTTTATACTGTAGTCTTTAACAGCACGACAACGCAGCAACAACTTTTTTGCTTTGTTATCACAAGCGGATATCACAACTTGAATTTATTTTCTTTTCGTTGTTTCTCTTCCAATGTATAGCAGTCATGAATTGAGTTTGATGCATTTTCATTAGTTTCATTTATTTCAACCTTTTTTTTTTATTTGCCACTCTGCTATTCCAGGTAAGAACCAGTCCAACAGAGTGACAAGCATAAACGGGGCCAGCTTCTGACATTCTGGCAGCATCTAGAGGTTGCATTAAAATCTAAGTCTGTTTCATCGCCACAGTAAATCTCAGCTTGATTGGGTTACAGTTCCATGGGCTAGCTCCAGAAAGGCTTAGCCAGAATGAAATAACCAGTGACATGAGACAGCTTTTTCAAAATCACAAATCACTGCAATGGCGTCTAGCTCAGCAGCCGTGCTTAGAGGAAATCTGCACCCATCAAAAGTGCTAACACCTTTCCTGAGATGAAAAATGTGTGATAGGTTACTGATCCAGTTGATAACATTTTGCTTTCAGCCTTGTGAGAGACTTCCACAAAGAGTTTTTCTTGTTCCTTCTTAATTCAGTGAAGAGTCCCTCCCTGTAGGTTTTTGAGCAGGTCCATCTGTTCTTCTAATACAAGTATTAAGCACAAACCTGCACACAACACACTGTATCATCAAACTGAAGCTACTCCAGTTAACACCCATTCAAACACTGCTTTTCAAAGCCTTTTACATTCTGTTCCTTCTTCCAACTTCATTATACAACATTTTGATGCCGCTTTGGAAGATATTCTATCATCTGGTGAAACGGTCCCTGGCATACAGGAAGCAACCAAATATTACTGAGTAGTGAATATATTAATAGGATGGGTGTTCATTAAATAAACCTTCAATAGTTTGGGTGAGTCTGACAATTTATAATCTATGAGCCAGAGTCCTTAAATGCTGGTGTTCTACACAGTTCTGCTGTTGGTCAGCCTTGGTTTTCTCTCTAAATCTTCTCACTGGGTACCTTCATCCACGTGCCTGTCTCCCACTGACACCCAGAATGCTGTCCAGGCCCAGATCTCTTGCCAAACTCCAGGTTCTCATTGCTAATTCTACTAGACATCTCCACTTGGATTTCCACAGGCATCTCAAACTTCATTTGGTTGAAGCTGAATATGTCATCTTTCATCCCTATGTTTCTTCTATCCTGGTGAAAGGCTCCCCAGCATCATCTGAGACTCTTCTTCATGCCTAACAGCTAATAAATTGACAATTCTTATTGGTTTCACTACCTGCACATCTCATAGCTGTCCATTCATCTCCACAGATTCTAAATCAACTCAGTCTCTACTAATCTCTCTGGTAGACTACTTTAACAGTCTCTTAATGGCTCTGCACACCCTCCTGTCCTCTTATGCTGTAACACACCTTGAGCCTCTCAAACCCACTGCTACCAAATCAGACCTCGTTTTTCTCTGCTTAAAGACCTTCACTGGCACCCCATCACCTCTACTAGCCTCAAAGTCACGCGCTCATGCAATTTATCCTCTAATCTGGGACGGTTCTCAGAGTGAAATACAGTATTATTAAGAGTTACACTGGCACAGCAGACACAGAGACAGGCCTGGGCAAACCTTCACGTAAGACCTCCCTGGCCACATCTCCCACCACACTCCCCCACCTTTGGCACCTCCCCACTATGTTCCGTTTCTGGAACTTGTCGCTGCTCTCTCACCTCTCTCTGTGCCTTTGTTCAAACTGTCTTCCTCTTCTGAATGGTCTTCCCCTCCTGGTACATATCTATTTCTCATTTAGACTTGAGTTAAACTTCACCACCCCTGTGAAGCTTTCTCCAAAACCTGCTGGCCTATCCAATTACATTTTCTATGGGCCAGCACCATGCCTTGGACCTATTCCTGCAGCGGGACCTGGGTCCCTACCCTGCACACTGCATCTTCTATGAACTCCTTCAGGAAAGTGTCTGTCTTGCTCATCCTTGTCTCCCCAGGATCTAGGATGACTCAAAGGTCTGCACCCAGCAGGCAATCCTTATGTCATCTCTCAGTCATGCTCACATTTAATAAAAACTTTTGGCTTTAGTCTCTCTTTCAGCATAATTAATGAAAGGTAAAGTAAATAAGATAAGATGAAAGCGGGAATAGTCAGTAGCTTGTAACACCAGTTCTGTGTATCGCAGACCACAGTTCCATTTAAGCCATTTCTTTTAAAAGGAGAGGTTTGGGATTGCAGAATTTGAGTTAATGTCAAAACCCCTATAAGAAGAAGCCATGAAAGGAAAATGGGCATGGAGATAATTAAACATTATACTAGTAATTGTCCATGAAATGTTTGAGGAATCTATTCATAGTATAAAATAAATCCAGTGCCAAAATAAAACAAACGTGCTGAGTATACATGGGGTCCACAAACTGGGGTCAGAAGAATGACAGGAATCTTGAAGCCATCACAACAGGAGTGTGGAGATAAGAATCCCACAAGCGTACCTTCATACTGCCCTCTACGGTTTTCAAAGCACTTTCCTATGCATTATATCATCTGACCCTCAAAACAGCCCTGTGAGACAGATTAGATGGCACCCTAAGGCTCAACCCACATTTTGTGAGCCTTGACAATCCCTCTGGGACCCCAGGTCAATGCCCCTTTTCTATCCCGAGACACACCAAGCAGTCCTAACCTCATACTGTGTCTTTATATAAAGTCCTTCAGTATCCAAAATGAAAACTATAGCTCTAAATATTCTATGAGCCATCCTGTCACTTTATGGCCAGGAATAATCTAGAGTGAAGCCAAGCCAGGGACATTCTCACAGTGCCAGGCCCAGGCTGCTGCCGCAGCTGCAGCAGGCATGTTGGAGAGGCAGCTATCACATCCTTTGTATCTGACAAGGGAGCTACGCTCTCAGGCAGCAGCAACATGCAAGCTGAGCCCCAGCCCAGGAGCCAAACTGACAAGACAAGGCTCCCACAGAGAGAGAGAAAAGAGATCTGAGGCTCTAAAATATACCCACACATAGATGGCATAGCTGCTGAAATTTCAACATTAAAAACCCATTTCTTTTGTGTCATACAGCTCTTTTAGCATCTTTTAAAGTTTGCAGACACACCTAAGAGGCATAGAGTATTAAGATATCAATCATTATCATTTTAGTGTGAATTAGTCCATGAATTCACTATCTTCCTTATTAGCAATTGTTCCTGGAGAGAGGAGATCACTGTATATCTTACTATAAGAACAGACAATTGAAGGCAGAGAGCAGGAAGGACTGACTTAAAAGGGAGGGGGAATTACCAAAGATGAATGTGGCCTACCTTGTAATTTTATCCAGGGTCACCTCAGAAAGAAATACAATTCAATGACCTAGTAAGAACTCACCCCTAATAAGATTTGACATTTATTTTTTTCCTCATCACTAAGACTAATAAATTAATCCAATGAGAACATCCAGGAGTATTCCAGTGCCCATGTTCTGATGTTTCTAGTGTACAATTAGGGAAGAAAGAACCTAAATAAAACATAGTCCTAGAAAGCTGGTGTAACTCTAAAAAATCCAAGAAGTCATGTAATGACTATGGCCCAAGAATATCTGGTCTAATGGGCATGGGTTTATTCTGTCAGTCCCTCACAACTTAATGCAGAAAGATACTTGAGCACATTCAGAATCTCACCCATTCCTCACTGTTGTCTCATTTCCCATGACTGAGTTTGTCTATAACATGCTTGTACCCATGTTCCATGTGCTGTGAGGATGTTCTATCAACAGTGTCCTGTAATAATACTTACGATGTTACCTTTTATTCAAATGAGGTATGAGTGGACTCATTTTTCTCACAAATGTAGTTATGTACAAGTACCAAGCAAAAAAATAAAAACCTGTGAGCAAGCAGAAGATCCCAAACTGTATCTGGACAATTTTTTCATGTTCAAAAATCCCAGATTTCTGCTAGTGTCAATACTGGAGCAAAAAGATAAGATGCAATAATTAAGACGACAGATTGAAAAACATTAATACAATTTATTTACATGAATAAAAACTGTTGGCTGAGAGGAGAGAAAACCATTTCTCAAAGGTGTCCCCAACTGCAAAAGGTTGACACCAAACAGACAAGCCATTAAGTCACATGAATTTTAGTAATGGTGGAGTAGTTGGTAATGGACTAACCCTCCAACAACAACAAAAACCAATTAAAATGTCTAAAAAATATTTTTCAAAATAATTAGTTGAAAACACTGGAGAGCAACTCAAAAAATGCAAAAAAATAAGAGAGAACAGAACACTTGAAAGAAGGAAATTGCATTAAGATATGGATATTCAGAGTATTACGCTAAGTGAAAACACATGAGATAGAAAAGAACAAGAATTGTATGATTTTACTCACATATGGGACATAAAACAAAAAACAAAAACAAACTCATAGATACAGACAATATAATGGTGATTACTAGGAGGGGCAAAAGAGGGTAAAGGGGGGTCAAATACCAGGTGCTGGAAGGAGACTATTATAACATAATTGTTGTGATTTTATGGTTCATATTTGTGGCCCCCACTTTGTTCTTCTTAAAAAAGTCTCTTTAACATTTCTTGTAATATTAGCTTGGTAATAATGAGTTCCTTCAATTTTTTCTTGTCGAGGAAGCTTTTTATCTCTTCTTCAATTTTGAATGATAGCCTTGCTGGGTAGAGTAATCTTGGTTGTAGGTCCTTGCTTTTCATCACTTGGAGTATTTCAAGCCACTCCTTTCTGGGCTGCAAAGTTTCCGTTGAGAAGTCACCCGATAATTTTATGGGAGCTCCCTTGTAAGTAACTAATTGTCTTTCTCTTGCTGCTTTTAGGATTCTCTCTTTGTCTTAACCTTTGGCATTTTAATTATAATGTGTCTTGGTGTGGGCCTCTTTGGGTTCATCTTGCTTGGGACTCTGTGCTTCCTGGGCTTGCATGTCTATTTCCTTCACCAGGTTAGGGAAGTTTTCTCTCATTATTTCTTCAAATAGGTTCTCAATCCTTTGCTTCCTTTCTTCTCCTTCTGGTAGTCCTATGATGCTAATGTTGTTATGCCGGGTGTTGTCCCAGCATTCCTTTAAACTATCTTTGTTTTTTAAATTCCTTTTTCTTTTTATTGTTCCAATTGTTTGTTTTCAGCTACCTTATCTTCAAACTGCTGCCTCAATCCTCTGTTTCATCTAATCTGCTGTAGATTCCTTCTAGTATATTCTTCCTTTCAGTTATTATGTCCTTTATTTCTGACTGGTTCCTTTTTATAGAATCCCTGTCCTTATTTATGCTTACTATTTCTTTGTTGAAGTTCTCACTAAGTTCCTTGAGCATCTTTATAATCAAGTGAACTCTGTCTCACTTCGATTTCATTCAGTTCTTTTTTCTGGAGTTTCCTCCTGTTCTTTTATTTGGGACATACTTTTTTTTGCTTCCTCATTTCGGCTGCCTTTCTATGTTCTTTGCTAGGTGATCTTAAGTCATAGGTGTCCTGTATGACCCAATGGCACAATCTCCCTGATCACCTACACCCTGTGCTCCAGGGCTGTCCCTTGTGTTAGTTGTGTGTGCCTGGCTGTTGCAGTTGAGCCTTGGTTGCTTTTGGCACATCAGTGGGTGGAATCAATTCTCAGGCTGACTGGCTATGAGGATTGGCTATGCCCATAGCAGATGAACTGCTGTGTGGGAGCTGAGCCCTCAGAGGAGGATTCACCCCATTGGGCTCCTGTGCCTGTTGAGACCACACTTTGGGTGTTCCACTTATGAGGCTAAATGGGTGGTGCTCTGCTGTGGTCTGAAGCCAAACTCTAGGTATATTGTTTCTGGTACCTCTTGGGAGGGGCTTCTGTGCAGGCCAAGTTCAGCTGCTGCCTGTGACCACCAGCCTGGGGTTACCTGGTAGAAGCTACAAAGCTATCTGCAGTTGGTAACTGCCTATGCTGGACCTGGAACTGTGTGTGGGTGGCCATGCTGAGAACTGAGGCCAGCTGCCACCAGTATCAGGCCCGGGGCAGCACAGCAAAACACCTAGGGCACCCTGAGACCTGACGTCACCTGCTAGCTGCCCATAAGGTTCAGCCACTGATAGAGCCTCCTGAGGTGCATGGGATGGGGCCCGTTGCCCAGGCTCAAAATGCCTCTGGTGATGTTGTGAGAATTGAGTTGGGTGGGGTCCTCCACCCAGGGAAACACCAGGGAGGGGCCGGTGGTATTCATGAGGTTAATGCAGATTCAGTTCTGGCGTAAGTGTGGAGCATGTGGTCACTCTGCAAAATTCCCAGAGAACACCAAGGCCAGCTGCTGCTCACCTCAGGCCTCCGCATCCCCAAGAGTTGTCTAAGAAAGGCTGCAAGACAGAGTTGGGGCCCACCACAGAAAGTGCCTCAGGTGACCGCACAAGTCACTATGGGTTGTTTGCTGCTGAAAGAGCCTCCTGCAGTGTGTGGGGTGGGGCTGGTTGCCCAGATATTGAAAGTGCCTCAGGCAATGTTATGGGAGTTGGGGGAGTGGGTCCCAGGGAGCCACTAGTGGGGCAAGTAGAATTTACCAGGCTAATGCAGTTTCAGATTTGGCCATGCGGGGGAGGGCTCAACACAGGAAAGATGGTGTCCACCTATAGGCTACACTGGAGGTGGGATCCACACAGGAATAATGGAGGCTGTCCCTCTAACCCTCACCCTGAAGCCACAACTCAGTCTTTTCCTGTATGTCTCTGACACCTCTCAAGTTGCCAAAGCCCAGGGTGAGTGCCTGTGAGCAAGTGAGTCTGTACATGAACCTTTTAGGAGGACATCTGGGTTTTCAGCAACCTTCTGTTTCACCAGGACAGGCAGAACCCTCACTGTTTTATACAGCCAGATTGTGGGGACTCCTCTTCCTGGGACTGGATCCCTGGGTTGGGGAGCCTGGTGTGGAGCTGAGATCCTTCACTCCTCAGAGGGGACCACCACCACCAAGGATCCCTCCCCATGCTCAACCACTACCTGTGGATGTGGGTCAAGCCCATTTTGCATCCCCACCCCTCCTGTCAGCCTTGATGTGACTTCTTTTTTATATCCTTAGGTATAGGAGTTCTTCACAGTGAGTCTTTGCATGGTTCTCAAGGTAGACTGTGCTATAATTTAGTTGTTATTTCAATGTGGTCATAGGAGGTGGCAAGCACAGTGTTTACCTATTCAGCCATCTTACCTGGAACCAGAAAGAGCTATATTTATAGGCCATTTCCCAAGATTATTCCAGACCGCACAGGGTCCAGTGAACAGAATTCAAACAGAAAGTTACTGCTTCATTGGCTCAAAGAGTGAAATGACAAGATTAGGACTGCCTGCTGACTGGGAACTGAGCAGACGCATTTTGAAAGGATGGGCCACAGAGAGAGGAAAGCCCAAATCTGTGAACTCCTCAAATCTGTGGTCCTCCTAAAGCGTGCGTGTACAAGGGAGACTCGCGAGGTTTAAGAAAAAGCAAGAGCTAGAACCCTGAAGGAAATGAATGGAGATTTCAGCTGTTTCCCACTCTAGGAAAGACAGTTTAAAGCTAGAGCCCCACAAAGTTACAGGGGCTTAAGACACCATGGGCTTGCCATTGAAACCCCAAATTGGCTCTGTCTTATGAGTGAAGGTTCTGTTCCATGACTATGGACTCTGCCCAAGAACTACAGAAAAAACTTGAAAATCCCACCCTAAAAAGCCCTCACAATTTTAAGCTTATCGCCAGTCATGTAGCTGCTTGTTAGAAAATTAAGAATAAAAGAGCAAAACCATATGACTGTTGCAATAGATAAAGAAAAAGCATTTCCCAAAATTTAACAGTTTTTCTTAATTAAAATAAAAACTATCAGAAAACTAGGACTAGAAAGAAAGATCCTCAGTTGCAATAAAGGGCATCTACAAAACGCATGTAGCTGACACCATACTTATACTTAATGGGGAAAGACTATATTGCTTTCTTCTAAGATTGGTTTTGGGCAAGAAAGATCTATCCTAGTGGCCTCCAAGCACAGCAAAGCATAAAAATAAAATAAAAGCCATACAGAGTAGAAAAGAAAAAGGAAACTATCTTTATTTATAGACAACATGATGGTTTACAGAAAAATCCTAAGGTATCTACAAAAAACAGACTACCAGAACTAATACATAAATTCATTAAGGTTGCTGGACACATGTCAATACACAAAACTTTTTTCATTTATATACCATGCTAAAACAAAAAATTTCAAAAAAAAATTTAAATACCATTTATAACAGCATCAAAAAGTTTGAAATACTTAGGAATACATTTTAAAAACATGTACAGCATCTTTATATTAAAAATTACATAATATTACTAATATTAATAAGAGACATGAAAGATCATCAGTAAATGGGAAAATATACCAAGCTTATGGAATTGAAGATGCTCACAATTGTTAAGATGTCAGTTCTCCTCAAACTGATCTATAGATTCAATAAATTGTCAATTCCAAATCCAGCAGGATTTTGTGTGGAAATTGATAAGCTGACCCTAAAATTAATGTCAAACTTCAAAATACTGTGGATACCTAAAATATCCTTAAATAAACATGCAAAAAAGAACAAAGTTGGAGAACTCACACTCCTTAACCTTAAGACTTACTATAAAGCAACAGTAATGAAGATGGTTTGGTAATTGCATAAAGATAGACAAACATGAACATAACAGCATAGGCAATCCACAAACAGATCTACATACACAGTTGAATGAGTTTTGACAAAGGTTCCAAAATGACCCAATAGGAAAACAAAAGTCTTTTCAACAAATGGTGCTAGAACAACTGGATTACTGTATAGAGAAAAGAAATGTCAACCCTTCCAGACACAAATGCTAATTTAAGAGGGAACAAGGACCTAAACATAACACAGACCTAAACATAAAAGCAAAACTGATAAGCTTCTAAATGAAAATAGAGTATCTTTTTGACCTTGGGAAAGATTCCTTAGAGAGGACACAAAATGTGTAGAAGAAAGAAGACTCTGTCTATGAAAGAAGAAACTGATAAGATGGACTTGATAAAAAAAATAAAAATCACCAGTAAGAAAGTGAAAAGGCAAGCCACAGACTGGGAGAAAGCATTCACAATACATATTTCTCACAAAGAATGTATACCAGAAAACGTAAAGAATTTTATTAATCAGTAATAAAAAGACAAACCCAGTATCAGAAAATAGGGCAAAAGACTTGAACTGGCACTTCGGGGTGGAAAAAAGAGAAAAGGAAAATAATGAGCACATGAGAAAGTGTTCAATGTCAGGGAAATGCAAATTAAAACCACAAAATATAATTTTTTTTTACTCACTAGAGTATCTAAAATTAAAGAGATTGACCATACCAAGTGTTGGTGAGGACATGGAGTAATTGAAACTCCACTGCTGGTGGGGGGTTTAAAAATACAACCACTTTGCAAAGCCATTTGAGAGTTTCTTAATCAATTTAATAAACATACATATCTACTTTATTACCCCAAAATTGCACTGCTAGATACTACTCAAGAGAAATGAAAATGCATGTCCACAGAAATTTAGGTACAAAGATGTTTATATATAGAAGCGTTATTCATAATAACCAAAACCATGGAAAACTCCTAATGCCCATCAAGAAGAGAATGGGTAAACGAACTGCTTTACATTGATGTAAGGGAATGCAAACTCAGTAATAAAAAGGCAAAGGATACTGATATAAGATCTCACAGAAATTATGCCAAGGGAAAGGATCAGACATGAAAAAGAACACAATATGCAGTTCCATTTATACAAACTTCCAGAATAGACAAAACTAATCTATGGTGAAAAAACAAACAAAACATTATATTTATTGCCTTAGGCAACAGGGGATTGACTGGGAAAGCACACAAGGGAACTTTCAATGTGATGGAAATGTTCTGTATCTTAGATTGGTACGCTGGCTAATGCCAGCATGGTTACATGGTTGCAAGCATTTGTCAAAACTCAAAACACTACACTTCTGATCTGCATTTCACTGTACATAAATTGTACTTCAATTTTTTTTTAAAAACTGAGGAGTGAGAGGTGGGGGTGGCACCAGGAGACAAGGAATAGCATCCCTTAAAGGACAGAATGATATAAAGATTATAAGGAAAAGAACATAGTCCTTAGGTTTTTAACACATTCACAGGCAGATGAAAAGTTTGGTCCAAAACCAAAAATCTAAAAAACAGTTTAATAGACATGGACTGAAAGAGGCAAGAACCAATTTATCTAAGATAATGATGAATAAAAACAAAACATGTTAAATAAAACACACGATTGCTAGGTTTTGCAAATAAATATATAATGTGGCAATCCAAACCAACTGACCCTTCAGCAACAAAACACCAGCCAGCTTAACTTGAAACAGTGCATTATTTAAAGCACCTTTTACAAAATGCACTTTTTATAATTTCCATGATAGAAATTACACATATATCAGAAGCAACCCAGAACTCACTCTTACCTTCAGTGAAGCTTCCTGTTAAGGTTATTACTACAAATACTTTCCCTTCGGGTTCCAGATCCACCTAAAGAGAGAGAGAAACAAAAACCTGTAAGTTATATTCTAATTTTAAAATACTTTTCATGGGCCTTAAACAATTCTTTACAGAGAAGCTGACATGCACAAGTCACAGCCGTCAGTCAGACCTAATTTTCATTAACCAGCAGAGAAGCAAGAATCAAGTGGAAACGCAAGGAATCACGATGGTTGAAAAGCAAATCGAAAAGCAACAGTTCTTTCAGGGTTTCCCTTCTCTTGACTTTTACCATCTTCCATTTTGGCTGTTCATGATATTAAGAAGCACCCATAAACTTGGTCATTGTTTTTGAGATGCCCCCCCATTATGCACACCATTTATAAGAGCGACACTTTATTAAACCACATGGTAAGAACGTAGAATAGAGAAATAATGGCAACACATAAGGTAACAAACATAACAAATGTGACACGGTCAACTGTAAAGCTTTCGTTTTTAGAAAGTAAAACACATGAAGAGCAGAGTGCTGTCTCTTTCTAGACCATTTCCACCTAAATGTAGTTAATCTTCAGGAACCACTAGGGAAGGCAGTTCAGGTCCTTAACAACCGCAGGATTCGCGTGGCATTCCCTGCTGTTCACAGGAGTACCAACATTCCTTGAAGTGCTTCTCTATGGATGTACATTGCAGCTTGCAGCCTTCTCCCTAGGCCCCAGCTTCCCAATGACCTTCACACAGCACGGCCCCAGGAAGGGCGGCACCCTCAGCATTTGCTCCGGTCACACAAGCCCAGGTAGGCAGGCTCTGCCCTCTTCATGCTGCTGTGAACCTTGAACTCCCTGTGAACACCTCTAAGTAAGCCTTGGATTGTGAGGTTCTTTTGGACCCCAATACATGAATCTACGGTTGTCCTTAAATATCTATCTATCTATCTATCTATCTATCTAGTCAGGTTCAGCTCATTTCTACCTTCGGCCTTTCTTTTAAGAGAGAGCGGTCCAGAGTATAAATACAGATGGCCATTTTTGGTAGAATATTAAATTTAAATAAACTGCTAATCACATGGTATAGTAGAAAGAGCCCCAGACTAGGCCAGAACATAGATTCCAGCCTGACTGCCAGGGCTTGCTCTGGGCAAAGGTCCTTAACCACCCCAAGCTTCACTGCTGTCATCTGAAAGTCCACAATGTCATTATTCAGCATTTCTGTCATGGCTTCCATCAGATGATCTCGAAGAGCATTAGCAGGTACTATTTACTGTACCTGTAGGAGGCAAAAACTGAAAAAAAAAATGCACTGACCTTACCCGAGCTCACCACCACATATTTTTAATATGACAGCCTAATCATATACTTTTAAAAATAAAAGATGCCTGTTTTGTGCTGACTCAGAAAGCTTTATCTATCTAGCAGCCTATTCTTATGAACCCTCCTTTTCTCTGCATAAAATCTGGTATCAATGTGCTTAGCATACTGTAAATCACCCCGGTGTTAAAATCAGCTACTTGCATCACAACTACCTAACTATACCCCCTTAACTATCTTAATACCACCTGTGAGCCTTTATAAACAGTTCTGAAAATAGAGCTCCCTGGAGAGATGACTAAACAGGATGTCAGGCCCTAATTGTCTCACTCCCTGCCTTGACTTGTTTCAAAGTAAAAAATATGTTATTTTTAAAAGCCGCTCCTTCACCTTCAATATAAAGTCCTGGCAGAGCCACACACATTCAATCTACAACATGAACTTCTGCTGCCAGCCTCCAGACAGACAGACGAATGGCCTGGGCTCCTCTGCGATCCTCCAGCCCTCCGCCAGCCCATAAACTCCTTCCAGCTACCAAGAGGGCCTGCAAAAAAGGCCGCCCCACCCCCATGGCTCGGGGCTGCTCTGACAGACAGGAGGTTCCACCACTTAGAATCAGGAGCTCTCACAAGTAGAACAGGTTTGCTTCCACATTTTTGACCCGGGCCACCTCTGGCAGAGGAAAAGCCAGACTCAAATGCTATCTTCAAATCCAGTCCATCCAAGACCTCTGACCTTAGAACAGGGTTTTACAAACTGCAGGTTGAGACTCATCAGTGGGACAGGAGAACAATGGAGTGGGTTGCATGCATACTAGAGGAATTTTTAAATAGAATAAAATGGAACAAAAATATGAAGACACTAAGTAAAAAAAAAAAGTACTATGTCATGAAACTTCTGTTTGCAGTTTTGTATGCAAGTGTACGGGTACATTGGCTTTTAATGTAAAAATGCATTCTTTACTGTCACAGAGAAAGAGCACTTCAGTTTTGAGAACTAACACTCCCTCATACGGAATCCGAATGATTCAGATGGGATTCTATCACTAGCTCCAGAGTGGACATGTGACCCAGGCCTTGCCATTCAGAGCACTGAATTCCTTCAGACACGATGAGTGTCCTGGGAACTGACACATGCCTATATCTGGCCATATGAGTAATTGCTACTCACTACTGTCAATAACTTGTTCAGGTTTGGGCATAAAATCCACTTAGGTCCATTTACAAATCCTGGATCTACAAAGAAGAGACAAGATCTCACTTCCAAACTCCTGCAGAGAGACCTGCATACTGTGTCCTGACTAGTCAAACACATACAAGGGCTGTGCGGAAAATATCCAGCCATGTGATTTAAAAATAGAGGCATTTAAGGCTGAATTTTTTTCTGGACAGCCCTTGTACAACCTGTATCTCAGTCTCTTTTAATAACTTGTGGACTCTCCAGGGAGGCATGCTATTATCATTTAATTGGAGAGATCAACAAAACTATGTTATGGGTCAGGAAGCATGTGGGGGAATACACTCAAAATTGTGAAAAATACCCATTACCTGTCTGAACCTTATTGCCTAGTGATTTGGGATATAAAATCTTCCTGGCTGGAAAATCCTTTCCTCTCTTTTTAACTTGTCAAACTCCTATTCATCTATCAAGACTTAACACAAAACTCACCCTTACAGGGAGAGCTTCCCAGACCTCTCTTAGACAATTGGGCAACTCCACACCATTATGGAGACCATGGCCGGAATCCACAGCATGTTGTAGTCATCAGGCCCGGTCCCTCAGAACCCTGGCTTACACATAAGAGGACTGTAATGGTTTGGTTAATGAATGAGTAAATACATTAACAAACATGGATATCCTAAGTAGCTTAATATAGGACATGGATTTCTCCTCCTCCACTATTCTGATTAGTTTCTTCCAAATACACCCTAATTTCTCCATACCCCCATTAAAGAGTTAACATCAGACTGAAGGTATAACCTGACCCTCACAAGGGGAAGGCAAGATTATCACCAACCTTGATTTTTGACAATGTTCTTCACTGATGCAGCACCTGACTGCACTCTGAGAAGCCCCAGCGACACAGCTTGAGTTTACCATCAACCAAATAAAACCTTTGCATCTTTTCAATATGCTGTAAGGCTTCCCACATCCTATGCAATGGTAAGACCCCAAATTCTAAGAGCTTTGTATTTTTTCTCTAGAACTTTAGCTTGCTGTGCTAGGGCCCAAGGTTCGCTGGATCCCAAATCCAGTTGGTTCATTCACTCTCCTTCTCAGCTTTATAATCTCCAATAGCAAGGCCTTGGTTATCTGTGCCACCATCTAACGCATACACTGTTGATGGAACTTGAAATGGTGTATCACTTTGGAAACAGTGTGACATTTTCTTAAAAGGTTACAAATATACCTCCCATTTGATTCAGCCATTCCCCTCCTAGGTATTTACCCAAGAATAAAAAAGCATATCTCCATACAAAGACAGGTACACAAATGCTTATAGGAACTTTTTGAAAATGTGGTATAGCCATATCGTGGAATACAAAATGAAAATAAAAGTGAACTACGGACAAATGCAACAACATGGAAGAATATGGCATGAAAAATACCAAGTGAAAAATAATACGTTCTCTCTAGAAAAGGTAAATGAATCTATAGTGGAAGAAAACAGATTACTGGTTGCCTGGCGACGGGGGTAAGGAAAATAAGACAAGTAGGAAAGGGGACGTGAGAGTACCAAGGTAAATAAATGGAGAAAGAATACTCTTTTAAACAAATGGTGCTGGGAGAACTGGATCTCCACAGGCAAAAAATGAAGTGGGCCCTCACGTCACACCACAAACTCAAAATGGATCACAGACATGAATGGAAAAGCACAAAGTATACAACTCTTAGAAGAAAACATAGGAGTAAATTTTCCTAATCTTGGGTTAGGTGATGGTTGCTTAGCTATGACATCAAAAGTACAAGTGACTAAAAAAGCTGATAAATTGGACCACATCAAATTAAAACTTTTGCGGAATAAAAACAAAGTATCTGTACGTCACTGCCAGAATACCCTTTCCAAAGTGCCCCTCTCATCAACTATCCCTGTCAAGCCTCCGATGGCTTCCCAGTGCCTTCACTCTGCTCCACCTGGATTTCTGGGCCACCGGGGTTCCCTTTTCACTGCCTCCCCACTAATCTATCCAAACCTCTTTTTCAAAGTTCCATTCCTTAAACCTTCTTGTCTAGTCAGGCCCAGGTCCTCACTATCACACAGCCACACCTCGGCGTGCGCTGTCGCCTCTGCTTGGAAAGCCATTCTTTCTTCACGTCACCTTCCCATTCACCAAACCCTCCTTCAATTACTCCTACGTGGGGATCACTGCCAAGCGCTCAGGACTCCCCCGGCAGCTCCCCGCGGCTGCAGGTGGGCTGGGTGACCAATTACACCTGCAAAGATGACGCAGCTGCAGGAGCTGAATGAAGGAGCTTTGGCCAGGACAATCTTGACAGGCGCCTTGATCCCTCCAGTCTCAAAATTCCTATTTTGATTATTATCTTAATACTTACTGATGCTGTTGAACAATTTGACAAAATTTCATATATTCATAAAATTTTGTATATCTCATCACTTGGAATAAGCCTGTAAGCCCCATTCCAGTGGGATCTGACATTTTCATATTCCCCCAAAGGGCCTAGCAGACTTTCTTGAACCAAGTAAATACTAAACATATGAGCTCTGTCCAGAAAGTATCCAGCCATGTAACTGTTCTGCTTCTATTAACAATGGCTGAATTTTTTCTGGACAGCCCTCGTATATCTTGATTTGTCTAATGATCTGAATTGGAAGTTCACTAGACCACCTCAATTTCGTCACCTATAAAATAGGAATGATAGAATTTTATTCCTTAATAAATACTATGTGATAGCACTTTATAAAATACAAAGGCATGCCAAGATGGCCCAAGGCATAACAGGAGCATCTGGACTCCATGGCCCCACTGATTAGAAGTCATACTCAGTTCGTTTGATGTGCCCAGCAGATCTCCAGCAATCCCCCTCCCCAAATCTGCCTCCTTAGCCAGTGTTTGCTTCACTTCGCAGAAGCTGAGCAAATTGCTGATATCCCTCACGGAGTCTCCTTGTCCACACAATGAGAGGGTTGCCTGAAAACCTTTCAGGCTCTGATGCTGCATGATTCTAACCAGGCTTGGATAAAAGCCTGCATGCAGGAAACACTCATTTAATTAACTCATAATAATTTACAACCATTTCCCTTCACAAAAGGCATTAGAATTGATCATAAACAGGAAACTTCTGGCTACTTAATATCCATTTCAGCCTGAGAAAAGCAAAGGAATCTAGCATATTAAAAGAAAAAAAAAAACCCAATGCTTTATTTGGGCAAAGACAGAAGGCTTACCGAGACTCCATGGGTCTTGAGCCAGACATCTGTGATATTAAGATCTCATCTCAGTGTGGATAGCCAAGCGGCTTGACTGTATAACATTTCTAAGTCTTACCTGAGGGATAACTAACAAAAGAAACTAAAACATGATAAAGCTTTTCGATTGTCTTCTAGCTGAAACTATCAGGTCTAAAAATGAGAGTTGAAATTCCTAGAAGCAAGCCATTCTTACAGGACTGTCCCAACAACCAACAAGGAAGTGTGTGGCTGTATTCTTTATTAACAGAAACAATCGCCACCATGCCTTGAGCTCACTCACCAACATGCAGGAGGCTGCTAGGTGTCTGACCTACGTTATTTCTCACCTTCACCACCTGCAAGTTAAGCACGAGTGTCGCCACCATCATTACACAGACAGGAAAATGGAGGCTTAGTGAGCTTATGGAATTGACTGAGGTCACCCAGCAGTGAAGGTTAAGCTAAGATCCAGACTCAGAGAAGATCCTCAAGGCTGCTGTGACTGCACCTGCCCGTGTGTGCCTGCAGGTTTGCCTGCTGTCATTTGCTCCACCCACAGCCAGCCCACCTGGAATGCTGGGTCATCATATCATCCATCTTCCCTGAGAACTCCGGCAAGACTCATGCCTTCAGCACGTAAGGGTGCTCCCTGCCCAATGCCAGCCTTTCGTGTTCCAGCCTTGACTCCTCACTGCTGAGGCCAATGGGAGTGGCATCAGCCTGATGGCGTCACCTGATAGTTCTCAACAGGGGCACATGGCAGGAGCTGTTAAGCCCAGCAAGCCTGTGCTGAGGCCAGTGAAATGTAGTGAGCAGCGCAGGTCCCATTAGTCAGCTGCCTGGAGGACCCAAGTCAGTGTCATGTGCTGCAAACACACAACACATCCCCTCACTGTGGGAAGGAACTTAAAGGAAAAGGGGGTGAATGAGGCAAAACCTACGTCTCTGGTGCTTTTTTATCTTAGGCTGTATAACATCAGCCAAGTCTTATGTGTCAAAAGCACACTAAGAAGTGCCACAGATTAAAACCTACCAGAAAAGATGATCAGGCCAAAACTGAACAGAAAAAGCGAGGCTTATCAAATCTGACTGAAGTTTAAAGTGAAGGAAAACACCTTCATTATTTCAGTGATTAAATTATCATCTCGCTAAGTTTGGACCCTATGTGTGGTCAGAGAAAGGGGTGGGGACAGAGCCCCAGGCTGTGACCACAGCTCCAGTGAAAGGGGCATCTGGCTTCTGCACCTAGGGAATGAGGGAGGACTAAGCCTTTACATCCTTTTCCTATTATTCTACGAATCCAAGTCGAAAACAGTTTCTGAGCCAGTAAAGACATCCGAAGACTACTAAAGAGTCTGTCTCTAAAATGCTCCCATAACTCTTCCCTACCCAGAGCTAACCATATCCACAAAATCACTACAAATTTAAATTTAGAATTATTTCAACTAAAAGCCCATTACCCCTATGTTCTAACATAAAAAAGTGTATCTTCTGGCGAAAGTAGAACTCCTTCACCTTAATTTTTCAAAGCTCTGCCCATAATGAAAAAGCAGGAATAGAGTCAAGATTGGATATCTCTGAGGACTGAAATATTTTTTCTCTGCCAAGGAGGAGGCTAAGGATAGCCAGAAACACTCTGCTATACGCAGGCTGGCAGAGGTGCCACTGTCCACAGGAAGAAACATCCCCGACAGCACTGCTCCGTTAAGTGGTGCCTCTAGTCGCCTAACTCTACGCTAAAGTGCTGTGTGTGTGTCTCAGTCTTTAACACCAACATCCCAGGGACTGAAAATGTCAGTTAAATGAAGGATGGCGTGGGCTTGTTACACTCCACTACAAATCCCCCTCCTTCACCTCCACAAGCAAGAAGGCGTTTGCTCCTCCTCTTCCAATAAGGCGTCCCCGGGGACCTCATGCCGGCGCAGAACGTGAAGTGAGAAAGGAATCAGTCAGCGTGTCCCCTCCCCATACTGCATGTCCCCCACACTAAAGGACACTCCAAAGGGGCACTTTCCATATCATCTCATGCCTGCTCCAGGCTACTCAGCAGACCCTTCCAGAAAGAAAGCATACTCTGTCCTTGCTAGGATGAGCTACCAAACAAAAGGGGCAGGTGGCCGTTTGACCAGGACTGCAGCTATGGAATGTAGTTCATGGTCACCCCCTGCTAGGTGGCTTGGCTAACATTTCTAAGCCTTGTAGCCTCCTTCCTTCCACCCGGCTGTGGAGAGCTGTCCACCCCACAGTGCGCCTCCTCTACGGGGAAATTCCCATAAGAAAGGAGAAACATTAGGAGCTGGAGAATCTAGTAAGTTTTACCACAGATACTAACTTGTGTTTCTAGAGTAAACACAGGAATATTAAATACTCGCAATGAAATAATTATTCCCTCCTGCTCTGCCCCCACTTTCAACTGAAGATGTCAGTTTAAAATGATAGGATATAACTGAACCCAGATTTATTCTACATTGTTGATGCTCATCATCCACTCTGATGGAGGGAGAAGGCGAAGGCTCTAGCAAAATCCAAGGAAGGAGTAAGTCAAAACTATGTATTTAACATACATAAGCATTCAAAATGTTTTATAGACTTATCTACTTAATTACTCATTGGTCAGGCTCTAGGTTGCCTTTAGAACCTGGAGGGACGTTAGAAAATACAGTCCAGCCCAGTGTCTGTCCCTCTGGTTACCTCACAGTAACACACTGACTCATTCTGGTCTTCCAGGGGGAAAGAGAAATGAAAGCTCTGCAGAAGGAAGAATGTTCGTGTCCTGCCAAGAACTTCAGGTAGCCGTTTTCCAGGTGGACCAGGCAGAGGAGTAGTCCATTTAAAGGCACAGAGGACCTATTAGGGGTTATACAGGCTTGAGGGTAGGCTATGTAAATGAGACAGGTCAGAAACAAGGCTGGAGAGGACAGGGTATCAGATCAATAATGGCCGCTTGGCACATTGGGAGGCTAGCCCTTATTACCCCAGGGCAATAGGGAGCCATGGAAGGGTTTGGATCTGAGAAGTAACAGGATCACATCCACATGTCAGATCCCTACAGACAGGGTGCTGGGGTTGTAAGGGACCGAGGAGGATGCTGGGGATACACATGTGAAGGCTATTCCAACGGTCTCAGTGAAGGATGGAGGTGGCCTCAGCTGAGCCAGCAGCAGAGAGGATGGAGAGGAGGAGGCAGACAGGTGAAAGACAGGGGGAAGAGCAGCAGCTGGACTTTGTGATCAGAGGTGGGGTAGAAGGTGAAAGAGAAGTGGTCTCAGAGAGTCTCCACAGCCAATGATCCCTCCTATCACTAACTGGACCCCAAAAGGATAAGCAGATCTGAAGGAAAAATAAAGAGCTAAATGTGTGACTATTACCCATGTCAAATGAGCATCTACTGGGCTGCCCTTAACAGTTTCATAAAGTTTAGATGGAGAAGTAAGACACTATGAAGATGTAAGTTACAACCCAATGCAGGCTCAACTACATAGGTAACTGACAATATCAAAGCACTGTTCAGATCACTGGGCTGGGGCAGAGCTTCTCCTGGGAATGAGACTCGAGTTGCAGCCCAAAGGCAAGTTTCAGGAAGTGTAAGGGGAGACCACTGTGGGTCAGAAGCATGTGGTGAGCAGAGATAGAACCTACGTCAGAACACAAACCAGACCAGGGTGGATGCAGGGGTGTCCAAGCAGAGTGAGAGAGGTTGGAGGGAAAACTGTACAAAGGGCTGCACCTAGAGAATTCCAACTGTATTACATTGGCAAAGGGGAATCACTAGAGGGTTTCAATTATGTAAATTGATGGAGAATAACATGCAAAAGGTTCATTTTGTCTATGAGACCAATGAATGGGGGAGGGCTATGGTCAAGAAATAGAAGTTTTCATAAGAATGAAATCAGTGGAAATTAAAAATCATATAGAGGGAGCAAACAAAAGCACTAGAAAGGTCAAAGGAATATTGAATTTGGGGCCAGAATCACCTAGACCCTGGGTCAGCAAACTATGGCCCACAGGCCAGTTTCAGCCCGTTGCCTAGTTTTGTAAGTCCAGCTTTACTGAAACACAGCCGTACCTATTTTTGTTTATGTATTATCTATGGCTGCTTTTGTGCTACGAAGGCAGAGATGAGTGGCTGTGACTAAGACCTTATGGCCTACAAAGCCAAAAATATTTACTGTCTGGCCCTTTTACAGAAAAAGTCTGCCAACCTCTGTCACCATTAATCAACCAGAAAACTTGGGGGGAAGGAATATGTTTCAGAAGGAAGGAAATGAGTTAAAATTTGGACACAAAGGTACCCAAATAGAAACATCTGTCAAGAGGTGGGGAATAAAAAGACAAACTGTGCGGACAGGGCCGGGGTTCTTACTTGGGAATGTTTTTTAAAAAGTGATCACTTAAGAGCCTTAAACTTTTCAAGCAAAAGCACAGGAAAGGGAGCAACGCAATAGGAAATTCATTTGGGAGGGGGGAGAAAGAACCAGAGATGTAACCGAGACGTGGGAGGACTCACCCAAGTACAGTGTCACGGACACGGGGAGGTAACAGATGAGCTTCTTCCATGATGCCCAACCATCATTAGCAGCTCTGTTGCAAAAGTCCTAGTTACTCCAAGCTAAGGCTCATCCATATCCCTGTACCTTCCTCTGCAGGTTTAATTCTCCTCTGAAATTTACTCTGGGGGTGGGGAGTGGGGACACACAGAAGCAGGAAGGAACGTGCAGTGTATATATTGAGTTAGAAGGTAAAGTTCCAAACGCAAGTTGGCTTTGAAGGCCAAGTTAAGAGTTTAAATTTAAGTTCAAACAATGAGACTGAAAACAGTAAAAGGGAGGCTGGAAGAAAAGCTAGAGGTGGGTAGACTGGCCTGGGGGTAACGGGCACCGTTAAGAATTGATTCCAATGGTACAGGTCAGCGGTGGAGGAGACAGGAGAGAAACATTACAAAAGGAGTTCCGTGTGACTTCGAGGCTGCAGGTCAGGGATGATGGAATGCTACAAGGGCTCTGTGTCTGGAAGCTTGGAAGACTCATCCAGAAAAAAGGAAGACACTCAAGCAGCTCAGATGATTTGGAATGATTTTAATTTTTACACATATTGGTTTTGTAGGGAGACAGTCCGGGAGAAATGTTTGGCCCAAAGAGAGATGGGGCCTGAAGCTTAAAGGGCGAGACAGAGCTGCAGGGGTCATCCCCACAGCGACGCCAACTGGGCTACAGAACGCTTGAGCCCAGAAGGGAGGGTACAGTTGGAAAGGCAGTGCCAAGCACTGAAGCCATGTTTAGAGAATGGGAGCAATGAGTGCCAGCCACAGAGACAGAAGGGAGCGCAGGAGGACCCTATATTCACCTGGGGGCCCTGAGGACTTCCACGCTGTTTTCCCCCCTAGTTCTCTGAGTGAGGAAAAGTACAGCACCATGCTCCCCCCTGCACTGAACGGTCACTCAGCGGGACTAAATGACTTCATAAACTGGTGGGAGATTGACCTAGGTTTGGATTCTGGGGGTCCATTCGCAGTCCTGTGGAGAGAGTCCTCATATATTTAAGGCTGTTTGATAAACCTAGTATTTACCACACAAGAAGGTTTCATAAAATTCGCCTAGGCCACTCTCTCACTTCTTACTAAAGTAACTGTTGCCTGCTCTCAGGAAGAGTTTCCATCCACAGCTGCAACCCAACTAGAGCATCAGGCAGCTGACAGGCTGACAACAGACCCATTTCTGAACATCAGTTGGAATTGAAAGCAGAACTGCTTTTAGATGCAACTGGTTGGCAGGACTTTCAGGAGGATGTTAAACCAAACGGTGAGCTGAGGCCACTGTCATGCTTGGGAAGTAGAGGAGGGGCCTGAGAAAGAAGGTGCACCACCCACCTCCCACCCAGCTCTAAATCAGAGGTACTAAAACATTTTGAACTAGGACTTTTGGGGGTGGTGGTTGTTTTTGCTAAAATGGAAAACCTACCCACTATTTCCTCAGTCATGTCACTTAACCTAAACATATCCTCTGGTTCCCAGGCCTTGCCTTCTAAAACAACAAATGAAAAGGCCCCAGCAGCCCTTCCTTTTCCTATAAAAAACTGTTTTCTAATATTTCTTCCTATTTCTTCTACCTAATAGCGCTTTCAAATTCTTAAAAATGCCTTCATTTGTACGGGGGATTTTTTTTTGGGGGGGGAGTAAAATTATTCCATATGGTGCTATAATGGTAGATGTAGGACACCTAAGCATTTGTCAAAATCTATACAATTTTACAGCACAGTGAACATGAATATATAAAATTTTTTTAAAATTTAGGAAGGCAAGAGATCCCAGGAATACAGACTACAACATGAGAATCAACTGTATTAAAATGTATGAAACGACCTCACCAAAAGAAGTGAGGGAAAAGGTGCTGACCTGTGTAATTTTGGAAGTGAGTGGCGATTCCAAGACTAAAAGCAAAAGGAACTTCACATCATCATTGGACTCCTGCTGGAAAGGTTAAATGCTGGGGGTGGTACCAGTTAACCATTCTGAAACCACTGTACCTATAAGGTAGTAGATAGCAGATGGTGGGAGCTAGTTCTTCACTGTTGGAGTGGAGAGTTTGCAGACAAGCAAGAGAGAAAAGCTAGAATGGTCTGTAGTAGGGCACTGGATTTGGAGACATCACTATGAACTCATGTTGGGCTTAATACAGATAGAGATGGCTATATATAGAAATAGTTATAGATATATGTGTACATGAGGCTGGACAATTAATTTCACGAAGTCATCCCAAAAAAAGTGCTGCATACCTCATCGCTGAGTATCACTATGGTCACTTTCAAAGTGCTCCCCTTGGGAAGCTATGCAGCAACACCAGCACCTAGCCCACCCTTCCAAGCAATTTTACAACTCTTTTTCTGGAATGGCCATCAGAGCTGTCATCGTACCCAAAATCTGACAATTAATTCTGTGAACTTGTCACCATACACTTACTTACACTGGCAGCACTACAAACAACTGGGTAAGGTGTCATAACCTCGGCAACCTAGGATGAGTTTGCGAAATGAATTGTCTGACCTCGTGTGTGTATGTTGTGTGTGCATGCATATCTACTTACATACATACATATATATACATATATATGTTAGTATACACATATCTATCTATTCCCTTGTTACATCAGCTAAGAGGACCTAGAAACAACAACACTCCAGTAGCAACAGGGACACCCAGTGCCCAGAACTTGGTTTCTAATATCATTTTCCAATGAAAGGAATTAGGGCTCCTTGGGAAAATGGCTTATTCTAGGGATGAGAAACGGAATATATAAAATGAGCCTGGAGCATCTTATAGTGCCAAAAAGAATAAGAAAGTGCAAAAAAATAATAATACTAATACTGTAATGATGAGAGTGAGTCCAAAAGGGATTTAGGGGCCTGCTGAAAGAGCTCCCAAAGGCCAAAGCTGGAACAGTTTAAGCAACAAAATAATGCAGTGTTGGATTATAAACTAAAGTATAAAATAAATATCCATTAGGCCATACTGATCTAAATAAATTATTAAATAAATAAATAGCAGGGAGACAAATCTTTCAAGCAAAATAACACCAAACGATGTACATGAATATCCCCTTCTCCGGGAGGTGGAGCATAGCACCCCAAACCTTACGTGTGGGCTGTGCTAGAGACTTCCTTCTCTACAGTATGGAAATGGGGAAAAGAATAACTTTATGGGAGAAAACCTGATAAACACTAGCTCAACCACATGACCACAGTTCACATCAACAGTTGTGACTCATGTTGATATGACATATGTATGTAATGTGTAAAATGATGTCACTGGTGTGATGTATTGAAATATGGCACTTTACCTCTGTGGTCTTCCTCCCAAGAATCCCATATCCCCTGTCTAACCACCGAAGAAGTATCAAACAAACCCAAACTGAAGGATATTCTACACCTGACTAGTACTCCTCAAGTTTTTAAGCTCACCAAAAACAGGAGAAGTCTGAGAAACTGTCACAGCCCTCAAGGAGCTCAAGGAAACATGGCAACCAAATGTAGAAATCTGAACAGACGATGGCATTTAGTCAGTAATAGTGTATTGTTATTGGTTCATCAGCTGTGACAAATGTACCTTAGTAATGTAAGTTAGTAATAACAGAGGAAACTTGGCTTAGGGTGTATGGGAACTCTCTTTACTACCTTACAGTTTTTCTGTACAGCTGAAACTATTCTAAAATAAAACCTCTATTTAAGAAAAATGCCTTTTAAATAAAAACTGCCTCCATTGAGACTTAAATCCAGGTAACTCTTAGAGAAATTAAAATCTGAATTAGTAACAATACTACAGATGATAAATATGATTCTTTCACTAAATGGAAGAAAAGCAAGCCAGCGGCAGCGGTGCAAAAGAATGCTTGACCTTTTTAGATTGCATGTGTAACATTAGCATGTTAATGTTAAGTCGTCCAGTCCCCAACTTTTCCCATTTGTGCGCTGTTAGCACATCCCCATCTGAGCCAATTTTCATACTGCAGCGTTTAGTGTTACTCTACACTTCTGGAGAGGGCCCACAGTGAGAACCCCAAGAATTATTTTAGGAAATATTCCTATGCCCTGGTGAAGTATCTTCCCTTAAGCTAAAAGTAGAAGGGAAAGAGAGACAGAGAGACAGGGCAGGGGGAGGAGAGAGTGAGAGAGAAACTAGCTACAAACTGCTTCCAACTACCACCTAACACAATGAGTATTTTTTTGGAGCTAAGGCCATGTAACACGAATGATATCATGCCCATTACACTATCTGATTTCACAAAGAGTCGCAGAAAATCTGAACAGGAACTCCTCATCTAAAAAAATGGCCCGACTCTGAGTAGGTTTTCAAGACAGCCCAGCTTTTTTGTTTTTCTCGCCAGTGTTAAGAGCTGCTAGAAGTCCTCCAGCCCCCTGAGCCAGAATCTCCTGATAAACTTCATACAAGTGCGGGCCCCAAGCCCAGGTCAACTACACCCGCACCCCGTTTAACAAACTTCTCAGGGACCAACTCTGATGCCCACTAAAGTTGGCAACCTCTATTCTCACCACTCGCCCTTTCTCTGTTCATCCACCAACTTAAGACACTGTATAGTTTGCTTTTTTACACCGACATGTCACTTAAGGACAGGGATACATCATCAGTAGGTGATTTTGCAGTTTTGCGAACAGCACAGCTGCTCTCACATAGACCTATAGAGGCAGAGCCTACTACACACTAGGCTGTACTGTGTAGCCTGTTGCTCCTAGGCTACAAGCCTGGTCAGCATGTGACTGTAGCAAACAACACAAGATTAAATCAAGAGCAAGCAAAAATGATGTAATCAGAGACGCTGTAAACAGGAGATGTGCAAGGCTGCTGCCAGAACATAGCACACTGTTTCACAGCAAACTTGTCTTTTATAAGTAGGAAGAACACACTAAAATAATGATAAAAAGTATAGTAAATACATAAACCAGTAATGCAGTCACTTATCAAGTATTATGTACTGTATACAACTGTACATGCTACATTTCCATAGGACTGACAGCAAAGTATGTTTGTTTACACCAGCATCACCACAAACACATGAGTAATGTGTTTTACTAAAACTTTAAGATGGCTGTGACTATATGACGGGAATTTTTTAGCTCCATTATAATCTTATGAAACCACCATTGTGTGTGTGTGTGTGTGTGTGTGTGTGTGTGTGTGTTTCCCTGTTGACCAAAACATCACTCTGTAGTACATGACTATAACAGGGTTCTCGATTAAGCAAAACAAAACAAAACAAAACCCCCCACAAATTTCTGCTTGTAGATTATATTAACTATGCACTGGTGTTGTTTTGGTTTTTTTTAAGCTGTATATTTTTTACTAGAACCTTGTTTATTAGAACACTCTCATGACCTACTTACCCAATTTTTTTCCATCCATTTTGGTGAGGTGCTATTAATAATCCAACCCTTCTCGAGAAATTACTCCCAAAGCTAAAGCATTGAACAGTTAAAACATATAATATTTTAGAGTTGATCTGAAAGCCAAAAGCCCAGGAAGAGAACACTTCAATCATATTTATCCATATATTATATATTCCACATAACAGAGTCAGTTTATAGGAATTTATACAATAAAATTGCAAAATATAAATAGGTAAAAATTCAGAATGGGGAAAATGAAATGAGAGGTCAAGGCAGGGGCTAAGTTCAAAAGTAAACAGTTTAACTTCTCTTAAAGTGGAGCTACAAATTTGAATCTGAATTTCTGAAGCAAAGCAAAGGGGGAACCAGGATCACAAACATGATTCACATTAACTGTAATGAAACCACACTGATTTCCCAGGAGGAGGAGAGCTTCCAAGCCCCTTAGGCCTAAAGAATACTTACCTAATGAAGTGGTCCTCAAAGTGTGGCCCCAGACCAATAATATCAGTAACACCTGGGAATGTCTCAGAAATGCAAATATCAAGCTCTTCTCTTAACCTAGAGGATCAGAAACTCCAGGGTGATGGTGATGCAGGCTAAAGTTTGAGAACCACAGCTTTAGTACATCTCCACAAAGGGTGCGTTCAAAGAGGTTACAAACTTTCTCAGAAATATTCCAACAATAACTCAATAGTGTATTTCACACAGCAAATTCCACTAGCCTTCTTCAGAGCAAAGCAGATTTACAAAACCCAAAACCATATGGCCAAGTACACAGCTTGGGTGTCAAGAGGAAGCATGGGCTAAAATACATTTCCCAGGGCCTGACACATAAAGACTTCTACACATTTTTTTAAATATATGAATAAGAAATAAATGCATGCATGCACTGTTGAATATCCTTCAAACAATTCCCCATAAGTAACAATTATTATCAGCTGTGCTTCACATGCCTCTATTAAATATATCGTTTTCAAAGGCAGAAAAAAATTGAATCCATTTATTTTAGGAGGGAAAATAACCATTAATCATTAAACATCTTTCTATTTTATTTTTTTTTAAATTGCAAAAGGCCACCACAGCACACTCCAGCTCTATCAACCCATGTTCACTCCACAATCAAAAGGTAATTAGTACTAGCCCCAGTTTTACAGGTGGAGAAAAACCTACAGGCGGTTACATGTATTGCCAAAGGGCACGTCAGTATTAAGTCCTCTGACCTCTGGTCTAGCTGATCTTTCTCTGTTATTTCATAAACATCCATGTGCCTGCTGAGCAGTGACTCCATAACGTCGGCTCTGCCTGTAAAGGCTTTCCTTACAAATTGGTCTAGAGGAATCACCTCATCTTGGGCATTAGGCAGAGGGTCATAAATAAGCAGGAGGGCAACAGAATGCCAGTCTTCCCCACATCAGGACACACGCAAGGTTCAAAGCCAAGACCATCTTGGATGTGTGGCTTCTCTTTTTTCCTTAATGAGGGGCAATTTAGTAATAGCTAAGGAGGAGAGCAAAGGGTGGGTTGTGAGTGTCAGGAACCTACAGCAGATGGTAGAATTAGAGGGCAATGCCCATGAGAGGATTAGGCACTCCTACTCAGCTTGTCTGTGTCATAGACTCCTCTGACTCTCTTCCTAGAAAGTTCTAATTTTGCATCCCATTTTATGAGGCTCTCAGACACCTGGAGGATCCTCCAAGGGCCCCAGGTTAAGAACCTTCAGTCTATCTGAAGGTAACACATTATTTGCAGTTGTTACAAGAAAATCTCAAGCAAGACACAAAACCACTCTGAGCCGTCTCATTCCTTCTAGAATGATTCAGGTCACAAAACCTCCAACAGTGGCCACAGTCATCACCCATTCATCCAGTTAGTCATCCAGCAAATATTTCTTGAGCACCTACTGTGTGCCAAGCACCAAGGTGGATGCTGAAAATAGGGAAATCATGGGAGGAGAGCAGCTCTAAGGGGCAGCCCAGGCGTGCTGTGCCTCTTGCACGTGACCTCACCCACAGTGGCCTCACCCACCTCGACCGCAGTGGCAGTTACATCAGAGCTGACCTCTGACATACACACACCCATCTGCAATACCCAAGTCACACCACCTCACATTGATGTTCCTGGGTGCGTGTCCTCTAAGGACACTGAGTCACACACGTGGACGTTTAGACTGGGGTAGGGGTAGACATCACCGTGAGAATCACTGTGACTTTGCCCTGTCTCTGTGGCTGTAATGTGTGCTTTCTTCATCTTCCTGTCTCTTTCCTCTTTTCCTATTGTTCTCTGTCACACATTTCTGTCACACCTTCTGCCTTCTTTAGCTCTAGGTCCTTAATCTGCCAAAGAAGTAAAAAGTCCTTCTTGAGTCACCAGTTCCAAAAGAACAGAAGGGGTGGAGCAATAGACTGTGTGGGGAAGTGGATGGATTCAGGAAAACAGAGTTCCCCACTCAAAGTATTTATTTCAGAAATTTCATGTTTCGTGCATCTCACTGCTACCAACTTAGAGAAGGGAAGACCACAGCAGGAGGAGCCCCTTTCCTAAACAGACAGGCACTCAATGGATTTTAGGCTAAAGTTTAGGGTCCAATTTTCATCATCATTACTCTAAGGGCCCCAGGAGCCCTGAATTCCTTAAAGTCTTTGGCAACTGAGGCAAGCACAGTAGACTCTCAGTTAAATGGCACCTACAGGGATTGGTAGATGCCAGTTAAATATAAGCAGACTCTCCGTTAACTGGCACTTAAGCAACCAGCATTCTCAAGCAATCAGCAAAAGCCGGTTGCTTGAGATTTGGCAGGCTGCTTAAGTTCCAGTTAACAGAGAGTCTACTGTATTAATATGTCCATAAACATGGAACATGGAGGTGTTGAAGGATGGCATGTATAAGGGTCTACATTAGTTACAGACTGGATACAAGCTTCCTTGCCTAATAAATACAATTCATATTCCCAAAACAATTAACAATAAAGTTGAAATGACTGACATCATGTCCTAATATTCAGGAAACCCCTAAGTACTGAGACCATGTAGTCTCCAAAATGCCAGGTTCACCCAAAGTGGCTACCAGACAACCTGCAACATCCACAGAACTTCCTTACAGATGCCAGGTGAACAGGTCGCATTACAAAATATTTTCCTCCTAACTTGGAATCCATCTCCTCTGCTATTCTGCTTTCTTATTAATCATTATATTTTCTCAAGGAAATAAAGAAATGAAGAAGGGTGTATGACCATGGAAATAACCTTCTTCCCAAAGTAGGGCTTTGTCCAAGTGTAATAATGGTTCGCTTAAAATGTCCTCAGAGTTTTATGAATCTATCCTTACTGGGGGAAAAAGAATGGGTAAACTTTTGGAAAATGCTCATCCTTTTTATCTTACATGGTAAATTTAAACAGAAATGATAGCCTTACTCTAAAACTTCCCATGCCTTCCAAAGGTATGCAATTTGTACTTCCCAGGCGTTAGGAAAGGACAAGGACTCATTTGCAAAGAGCTGTACAATCACTGTCTCGCCTCCTGACAGTCCAGGAGGCCATGCATCATCATTCCCTTTTACAGATTGGGAAATTGAGACAAAAGGTAAGGCAGAAGTTGTAGATCAAGGTTTCAGTAACTCCCAAGTTTCAGTTCCTTTCCTTCTTGCCCTTCATTTCAAGTCACTAAATCCATCCCTTACCGCCACAGCCTGAAATAACCTTTCTTCTAAACGCCTGTAGAATTGCTGCCTGAACAATACGTCTGTCCATTAGTCATGGAATGTTTTGCTATTTAAATCCTGCATAATTATCTAACTTTTCCTTTGTTTATATGTTGTTTCTTCAACTAAATTTGAAGCTTTTGGGGGGTTAAGAACAGAGTCTTATGCCTCTTCGGATGTCACACCACCCAGCACATCATAGGAGACCAGAAAATACATGCTATGTGATTTGTTTTTATTTTTTTCTCATCTTAGAAGACATGGATACCTGCAGTTTTTTTTATAAATCAAATACATAAACATATAAAGTTGAAAATGAAACCTTACATAAGAGTGCATAGAAGCATATATAATTAGGGATCAATGTATTGCCTTTCTTAGCATGAGAAAATACTTAAATTTACTTTAGAGAGCTTTCAGTTCTTTTTGTTAATTAATTACAATCTCTTATCCAGGGAAACATATAGATTACATATTCCCTCCTACCATCTCTATAGAAAGTAACAAATTAAAATTGATTTTACACTTGATCTTAGCCAAAAGGCCGAGAAGCGATTAAAAATTGATTTTAATACGTCACCCAGAACCACCAAACTAAACTGATTAGCAAATAATGAAATAACTTTGAAAAGCATAAATATGTAAAGTAGTATCATAAACTATATTCATTGTCAAAGCTCTCTCCTTCTTTCCTCCTTAAAGAAAGACAAAGTCAGACTTTTCCCCACACCTTAAATGACAATAGAATCCCAACAGGTGCTTCAGAAATACAGAGGTGAGATGCCCCTGCATCTAGGAAGACACTGCTCAAAATATTTAGGACACACATCTTTCTATTATGCTCTTAAATATCCCAATACAGTTATTGATTGATTGATTGACTGAGGTGGGGTTCCCTGGCTGGGAGTTGAACCCAGGCCACAGAGTTGACAACGCTGAAGCCTAGCCATTACGCCACTAGGGAACCCTCGAATACAGTTTTTTATTCCATACATTCAGTCTTGTAATTCAGTGTGAATCCTCTAAGTTTGTCTAAGTGGAATCCAAGTCCCCGTTCAATACAATTTTCCTTGTGGACCCACTCCACTGTGCCGGGGCCTTCACCACCAGGCCACTTCCGCTGCCCATTGCACGGCCATGCCCTGGAACTGCTCTGTCTTGAAATCTACACCATGCTGAGAGCATCCTGCCCTTCTCCTACTACATCTGTTCTTTCACTGTACAAAGCTCTCCAAGATCATAAATTGTTTCTTTCTGGCTCCTTTTTTAGACCCCTCCTGGCTACATTTCCTTCCTAACTCTTACCAGTACCCCCATGTCCTCATACCTAGCTTTTCTGACTGGCAACCCCCACCCCCCACCCCCACCCAGACCAAACACATCATCTGCCACCTCTGCTCCTGCATAGAGGCTGGGGAGCCACATTCAGATTCTAATCTCAGTTGGTCCTCAGCACCTCTTCATACTTCACTTTTCCTTGATCAGCTCATCTCCCCTATTCTTCAGAGTGAAATATTCCAAATAATCTCCATTATCTTCAAGCTCCCAACCCTATGCTACCTTGTCTGCTACTTCAACAAATACTTAAAGTGACTTAGGGTTACCTATCTCAACCTTCAGCTTCTTCAAAGTCTCCCCTCCAGGCTGCCATGACACTGCAGGCTTGCACCTTCTCCTCAGTCTTCTCTTAGCAATGTCTTCTTCCATCCATCCTTCCACTTCTGTATGATGTTCCCTATGACTCGTCCTCTGTTCATAGCCTTCTTCATTCTGTGTTCACCATAGGCATCAGACTACCATGGTTCTAGCTACCACTTTAATGAAGATGATTCCCATCTCATTCATTTCCTAATGCCAATGTATCACAGTCATTAAACTCCACATCCGGGGCACTTATCAAGTTTATCTTCTCCTCCCCAGTCCTGATTTTCACTGCTTGCTTGCATGTCTGATCCTCTCTCATGTGGCCTACCATGATAGCTTCCTGCCATCCAGCTTCAAGTCTATAATCCACCAAGATGCCATGACAACCATCCTAAAGACAAATCTGAATATTTACCCTTATTCTTCAACAACTTCCCCATCACTTTCTAGAGCATATACTCTGAACCCTTACATAGTATACGTGGCTCTTCATGGCCTGGCCCCCAGCAACATTGCTCTCCTTATAGCTCTTGACATATCACCCATGCTTTATACTCAGTTAACACTGAAAGGTTTGGAATTATAAGCATACACGGCTGCTCAATGCATTATGCTCTTCATCATCTAAGACTTACTCATCATTTGGTTCAGGTGGCTTCTCCAAGAAGACTTATCCTGACCTCCCCTCTTCTCACATGCCCTAAGAAGCTATTTTCTATGTCTCCTAGCTCTGTCATGACACTCATCATTTGATACTGGTACTCACATCCATACTCCCTTCCAGATTATATGAATTTCCAAGGTTGGGACTATACTTTGCCAATCCTTGTACCTCTGGGGATTAACCCAGCATCAGATGCAAAGAGAGTCATGCACTCATGTGACTTCAACAAACACACATCTTCAGTAATGCTGGCCAAAGCATACCAGGCACTGAGGAAAAGGGAACTTCATTTCCTTCTGTGATGATCACTGCACCATGTTCTACTAGAGAGGAACACTCAATTATTCCACCTCCTCTGTGTCAGAGTCACATGAAACATGACCTTTATAAACCTGAAATAACATATGTGATCAGTCAAAATTAAGTTGTCTGTCCTTAAAAACCCTCTGGGAGATAAGTTGGATTCATTCTTTCTCTTTGGCTGGACTGAAATCAGTGAACAATGACATTACTCAAAAAAGCAAAAAGTTAAAGTATCAAGGGTTTTTTTGAAATGAATATCCTTTGAATTTCCTAGTTTCCTTATTTCCCTTGACTTCTTTGTTTTCTTTGAAATAATACGGGAATTTCTCTTAAAAGGGAATTTTCTATTAAAACACTCTTTTGATCACATTCAATTTTGTTTTCTGATTAATTCCCTAATAGTAGCACAGATTCTGAGACTGTCTCACTGATTTCACCAAGAGCTCTTCCTCTTTATAGTTTTAATACACTAAGTGGTAAAAGTTAAATATATGAACAACTGTAATCACAAAAATGATCAAGGGATATGGCAAGTTTATTGATTTTTAAAAGTCTTTCTGAAAATTAGTCAACTTGACTTGGTGCTTTACTCCATTCTACACATGGAAATATCCTTTCCTTGCCTCTAAGCATTATTATTCTCATTTTATGGATTATAAAATTAAGGTTCAGAAATTTAAATAACTTGTCCAAGCAGTGACCATGAGCTTCATTCCCAATGTCTTTGCTCCTAAGTCCAAGTTCATAACATTAGGCTGTACTGCCTCTTCTCAAAAGAGTATAAATGGGTATAAAATAAACCTCACTATGATTAAAAAAGATGGTGAAAATGTCAGAAAAACCATGAACAAACTCCATAAACAATTAATTTTCTGAAATTCCAATGTTTTACTAGGAAGTAAAGGTTTCATTGGTAAAATAAACTTCTAATGTTGGTCAGGAACCCATGTTGCCTATCCTATAACAACCATGAGGCAGATCAAGAGGAAAAAGGCACAAGAAAGTAAAAATAGAATTCAACCCCTTCACCCTCAAACTCATATCCCTCCTCTCAAAAAAAGTTAAATTTAAGAATTTCCCCAGACACTATTTGCACAGTCTGGGGATATGCTGCTGACATGAAACGAAACAGCATTCCATAAACAAAAAAAAAAAAAAAAAAAAAAAAAAAAAATCCAACCTGTGGCAGCCTCTGAACTGGGAGCCCAGGGTCTTTAATCATGGAATGCCTCCTACTTCCCTATGCATAGCAATCATGGGTAAATTTAATTGTCACTCTTGTTCTTTCTGAAGGATGTTCCAATCCTTGCCTTGCCTCTATGGTACTGGTATCCAAGGAACTCAGTGTAAAAAGGTGTTGTTCCACAATGAAATAGTCTAGTGAGTTGTATGGCATTGCAAGATAGCTGGAGCTTCCTAGCATGGTTCCAACTGAACTAAACCATAGGCAACTGGGAAGGAAGATGAATGAAAGTAGACCATGCCTTTCTTTTGCTTTTAATTTTAAAAGTGATTTTATGTTATCCAATAATACGAATTCCTTGTTTCCCTTAAAAAAAAAAACACCACATACACACAGAAACATGCATTCTTTCTTTATGAAATAAATATTTAGTTCCAGGATACATTTTAGCCTCTGAATTTTTCTGATAATGTGAGGCAAAGAGAAAAAATAATCCATTACTCAACCCATATTCTTCCTTTTTCCTTTTGAGTTGTATAAGAAAACATTTCCAAAAAAGCAATATAACATTACTTGGTGTGAATGCTGTTGTCTTCAAATAATAACATGATATAATGCTATATACGCCATATAAAACAATACAGTAATTATATGGTGTTCTCAGTAAGAATTCTTATTTCATAGCTCTCTGTAAAACTCCTGTGAGAAGGTGGTTTTGGCATTATCCATCAAGATTCTTGCAGTATTTACAATATCCTAGACATGGAAACAACCCAAGTGTCCTGTGGCAGATGATTGGTCAAAGAAAATGAGGCATATATATAATGGAATACTACTCAGCCATAAAAATGATAAAATATTGCCATTTACGACAACATCAATGGATCCTGAAAGTACTAAGCTAAGTGAAAATAAGTCAGATGAAAAAGAATAAGAACTGTATGATTTCACCCATGTGGGATCTAAAACACAAAGCAACAAATGAAACTAACTCATAGATACAGACAGTAGAATGGTGCTAACCAAAGGGAAAGGGCATGGGAGGAGGATGAAGAGGGTGAAGGGGTCAAATGTATAGTAATAGAAGGGAACTAGACTGGGTGGTGAGCACACAATTGCATATACTGAGGCCATACTAAAATGTACACCTGAAATTACATAATGTTATTAACCAATGTTATCCTCGCCAATAAATTCAATAAAAATTTTAAAAAGATGAACAAATAAAAATAAATTTTAATAAAGACTTTTACATTCAGAAACAGCACTGTCCAAAGGAACGTCCTGAAATGATAGAAATGTTCCACATCTGAGATGCCCAATATGGTAGCCACTAGTCAGATGTGGCTACTACTGGCAACTGAAAATGTGGCTAATGTGACTGAGGGTCTGAATTTTTAACTTCATTTAAGTTTAATTCAAATGAAACATAAGTAGCTACATGTGGCTAGTGGCCAGTGTATTAGGCAACACAGTTCTAAAATGTCCTAAGCGTTTCAGTGTTCAGTCATCATCTTTTTAAAATAGAAAATTAGGATACGGGCAGTCTCTAAAGTAGGTCAGTCTACCTGACATCTCTAAAGCAGCTCTATCTCAGAGTATCCGTGTTCTCTATCTCCATATCGACAGAAAGTAGTTCCACCATGAGTAACATGACTCAGAAAACTTTATACCTGCAGTATCTCCCATCAGGGAGGTTCTCATGCAAATAGAGTGTTAACATTACCATAGGTTTTAAAATAGTAAAGTGTTCTCTGGAAAGAAAAGAAACATAAGAATTAAGCCAATAGTGTGAAATACTTTTATTCTTCACAGGAATAATTTTCAGGCTCTGACACTCTCAAGTTGACAGTCTTACTCCAGGACTGTCATCTAGGATTAGGGATTCAGAGGAAGGGACATTAGGATGTCTACTTCAGTTGTGGCTGCCCAGTCATGGCAGCCACAGCAGACAGTCAGCTCTGCCTCAGAACACTATTGTTCACACAAACAGAAAACCAAGGTCTTCTGGAGGTTCGTTCACATGTTAAAATTCAGCCATTCATTTAACAAATATTTCATGAGTGCCTACTACATGTCAAGCATCAAACTAGGTCATCGGTTCCCAAGTGGTGGTATGCATACCCCCAGGAGTACATCCTGGGCTGTTCAGGGGTACGCAAAGAAAAATCAGTAATGTCCAAAAAAAATGCAAACTGTAGTTATGGAATAAATGTTAAATTTCAATCTCCATTAATGAAGACACTTCAAAATCAGATCACATTAGCGAATCATGATTGGTGAGGGCGTGGCTATGAACCCATTCCCCAAACTGCTCTCCTACCAATCATTACGCACACTTTCAGAACAATCCATTTGCAATGTTTCTAGAATGTCCCCAAGCATATAAATATATCCATAGCCAGACTGTTGGATCAGTTTAGTTATTGACTAACTAAAAGTAAATGCATTATCTTTAATCATGATTATTTTCAAGTAGTTTTTTAATTTAATGTTTAAATACTTGATTATCAATATTTAACTGTTAGGAATATTAGAAAATTAAATCTGTGATTTGCAATTTTAGTATAGTAATTTTTCTTTCTTATTACCTCATTTCCACTATTCTACATTAAGATAAGCACTATACAAAAGTGTCAGTATTTAAAAACAACTGCTTTGGAGTTCCCTGATGGTGTAGTGGCTTAAGGCTTCGGCGCTGGCGCTGTCAGCGCTGCGGCCTGGGTTCGATTCCCGGTCAGGGAGCTACCCACATACCAAAAAGCAAAAAAAAAAAAAAAAAAAAAAAAAAAAAAAAAAAAAAAAAAAAAAAAAAAAAAAAAAAAAAAAAAAAAAAAAAAAAAAAAAAAAAAAAAAAAAAAAAAAAAAAAAAAAAAAAAAAAAAACAACTGCTTTAAAAACAAGGGGTACAATTTATAGAAATGGCTTTAAAAAGGGTACACAAGTAGAAAAAGGTTGGGACCACTGAGCTAGGCACAAAGTGCATAAAGTTGAATGACACAGGATTCTATGGAAGGCTACGTAAGCTATTCTGCATGAGTCAGGGGAGGCTTCCTGGAGGAGGTGACGCCTGCGATGAGTCCTCAGCATAAGGAAGAGTTTAGTAAGGCAAAAGCAAAGAAAGCATTCCAAGCGGTATGGATAATAATGGTGAGATACATAGCCTAAACGGCATGGCAGAGGGAACACAGCAAGACGGTATTGCTCAAATACAAAGTTAGAGTCAAGGAGTGGTGGGGAAAGAGGGTAAAATGCCACCAAGGACCAGGGCAGAGCCAGGTATACCATGTTAAGGAGTTTGAGCTTTGATATGCACATAACGGGAGTCACCAGAGAGCTTCAGCCAGGGTAGAGGTCCTATTAGACAGGCCGCCTGGTAGCATACTGGGACAAAAGAAGGCAGGGGACTGTGGCTTTATCCTAGAGAGCAACAATGAGCAACTGCATGCGGGCAGTGGTAGTGAGGGTCAAGACAAGAGGAAACTCGGAAATGTCCAGAACTAGCAAATAAACAGTAATTAGAAATTAGCCATATTGGTGACTGGCTGGATCTAGGCATTAAGGATGAGTCAATGGATATGGGTAACTAAAAGAGACCACACCACCAGTAACTGATAGTATTTATTGCATTCTAATTCTGAGCCAGGCACTGTACAGATGCATTAGGGTCTATCTCAAAAGAACCTCCTGAAATAAGTACTATTTTAAATCCCCATTGGAAAAGGAAGACACTGACATTTGGGACTTAAATGACCTGCTCAAGATCAAACTTCAAGCAAGTGTCAGAGCTACAATTCAAATCTACGTCTGTTTCCAGAGCCTAAAACTCCACCACCATGCAATACAGTCTCTGAAGATAGGAGAAAGGAGAGGCCTTAGGGGGAAAGGTAGTACATTCAACCCCTGTATGTTTAAAGGGCCTTTCAGATATACACATGATAACCAGTAGATGCAGGACACAATGCTACAATGCAAGGCAGAGACCTGGATGGTCATGGTATATAATGGTGATGAAAACCCAGTAAGCAGATCAAGTCCTCAAGCCAGAGCACGTGAGAACTCCCACAACTGAACTCCAACAGCAAGGAGTGAGTACAGGAAGAGAAGCAGCAGAAAAAGCAAAAGCATGGACCAGCCCTTCTATAAGTAATGACTCTTAGAGAAGAGAGTAGATAGGTGCATCAAATGCAACAAAGGGGTCCAGAACAAGAAGAACTATATTCACTGGATTTGACAAACAGAGAGAACATTAGTAAAGACAGGAGATGCAAAAATGGAAAACACTGGAAACATTTTACATCCAAGGGGAAAGAGATAGTGAAGAAACAAAGGTTGAAAATTAGAAAGGAAGGCACAATGACTAATCGAGTGAAGCCCGGGAGGGTGCAGGTAGGGATGGGAGAAACCTGGAGCAAAGCAGGAGAGGATAGCTCTGACTACACATATGTTTGCAGGCATCAGGACAGGAAATAGGCAGAGATCATTCAAGGAAGTCTCAAGTTTCTTCATGAACTCAGGTGCAAGGTCACCTGAGTAAGGAGGTTGGCAAGGCCTTCTGGAAAACAGTTACTGCTTGGAGTAATCATTCAGTAGAAGGGGAGAGAAATAGGACCAACCTGACCACCTGTGAATCTCACCTGCACGACCTGGCAGTTCAGGTGCAGGTGCGGAGAAGGCAGTCCTGACTTCAGTCATGGATGGCGGAAGTACAAGGGGGTTGAGGGGGTGACCAGTATTCAGATGGCATACCATTCCCTAGAAAGCCTCCTCACCACCGGTCCTCCACTCTATTCCTGGGTGCCTTCTACCCATAGTAACAAGGAACTAAAGATAATTCTCTTTCCCCCACTAAATCTCCCAAGACCACACTCAATAAATTATCAAAATCACACTCCTGCTGCAGTTAAATCCCTGACTATTACTATGTAAGCTTACATGCTGAGAAAACAATCAACTGACACTCAAAATATGTCAGTGGCATGGACAGAAATAGCCTGTAAAAGGTCTTTTGGCTCTCAAATGTCTCAGAAACTTGGCAGAGGAGAATCCCAGTTCTTAAAATGATGCTAGATTTATCATCGATAGAGTTCAGGGCTCAGTGTGAGGGAAAGAGCAGAGATCACAAGCAGTTTGAACTGTGAAGCAACACAAAGATAACTATAAGTTCCCCTCCTTACAAAATGGCACAGGATATCCACTTAGGACAGCAACAGTAGAAGAACATGATTCCAACCCTTCCCCTTTCCCATGTAACCACTGCACTAGAGGGGGCAGCCTACAAAACAATGGAAATGTCAGGTCACCTATTCTGTGCCCCCCTCCACTTCCTCTTTCACCCTGGATGAGTTGTCATCTTTCCATGAAAGAATGCCAAGTGTTCAGTCTGACTGGCAGTTCCTGCTCTTCAGGTTCTCTGGATGCTTCAAAAGGGTGGCGATGTGGTACCGGAAAGACTACCCTCCTCAGCAGGTTGTTTTTCAGGCTTCCACCCCTGGTGAGTCACCTGCCAGTTTCTATCATGTACAAGGAGATCTATGATTAGAGGAGACTTCATTTGAGTCTCATGGGCCTGAGGTTGGCCTCTCTCATAAGTGACACCTGCAAATTCAGACCGGATTATACAGGTGTTTTGGTGGAGATCTTCCAGATTCCAGGTCAGCTAGCATGTGGAAGAGGCAACAAATGAAATCATGATGTAACAACATTCACAACATTGGCCCTAAGTAGTAACATTCCAAGAAATAAATTCAGAAGCCACCCATGAAGCAAACAATAAGTCAAGACAAAAATAGTCAAAAGAGATTTCAACCTTGAACATGAGACTATAAATTCTTCTCTTAAAATTATTTAACTTATGTTTTTAGTAAAAAATAATTAGAAGATAAATTTTGGTTCCATACTTAAATGCTTATTTGATGATCATCCATTTTTAAAAAAATCCTCCACCTGGCCCAAGCAATATATTAAATCATACGTAAGAAAATAGGTCTTCTCAAGGTTCCTATCAAAGTTTTATAACAAACCCCCTCTTTTGCATGAATCTGTATTAGACACCACTGGAGATCAAACCATCCCTTCCTTCAAGGAACTAACTGGTTTTAAAAGAGAATAAAAACCAAAAAAGGTATTAGAAAGATCAGTAAAAAGAAGTCCTGAAGGTTTTTTAATAAGAGAAAAACAAGAAAACAGGCCCACAAGACTCAAATGAAGTCTCCTTTAATCATAGATCTCATTGTATATGACAGATGTTAAAAATGAGTCCAAAAAGTAAATGTTAACAGTGTACAATGTAATGACAGATAAAGAAGAATTTACATAGAACAGCAATAGCTTTAGCAGAAAAGAGCTTAAGATGAACCCACTCCAATTGCAGAGTATGGGCAAGTGTCAAATTCTAAGACACTGAAGAAGATGATGGCTTTGAATCCTCCTCCAGGGACTTCGTTGCAAAGGGGGGAATGTTTATTTTCTATAAAGCATTTACACACCATTGAAATGATCTGTCCAATCTACTGGTCACCTCTAATGTTCCAAGTTTCTCAAAGTTGGTAACACATTCAAACATTCAATTCATTTAATTCATTTATTCAAACACTCACTGTCTAGTATATGCCAGGTATAATGTACTAGGTATACAATGCTTCAAGTGGAATAAATTAGACATGGGACCTGTCCTCAGCATTTATGAGGAAAACAGAAGTGAAATAATCCCAGAATAACTGTGTGTTTACAACTGTGATTAAATGAGAGAGAAAAGTACCCAGAGAAGGCCTCCTGGTAACATGGAATTTAAATGGAGAATTAACCAAGGAATAGGGAGAGAGTTCCAGGAAATGGACACAGCTCATGCATGGGTCCTAAATTTATCTTTGTATCTCCAGAGCCTAATACACAGTAGGTGCTCAATAAACGTTTATGGAATAAAGTTTAGTTTAAGTCCTTAATGCATTCCAAAAATCTTTCCTAAGAAATCAACCCCTAGATGTAGGGGGTGTGGGGAGGGTAGAAGAAGTCTTACAGGCACACAGAGTTGTTGTCTGTAACAAAACAAAATCAGAAATAGGAACACAGCAACTTGCATAAAGCAGTGACTGAAATAGTATGCAGCTATCATGCAGCAACCTATAAAATGAATTATGTAATTAAGTGGGAAAGATAACAAATGAGTGTATTTTGATTGGAAATATGGAAAAGTGTGAAAATTAAGAGTAACACAGGTTCTTATGTATCAACTGATAAAAACTAAACAACGAACTATCAATCATCACATTTACATTCCATATATATAGCACTGCAAGTTGCTTCTGTTTTGAAGGGATTTTCTGACAAAACCCATTCCCACCAACTCCATTCATTCTGGGCTCCCTAAGAATTGCAATGTTACTTCAATAACACGTAATATTTCTATAAGGCCTTACATTTTCATAATGTGCTTTCCCACACATTATATTTTGGCTATTGTCATTTGCTTCCTCCGTATGATTACTGCTATGTACGAGTCAGTATAATGTGCTCCACAAAGCAGTAAGAAAGAAGTAGCTCCTGCTTTCTCACATGGGACTCGCAGGGACTACTTGCTACCATTGAATTTTTTTATTACTATCACATATTTTTAAAAATTATTTTCTATTACTATTACTCAGGAAAAAATATAAGTCTATGTGAAATACATGACAGAAGTTTGTAACATTGAGAAGTTATTCAAATCTCAATGTCCTAACATAAACACTGCTATAAATTTGTTAAATGTGTTTCTAGCTACATTATGCACATTTTAAATCTTCTTTTCTGATTATAAATTATACATGCTTACTGGAAAAAAATATAATTTGGAAAATGAAAGTCTTCCATAATCCCACCCCACTTCTCCACATAAGAAAGTCATTGCTAAGAGTCTGGTGCATAATGTTCCAGACATTCCTTTTGCCATACAGGTTCACAGTCCTTTATCTGCAATCCTGATATTCCAAAAGTTCCAAAATCTCCCCGAAATTTTATGACTTCAATTGTCAAAATATGACCTAAACTGACTAAAGGCAATTTGTAACCTTTATTTATCCCATCTAGTGTGAATATTTGTGTTTCACTGCAAAAACATTCATTTTTTTTTTATTACAGGGTGCTACCACAGGCCCCAGGGTAGGTATTATTTAATAGATGACACACTGCCCTACTGAAAAATCCTGAACTCAGAAACACATCTGGCTCCAGCAGTCACACAAAAGATGTGGACTGCTACTGATGTTACTGTCCTGATCATTATTATCTCAGAAGTGGACCATACTACGCATACGTCCCTGCAAGTTGATGGTTTTTACTCTTGTTATTTGTCAGGGCCACCTTTCCACATCAAGTTGCTGCATTCTTCAAGAGCCACATGGACATGGGTGAGGAGATGAAAGGACAAAAAACGTGGAGAACCCTGACTGTAAGAAAGGGTAAATGATTCAAAAATCAGACCTACAAAAATGGTTATGGAGGATGTCTACAAGTGAAGAGTAGGTATTGCAGAATCCAGAGCTAGAAACAAAACCTTAGAGGTAATGGCCTGATTCTTTTGTCAATAAGACAATCTAGTGTAGACACAGATGATGATTTCCTTGAGTTTACACGGCCAGCCAGCAGCTGACCTGGGATGGGAAGCCTGCAATCCTAATCCCCGGCTCCTTCAACCCCTCCTTGCAGAGCTCTGAGTGTCTGTGCTCCCACGATGAGGGCCAAGAGGTAACTGTGAAAACTGTGAACGCAACTTCCTCTGGGAGGGAGCACAGGCTGCTCCAGGGTTAGCCCAAGCTGTGACTATACAAATCTGTTCACCAGGCATTGTGAGTAGTAGCCACCCAAACTCAACAGCACCTATTTTTATAGTTTTAGTGTTAAACAGAAAGAGATACAAGAAGCCATCTCTAACTACTAAGAATTCAAGAAGGATGTACAAATTTGGGTCACCTTTCCCTCCAATACAAGCCACAGCGTGTTAAAAGTATTTTTCATTTCTAATCTTGATTTGTCTTTTGAGGCCCCAAAGAGCTAAACCTGTATCTGAGAAAAGAACGATGACACAATTCTACTACCTTGGAAGCTACCAACCCCAAATGGGTCTCCCTACTGCTCATGAGCTTCCAAACACCACTTAGTTCACTGAAATATGTCCCTCCCAACAAGCAAGTATGGCTTCATTTATGTAGCATAAACATCTTAAGTGTCCACATTCATCCAAATCCTAAAACTCAGAATACAGAAAAGCAGCAGAGAAGGGACTGGAGTTACCTAACGCTGGTCTGCCTTTCCCTTCCCTCCTCCCCAGCACGCCCGCCATCACCACCACCACTCCCTCCACCACCTTCCCTCCTTCACGCTCAGAGCGGGAAGGGCGGCAGAATGCATCTCCGCAGGACCTTAGCAAGGAGCGCCATCTGTGAGAAGGGAGATTTCTAAACACATTCTTCCAGAACCCCATGGCCGTCCCTACTCCCACCCCACAAAGACAGTGGAACAAGTCACAGTGACACAGCCCTGTCTCAACACAACTGCTGCTACAGCCCTACCAATGCTTTTGGGGAAATCTTAAAGCTTTTGAACAGAATATCCTTTCATGAAGCCTCTTCAAGTCCTAAATGAACACTGCTTAAACTGTGTAAATTGACTGACAGATTAAAAACACATGTAATGGACCCATGTACCCTGGGATCCTAACTTGCAAAGAAAAGACAGGGTGTGACGAGGAAGCACCAGAACCTACCCATTTCCTTGAATGAAGTAACATGGGACAGACTGGCTTTTACAGGGAGAGTCAAAAAATAACCTGCCATCCTCAATACACATGTTTGCCATCCCTGAATACGAAGGGACTGGTCCCTGAGCACTATACAATCAAAATCAGCGGTTACTTGGGAATTACATATGGTCTAAGCTAAGGGAAGAACTCTTAAAGGGTTGGCACAGTCCACATCTCTGACCTACGAAGGGGCACTAACAATATTCCCTTCTCTCCCTACCCAGGACATTGGGGAAAATGTAGTTGCAAAGCACTTTGGGCTCCCGGTATAGACAGATGTGGGGGAGAGGGGACGTTCTTTTAGTGTCATCAAAAGATATGGGACTCTGATGAAAAGGTGAGAAGAGAAATTCTGCTGCAGTTTCTAGTTTCCATTTCAGAAATTACTGAGAGAAGTAATGAGATGTTCTTAATCGCTAGAGGAATACAGAGCCAGCAGAAAATGCATATAACACCGATCGAATAAAACAAAGGTAATTCTGATTTTCTGTAAAGGCCATGGATCTAGCTATCTGCCAGTTCTCTCTGTTGTTATACCATTTATGTACAAACAGGCCAGGCAAATGCATGTGCTAGTGGTATTCTGAGGCTCAGTGGCGTACAGGTGGCCCTTGTCTCTACCTCAGTCCTGACTGGGCAGGGAAGGAGAGGGAGAAAGGGACACAATACGAAGAGGAGTGAATGGGACAGCAAGAGAACAGATAAAAGCACTATACGAATGTTGGCAGTCTCCCCAGCCCTGCATTCCCACAGCACTTTATTTAGACCTTTTGGGGGCATTTATATTATTTTGTCATAGTTCTCTATATGGTTACCTTATTCATCTTTGTATCTCTGGCACAGTCCTGGCATATCATCAACGCTAGCTAAATACAGTATTTGTGGCACAGACGTGAACATAAGAATGAACATAAACTAAGGCATCAACCAGAATTTCTCAAGTAGTAAGTACTGCTCCCCACTCCTTACCAGAAGAGACCAAAAGGTTTCAGTTGGCACTCTCTGCAGGCAACAGCTGTACCCCAGTCCCCCGGCACTGTAGAGCTTTAGTTTAAATCCACTCCTCCTGGTTGGGTGTCCCTAAGAAAGTGATTTAACCTCTCAGATCCTCCATTTCCTCACCTGTATAATAATGCTGTCTAGCCCAACAAGGCTGATGGGAGATTAAATAACAAATATTAAGACTGGTACATAGTAGGTGCTCAGTAAACATGAGCAGGGCAACATGAGATAAGAGAACAAAAACCAGACGTAGAGTCAGAAAATCTGTCACCAAGTCCCAGCTGCACCCCTTGAGTTAAGGGCTGTGAAACCTCCTGTTTCCTCAGCTGAAATGGAAACGATGATCTAGAAAGTCACAATGAAGGTCCGAGTAGAAAATGCATATAAAGACACAGGGAAAGAATGAAGCCTGCAAAAGGCTAAGCAACATACTGCTGCTTAGAAGTCTCAAGTGCATATGTTTAAGAGTGTAAACTGACCTGGAGATCATCATGCTTAGTGAAATAAGCCAGACAGAAAAAACAAAGAACTGTATGACGTCACTCATATGCGGAATATAAAACTAAAAGCAACTAAGAAAAAAAGAAATGAACAACCAACCAACCCATGGACACAATCAATAGTTTAATGTTTATTTGGGGACGAGTGGGTCAGGGAGGGGAGAAAGGGGAGGTGGGTGGGAGAGGGGGGAGGGGAAGCTAAATATAAGGTGATGGAAAGAGAAGTCACACTGGGTGCTGAACTTATTATACAACAAGTTGACAATGCACTGTAGAATTGTATGCCTGAAACCTATGTAATCCTTGCTAACAGATGGCACCCCAATAAGTCTAACAATAAAAATTTTTAAAAAAGGAGTGTAAACTGAAAATCATCATCATTTTATCAAATTCTCACAATGATTCCATTTAACAACACTTCCAACGGCTGCATCTGTGTCAGTCTGTCAGTCCATTGGTGAGTTGGACAACCAATGCTAACTGGTCACCGACTGTGTGTCAAGCAAGTGCTGGGAGCTGAGGGTGCTGATGGACTGTGGCCTTTGCCTCTGTGAAGCTTGCAGTCTGGGGTGGGAGATGACTAACCCATTATAAACACAGTTGACACAGGTTTGAACGGCACGCATCGACTTATACACAGATTTTTTTTAATAAATGCTGTAAATGTGTTTTCCTTACAATCTTCTTTATAACATTTTCTTTTCTCTAGCTTACGCTGTTATTGTAAGACTACAGTATACAATACACATAACATATAAAATATGTGTTAATCAACTGTTTACGATTATCAGTAAGACTTCTGGTCAACAGTAGGCTGTTAGTAGTTAAGTTCTGGGGGAGTCAGAAGTTATATGCCCCTAACCTGTGTTGTTTGTTCAAGGTTCAATTGTAATTATACACAAGGCAGAAGAGCCAGCTGTGATGGAAGCATAAAATGGGGGTTGGGGGGTAACCCTAACTGAGCCTGGAGGACTCACAGGAAAGACGATATTAACCAAGAGCTAATGAAAGTGGCTTCTGGTGACTGACAGGGGAGAGGAGAAAACCATCAGCCAGGGGAATTACACAGCAAATCACGTACGGAAGCCCACACGTTAGATTTCCCTCCATCAGCCTACAAACCACGCGCTGCACTTCCCACCGCTCCAGACGCCACGCACAGTTCAGATGGCCTCATGTTGTCATCCACCCAGGTCTTTCCTTCTATTAATTCAAAATCCACCTTCTGGCCACATACTTCCAGAGCATTCTGAACCAAGGTGAGCCTGACAACCCCACCCACCCACCCCTGCCCCGGAACACACTAACAATCAGTCCTCTCCGTGGCACCCTGCTCTGGCCCTGACACCCTCCCCGCAAAATGCCAACTGCAGTCTGTCACTTGGGAGGACCGAGAAGCAGATCCATGCTAACAAAACTGGAAGGCTGGCCAGCAAATAAATTGGTCAACGATCCTATCAGAAAGAGGAATGGAAAGGAGCCAGGGAATTCCCCTGTGGGTTTCTACAGCTCTGCCAGCACCTGGATGAATCAGCTTCGGGAAACCAGGGAGACGCAGTCCCCTCCCCGGACCCAACCCACGAACGCCCTCTCCTTACCCCACCGCCCCAGCGAGCTCAATGAAGTGCATTTCATCTGGTTCCCTGAAAAGCCTGGCTCCTCTCTCCCTTTCTATTTTGGTAAAAGGTGTTTGCATCCTCCCTCCCCAAGGACACTCACTGACTGAATGAAGTTAACACTCCTGGTGGAAAAAGCTTTCATCTCCAACATGTCAGATCCGCCAATATCAATTACTAATGAGGTTGATTACTACTTATATTAGGCTTCTGGTACATAAAACAGAAGGAAGTATTATTAACCAAATTCTGACAGAAAAGGCCTCTCTGTGAGGGGCCTACAGTAGGTGTCCTACCTCCCACGGCCTCTGACACTGATCACCACTTAGGGGTGATTAGCTCCAAATAAGAGCACAAACCTCCACAAAACTGGGATTTCAGAATAAACTACAGATGGTCCAACTGCATTAGGCCCAGAAACACCACTGTTACACCCAGCAGGCAGGAGGTAGTCTAGCTGACAACCACTGGGTGTGGGCACCGGGCTTGGAGAGAGCAGGCGAAGGCAGCTGGGGGATGAGGGGAGCACGGACAGACCTGTGCTGACACTCTCCACGCAGCCTCGAAAAGCAGCAGGAATGTATCACCAGCCCAGGGAAATCGCCTTAAACCACAACACCCCACCCCCATAACTCCAAAAAAAAAATTAAATAAAAAGTAATTGCATTTTTAAAAGTAATTAAATCTGTATCTCTTCCTTTGATTTGGCACAAACCAAACTGACTTAGATAACCAGCCCTATGACAGGGTCTCCTGAATTTTCACCAAAATACCTCCCTAGAGTTAGAAATACTACCTAACATTGGTTCCTCTACTCACCAGCCCCCACCTCTCCATCTCCAACTTGAAAGAGACTCAAAGAAACAAAAGAAGGCAGAAAGAAAGTGAGAAAAATGTTTGCTTGTGCTTGCTTCGCTCAGGAACGTTCTATTCCTTTACAGAGCTCTGCCTCAAGGCCTATCAGACACACAATGTAAACCGTGTGGTTCCTAAAAGTGTTCATGTATCTGTTTCCCTCACACGACAGTCTCCTTGGGGGCAATGAATCTATATTTTTATTTCTGCATGTCTAACATGACCCCAGACATAATAATTACCCCAATAAAGTGGTAAACCTATTGGCAAAGTAATAGCTAATTTTTAAATACCTCAAAAGGGGGGAAAAAGGGCCATTGGTGTAGACTACAGGCTTAAGCACTGGAAATTTCACTGACTATCTCAAGTTACTGTTTGTAGGATGCATCCCACACTTTACACAGCATACCTGTGCTGATAAACTGCATTACGACTTTACTTGGTAATTCACTTTTCTATTGAGAGAGCATGAGGTTAAAGGTAGCAGAAATGTATGGTATAGCCAGCACAGGGGGTGAGGGTAGGTAAGTCCCAGAGAAGGTCAATCAAATTTGTGTGATCAATGGATAAATGACCTCAAATTGTTGAGACAGGCATGTCCAATTGGGGAAGCACTGAGCCACCTGAGGACCTGTCACCTGCTACAGAGGCACAGGCAGCATATGGAAGAAGTCCCTCCTATCCAGGGCTTTTCAATGCTTAAATATTTCTCTCCCATTTTATCAAAATTAAGAGATCTATAGCCTTACAAGGCAAGTACGCAGGAGTTCATTGTGCACTCATTTTGCCTCGTTAATCCCCTGAAGCAGGTGTAATGCAGCCTAGTGGCTCTCCACAGGTGTTCAAACTCTAGCTCACCATTTACCTGCAGCAAGGATCTTGCCCTCTCTGGGCCTTAGGTGCCTCATAAAGAGGAGATAATAAGAGAATTTATCTATCTCAAAGGTATTCTGAGGACTGAATGAGTTAAATGTATGTGAACCACTCAACGTGGCATCTAAAGAACCCTTATCGAGTAACCTACTATTATTGTGCATTATCCTACCCTCACCCCACTTCTCTGCTCCCTCTAGACGCTAGGGCAGAACTCTAAGATGGAAGGAACAAGTGGAGACTCGTGGTGGAGGAGCGTTCGTTCTCTTCAATATGCACAGTACCTATTTGATTTCCACCACCCTCAAATGACTGTTTGAGACTGTCAATCTGGTCTCCCCAAATATTGAAAGTTTTAGTCTTTGGATAGGGGAAAAAGACAAATGACACACTACACCTATGGAGCAGTCAATGTTAACCAGAGGCCACAGGAGGTAATGCAAGCCTCCCTCTCTTTTCACTTGAACTCTAAAACCTACATAGTCTGGGAATAGTAAGTATTAAGTGGAGACTCTGCAAGAGGTTTAAAAACACCCCCGTTACACTAGCCTCAACCTAGGTCCGTGGAGAGGGACTGTCCTGTGAATGTGCTCACTGGAAAAGGGTTCGCGAGGAGAGGTCATCCGTATGTGAACAGCTTAGGACTTCCTACCGCAAAAATAGTAGAAAGAGGGAAATGATTTATGAGGAAATAGACTAGAAAAAGGAACTGAGGGAGAATGAATTTGCAGCCTAATACTGTGACAGGAACAGAAATGAGCCCTAACAGGCCTAAGGAGGTCATTCTCTCAAAGTGGAAACTGAAAAGCTCTCATGTGGAAGAAGATACTGGGTAAGCAATGAGTGTAGCCTCTACCACTAACTAGGAGTTCAAGGCAGTCACTGGCATTTAGGAAAAAAAAATCGTTTGTCCTAGACTATTTCTAAGATTCCTTCAGCTTTAGGGAGCTAGCAGTCTGGATCGGGTGAAAACACAAGGTCACGTGGGCTCGCCATGGGAGGAGGAACTTCTAGACATCACAAGCAAAAAGTCACCCAAGCCGAGATCAGCAGGGTCAGTACTTCCTTCAGAGCAGACCCGCAAGGGACGCGTCTGCCGAGCCCACTCACAAGCACACCTGGTGGGTACGGGCCCACCTGCTGCCCGGAGCTGAGGCTGTAGGGCTGCCCCACAGCTGGCGCTGCAGGCCTGAAAAGAAACGGGTCTGACCACACAGCACTCTCCATCCGCTCTTGTGCTCTCAAGTAAGTTACGGACAAACACTAAGCACTTCATTTAACAAATCGACAAAAGTGAAAAGAAAGTAAATCTGTCATTGAAATCCCAGCGCGCTATCCCTGTCACACAACAGCTTATCTGCACAGGAGCGCCTGACACACACGGGCCCTTCGGCCTGCCTCTGTTGGCGTCACAGGACACCCCTGTATTGAGGTGCTGGGCAATGCCGGACGCTCTCTCACTCGACTCCTGCCCCACTTCCCACAGCCCTGGGGAGCCAGGTCTCTCATACTTATTTCCCTTTCTTTTTACGCATCCAGTGTCACGAAGCTCCTGCAATCCTGACCGTGAACATGAATGACATCGGAATTCCCAGAGCTAGGGGAGCTTTCATCAACAGCCTGAACCGAGGCTGGTCTGCTTTCCCAAGCCCATAGCAAGCCACGTTGCTCAAAAGACAAGCTTCAATACTAACATCATTTCAGGATGGTGAGAGGAGATTATGAGAAGTAGGAAGTCACTGCCCAAAAGAGCCACCATTACAAAACAGGGGCCCTGTGGGGCAAAAAGGGGACAAGATTCTGGGGGTAGATGACTCACACTGAAGAACTAACCTTCGGGATCCTAAACTCGGAGAAAGCCCAGCAGTCAGCCTGAGCTTCTGCACAGAGAACCTGGAAAACACCTGGTTAAATAACCCAGCTCAGTCTCCCGGCGCCGAGTATCACTGCGCCCCTCCCAGCCTAACAAAGTTTTAGACAAAACTTTTTAAATGTCTTCCCACTTATATATATTTTTTAAAACCAATTTTTATACTTTCATGGTGTGTCAACGTGCTGTTACACAATGAATAGTACTCAAAGTACTGATTGATTATAAAAAGAGGCCAGGTCTTATTTCGGCACATTAAATATACAAGGGCTGTCCGGAAAATATCCAGCCACGTAACATGACAATGTTATATTGACAATGGCTGGATTTTTTCCAGACAGCCCTCAGAAGTTCTACGTTTAAGATAAAAGTCCAAAGAAATCTGCCATTCTGCCCTGCATGGTCTAGTCCTTTAGCTTCAAAAATGAATGAAAATCTCACCAATAAAATTTAAGACCCTTTATTCCTTATAAATGCTAGTTCTTCCATAGTTTTATAAGATCAATCAACTAGTCTACACACATGTGTCTTCTCTATCCAATCTGGTGTCTTATTTTTCGATGAACTTCTCACTATTTCTCTAAAGGGCCATTCTTTTGAATTATAATCATTTGAGATTCATTCATTTGTTACTTGGAGTTGCATTAAATCTTTCTCTAGAGAGTACACTAGCCTCCAAGCCACTCCTCTGAATTATCAATTCAAATAAGTCGATCGCTTTTCAACGATTCCACCATAAAAGTCAACAATGCAGTAACATAAAGGCCCGTTAAATAGCTGACTGTTTCAGGCCACCCTGCAAACACTCAGAAAAAGAGTACAGGCAAGCAGTCTGTATGAGAGGAGTCAGTGAAACACCTGATTCATTTGGAACAGTATCTGTTCATCCCTGGTGAACCTGAGAGGCACAAACTTGCGTTGGCTGGAGGTAAACTTCCCTGGCTGTCTTAACAGTGATGCTACACAGTTCTCATACCAACAGCAACTTTTACATGGCACTGTCTACTGCTAGCTGGTGGAAACAAACACTAAATGACCTTTCTGGATGCTAGTTTCCGAAAGATCATTTAAGACATCTACTGGTCGGTTCTCACACGGTATCGATCAGTAAGCCTCGTTTTAAGACTCCATGGTGGACCAGAACACACTGGAAAATTTGCAGTGAGAGATGGAAAGATCTGTTGTATGTTAAATGAGGGCTGAAACACCTCCGCCCTGTGGGTTCTGCCGTGCAGCCACAACAATGACAGGCAAAGGGCAGTTCCTGTGGAAACACTTACAGTGTGATTCTTCTGGTGGAAATGGGCCTCTGAAAAACAAAGGCTTCACACCAACAGTGCAGTGATGAAGCCCTATGCAACAGGGGGCTGGGGAGGATCATTCAGATCCCAAACCAAGACAACCATTAATTTCATATCTATGGAGATAAACACCTGTACTTTCCTAAAGGTTAAAGCCTACAGATAGGACACATTCTGGAATTTTAAGATTTTCAAGCAGCTGCTCATTGACAAACTCATAATCAAGGTCATCTCTCCCAGGCTTTTCTGCAGTTAGGAAAGGACAAACCACAGTAAACTACATTTATGTGAGTTAGGTTGATCACATCCAATGCTAATAAATGAGCTGGCTCCACCTTTACCATCCTTCTGCTTGAATTTAATTACTGGTTCAGCCTTTAAAAGGGCACTCCCTTCACCTACAAATAAGTTTGACACTTGTGTTCCGAACAGACCTGGGCATCTCGACTACACTCTGCCCCTCCCATGAGATAGCCCAGTTGCACTACAGAGGCAGGCCACCGGGCTCAGGACCTCACGGGACCACCCCACACAAACCTCAGCTATTACACTGACTTTTATCACCTACGGGGTAAAGAGGAGAACCAATCCAATAATTTATTCAGCACCTACCCACTTACTGAAAATAAACAGAGACCAACACAATCTCCCTGCCCTTGTGAAGCAAGTTCCTGTCAATGGTATGAAGCAGGTATGGTTTGCTTTTAAAAGGCACTTTAGTGTTGCTAGACCTGTGTAAAATAACCCACATGGGTAAAATTCCACGGAAAAATAACAAGTCCTCGAGGGGGAAACAGGGAAAGGAGTTTGTGCCACTTTAAACCTGGTTAATACTGACTTGGCCTGAAACCTGAACTTGGTTATCACCTCTTCCAGAAAGTCCTCCTTGAATTCCCCAGACTCACAATCCCCTACTATCCTGCACACATATCTATTCTTTTTTTTTTTAAATTCATTTTTATTGTTAGACTGATTGGGGTGACATCTGTTAGCAAGGATTACATAGGTTTCAGGCATACAATCCTACAGTGCATTGCCAACTTGATGTATAATAAGTTCACCACCTAATGTGACTTCTCTTTCTACCACCTTATATTTAGCTTCCCCCTCCTCTCCCACCCCCTTCCCTTTCTCCCCTCCCTGACCCACCACATATCTATTCTGAACTCAACCACCCTAATGATGAAACAGTGGGCTTATGCCATCTATCCCACTACAAAGTGAGCTTCTTGAGGTTGGTACCCCTAGCACCTAACATGGTTTTTGGCCACCAGGTGCTCAGTGAATGCTGTGAGCTGACACATGGGCGTGTGTGTGGGCATGTGCATGCTCAGGCCTACTTGTAGTTATGTGGAAAGTGACATACTTTTACTATACAACTTCCTTCACCGGCCCTATCTTTTCTAATGTTAATAATAAGTCCTTTGTACAAATCACAAAGGAATACCTGCTCCCTTCCTCCTTTCCGATACTGAAAATGAAGTCAATTAGGCAACAGCAGAAGCAAGAAGGCGTGATTTGCTCATCTGCACCTAGATCATGAACTGAGATTCAAGAAGAGGTAAGAGATGAAATGGGGGAGGTAGGCAAGAGCCAGACTACTGGAAATCTTCCCAAGGAGCCTGACTTCTATAGGTAATGGGAAACCTTTAAAAGATTTCTAGTATGAGAAAGTTAAGGTTGAGTTTTAGGCAGCTCACCCTGGCAGCCCTGTAGAGGATGGTTTGAGAGAGTAAGACCAGTTCCAAGGCCACTGTGATAATCCATCTATATGATACGGGCCTGAATATGTGTGGTGCTGATGGAAAAGAGAAACTGGCTCAAGAAATATGTACTAAGCCAATTCAGCAGGACTTGGCAAGTGACTGAAATGCAGAAAGAGTCTGTGAAAGGAGAGAGAGAATTCCACAATGAGGCCTGGGACACTGGATGATGGTGAGACCACTTCTGATTGGGCAAATGGGCAGGAGGGACAGGTTGGGGTGAGATGGAATATTTAACTGTGGGGAATCTTGACTAAAAGATGCCTGAAGGATGTTCAAGTAGGTCTGTCTAGCAACCACATTAGACCAAAGACTTCGGAGATATTCTTGGACATCCCTAAGCTACCATTTCCAATGTGGGTGCTGTGGTACCTGCTCATCCCTCACGGGCTGTTGTGAGGATTGAAGGAGCTGGTATGAAGCCCCTTTCCCTCAGCCTGCCCCAGTCCTAGAAGCAGGAACCAGGCTCAGGCAAACACAGGAGACAACTTTGGACGTCCTTGACATACGAGCATTATAGTTAAGATCATAAAAGCACATGAGATTTTTGGAGAAAGACAACACTATAAGGACAAAAGACCAGGAAATACCAATATTTAAGGAGATCGAAGGATGGTGAAAGAGGTACAAAAAGAAGCAAACAAACAAACAAAACTGATCCCAGAAGGTGCTAGAGAAACAGGGGAGCCAAACAGTCTCAAGGTGAAACGTAGCAGCCAACAAGACAAATAAGTGACATGATTACATGATTGTTCCTGGGTTTTGCAAGAGCAGCATTCACACCGTGCGAGAGGCAGAAGCCAACCTGCCTTGGGAAGAAGAATGAAAGAGTGGGGGTGGGTGGGAAGATGGAGGCAGGCAGCATGGGGAAGTGGCAGGGAAGGGGAGGCACTGAGCCTCATCTCAAAAGGGAAGCAAGCAAGGCCACGAAGGGGCTGGGTGGTTTGGTCTGCAGAGATGGGGACCCTGCGTGTTTAGAGAGATCTGAGTCTGTTGCTAAAGAGAAGTTGGCAGGAGGAAGGGAGAAAATGATGGTATGAGAAGGGGGAACCCCTGACGAGAGAGGCCACAGAGGGGACCCAAGCAGAGCCGGGGGAGAACTGGCCCTGAATGGAAAGCCCACCTCACCTAGAGAAAACTGCCTGCAGGATATGGCACTGGTAGGAGCAGGAAGTTCACACCTGACAGCTCCCATTTTCGTGGAAGACGAGTGCATCTGCCTACAGAGCATAATAACTGGAGTGCCAGGAAACACATAAGTTCTCACTGATTATGACTCTGACTCTAACCTGAGCTCTTCCAAATAACGGCCCAAAGGGAGGACCAGTAAGGGAGTTAAAAGTAAGGAGAGAAGGAGCGGGGGGCGGGGAGGAGCTTGAGGAAAGCTGTGACACTTCGTTGTTTCTTCCAATGCTCTCAGTCGGTTTCTTCCTTTCAATGCAAGTAAGCATCACTCAAGCAGAACTGTCACTAGGTAATGTGACTTCAAAATATTAATGGAAATATTCATTTACTATCTTGATGGGAATGATTTTTCAGAATCATTATTTTTCCCGTTTTAAAACAAAATTCTACATACTCCTGCGTCCACTCTTAAACACACACACGTGCATGCACACACAAAGTATTAATGTCTATATCTGAAATACAAAATTTTTTTAAAGAGAAAATCTTTTAGCAAAAATGGATGACAGTGTTTGAATTCTGAATCAGACCCAATATATGAGAACAATGAGGAATTTCTTGACCTACACATGTTACCTGAATCCCTACCACAGGCAGGGCATTTGCCAGGGGTTCAGAGGGAGACTGAGGGCCAGGCCAACATAAGGGCAGATACTCCCCAACACATTCTCATTCACCCCCAGACGCTTGCAACAGTGCCGCAGCAGATCAATACAACCACAACCAGAGACAGGATGTGCATGACAAGAAGGCGAGGAGGCCCAGCCTGGAGACTCAAACCAGATATATTCTTCGCATAGCCGAGGAGCAACCAAGGCTCCTGAACAACCAAAACCAAGGCGGTGCTGAACATCGATGCAAATACTGTTGGGCCTCACAGTTGTTCAACAGAAGCAAATGAAACTTCTGTTCTAAAAAATTAAATATGTACACTTTAGAAAATCTACACCTTGACAACTGTCAAAGATCTAGGATCCCAAATAAGTACTGGTCAACAGATAAAATGAGAAGTAATCACCTTCAAGATAAGTCAAATGGCGGGGACGGGGGGGTGGGGGTGGGGGGGGTGGACTTCCTATGTTCTGCAAACCAAATAAAAATAGTTGGTACCCTTGATTTTACCCATAAATCTACAAGTTCAAATGATGCACTTTTAAAATCATAGTTTTTTTCTCCTTGAAAGCAATGACAATAATTCAACATTCAATGATTATTCAAATTTAAATCAAGGAAACATCTTCCAATGCCAATTGAAAGAGGCTATTTACCTTCATTTTCCTTAACTGCACCAATGAAAGTGCTCATTTCAGCTTTTGCAACTAAAAGATGATTTTTTTTAAGTCCTTTGCAACTACATGTATGGTAACTTCTTTCTGGTTGGCTATTCACACTAACTTAGAACTTTCTATCTGTCCAATAGCGTATCAGCAAACCAAGAGACTCAAGGTTTCCCACAAACTAACTTTGGTCAATACTGTAGCTAGCTATGGCAATTCCAGCTTCGTTTCCACATATTCCAAGCAAGATCTTTTAGAGTGGACATGTGTGTAGAATTTAACCCACATCCCTATAATTCCAGGGTAAGAAAACCATCTCCTCTTCCACCAGTAACCACACTACTGATTTACACATTAGAATCTTAAATAAAATGTAAAAACAGTAAGATGGTTGAACTCAAATATCCCTTCTAAAACTTTCTAAAATTCAAAAAACTCTCAAGTTGTATGTAAATAAATCCAGAAAAGGCTTGACCCATGACTTCATATTTAAGCACTGGGGTATAGCAGCAGTGGTGGTGATGACACTGATGACCATTTTTCTGCAGTGGTATATGTCATGCACTGTGCTAGGTATAGGTCATACACGGTTTACTTAATTCCTCTCTGTATTCTCACATAACCTTGTGAGGTAGGTACTCCATTACGATGAGAAAGCTGAGGCTTGTAGAAATTACATGAGCTCTGCTAATAAGAGGCAGAACTGATATTAATACTTGAACCCTAGTCTGGCGAACACTCAACCATCAAACTATGATGCACTGATAATTATGGTAGTTGTTCAATAAATATTCCTCAAAGCCTGTATTTGGGTACTATTACTCTGTAATTGTAGATTCCACATCCTAATTTATGTGGCTTAGGCAAATGCTAATGTGTCTTTTTACATTAAACACAGACCAAGTGGATGCTGAAGGGGAGGGTCTGGTATATTCTGGAGATGTCAAAATGGCATTATTATCCAAAACTGTTCAAAATAGGCAAAATTATCCAGAGTTAATTCAGAAAATTATAGTCCATAAAGTAAATGAGCTTTCAGTAGTAACTAAGAATCAACTCTATCTAGTTATTCATCATTTTTGACGTTTTATTTCCTTTATGATTATTGGTACTGTGTTTATTAATTCTCATCTAAAAATTTATGGTTTTGTTAACACAAAAAATTCTGTCAATTATATCATTTATATCACTAAAGTATAAATTATCCTATCCCTGTAAGCACTGAAAATTTCCATTAATATTTATGAGTCTATAGAAAATAAATGTATCATTTAAATTTTTGGAATAAACATCAGAGTCTTTGTTTCCTTTCCCCTATTTTCTCTTTAGAAGATATGGTGCTGAAGGAGGCAACAGAGTAAGCAGATGCTTCTGTGTCCTTTGATGGGCACTCAGTCTATGTCAACAAGTTTATACTCAACCCGATCCCCAGGAAACTTTTACATCACCACCCCCATTATCTAAGATGTAACCATCTGAATGCCTTTGCTGCCAATATGATTATTTTCAGAAGGCCCTTGTCAAAATATTAATTTCCCAGGGAAATTAAAAGTAAACAAACGTACCATTTCTTGAGGGCCTATTTCGTGTTGGACATATTTAATGTATTAAATCTAATCATCACACCACAACCATGGGGTAGCTAACATAAGCACCATTTTCCAAAGGAGAAAACAGAGATTAGGGGACTCACTCCCTGTAGTGGAGCTGGGGTAATGCAGTGAACTTCCAATACCCAGTCTGCCCTCGTTCCAATACTTCTGTTTTTTCCTTCACACATCAAGCTTGTTCCCACCTTCAGGCCTTGGCCTTAGCTCTTCCCTCTGCTGGGATACTCTTTCTCTAATATTCACATGGCTGGTAGCTTCTTGTCATTCAGGTGGCAACCAAAATATTATCCTCTCAGTGAGTCCTTCTCTGTCCACTTTAGATAAAGGAGTCATCTTCCACACTCCATCATATCACCCAGTTTTTATCTGCTACTCAGCACCTAACCACCACTTGTTAGAGTATTTTTGTAATCACCTGTTTGCTTGCTTAATACCCACCTCTCCATGCTAGGGCAGAAGCTCTGTGAGAGCCAAGATTCTGGGTGTTGTGTTCTCTGCCCCATCTGTAACACCCAGAGTGGAGCTGGACACACAGCAGCTACTCAATGAAGATCTATGAATAATTAAATGGCCTTCCTGTTGCGTCCACCACACATGGAGGTGGCATCAGTAAAAAATCTTGGACTGAGGTCCAGAGAGCTAGATTCCAGCTTCACCTCTACCTACCTCGGGGGGCTGCATTCTGCCGACCTCCATTCTGCTCAAGTTCTACTATCATCAGGTTGTTTTCCAAGGTGTCAGCAATGTGAGCTGGAACTCAAGAGATCAGGAAATCTTGTTGGGTCAAAGGGATCCAGGCCACAGCGGTCACAGGGCAAGATGATCAGACAAGCATCACTGGTTTCATCATTTTGTCTTGGACTAACACAATGGTTTACCATAATGCCCGGCGCTGCTCACAGAGAGGGTAGAGGTTTCAAGTAATACACATAAATCCTCTCTTTTTACAGGGGAAGAGTTTATACTAGCAAAAGATACTTAAGCCAAGGTCACTCAAACTGTCCTAGATTTTTGGTGTTTTGTTTTGTTTTTGTTTTTTGTTAACTTTTCATCCAAACCTCAAAGAAACCCCTTCAAAAATAGAGGCTTTTGAAAATACCTAAACAGCACAATCAAATGGGTTAAAATGGGTCATCATCTGGTATATTTCACCAGGAGCCAAAAGTGACAATACACTTTTTAAGCACATCTTTTTCTCTGAAATTTATAGTTCCTCTTTTCTATTAGTTGTGTCCTATGTTTAGTTGAAGTAAAAATGTCTTCAACTACAAGGTAAAATATTAGAACCATGTCCTAGGAATTAGAAATTAATAAAAGCCTTTATTTTGACACCTTTCAATTGGGATTTTTAACATGAGGACCTATTCCACAGTCAGGCTTCAGGGACCACTAATCTGGTGACACTGTTCTCAGCATATTGTCAGTATGTACATTTTTCTAAAAATAAGGTCCATAGCTTTCATCATCACTAAAAGGATGCAGGGCTCAAAAACATTTTCAGAAGCACCGTTTCTACTGAGAATCTGTTCTCAACTCTTCTATACTATGATGAAACAACAGTAATATTATATATTACTATATATAATAAAGCACTTAAGAAGTCCATAGTTCTCAAATTAATACTCGTATATGCATTCTGTTTAGGAAATTGTGCTAATATATTGACGACTTTTGTGTACTTTTCCAAAAATAATTTCAGAGCCTAGAACAAATCTGAACATCAGCAGAACAGTCTCCAAGAGATAGTTCAGAAGGGAGCATCATTTTCATTAGCCAGTGGAACCGAAACTAGAACCACATAACCTGGATGCTTGGAAGGGGCCGCAGAGCTTAGGCTGCTCAGCCCTCTGACATCACAGATGAGACCATCCAAGCCCAGTGTGCAGGCAGAGGCATAACATCCTATTTAAATGCTACGAGAGAGATGTAGAAACAGTACTATGCAAGTACAAGAGACAAATATGAATTATAAATGAAAATGAACCTTTGTGGTTTTGGTTGAAGAACTTGGAGAACAGTGTCTAGGTGTAGAACATGCTCACACTGGCCCATATGACTGATTTTATAAACGTAATTATGAGAGAGGCTCGCAGTGGCCATGGTTCCATCCTCTGGCAAATTTCTTACCTTTTTTTCACCATAAGCACAAACCAAACATCTTTTTCTCCCTGTAAGGTCAAAGGTGTACAAGGATAAAACTTATGTAAAATCACAGGAACTATCTAGAAGGCAGCACATAATAAAAGCACTGCTAGTCAGTCTTCTATTAAGTGATCATTCTATTAAAAAGTCCTGTGTGCTTTGACGATCAGGGCTATAACTTACTGGTGCCACAGAAATACACTAACGTAATTATCCTGATAAATCTCTCTAGACAGTACCATGATTCTCAACAAAAATTTCCCATCTCATAAAATTCTTCAGCATAGCACTTACACACTGGATAGCCAATACCCTTGGGCTCATTCCTCCATCTAATTAAAATGTCTGTCCTACGAGTGATTTATAGTATTTGTCATCAGCCAGGGTGGATATATAAACTGGTAGCTACAGATACTTGGTGACTACAAAGTATTAATTACCATGCTAGTGAGAATGGCTTCTAGCAAAAGCTCAGACAGTGGGATTTTCAACACCTCTCTGACTCGAGGTAAAAGGGACATAGCTTACAACCATCCCATAGAACAAGGAGCCCATTAGTGTAAATCAAGAAATATAACTGCATGGCTTAAAATGAGGACCCACCGTAATTCTTGAAGCCTGATTCCAAGCCAAGGAAATAATATCGACGTCATTATCAATGCTAAGTCATTTAGGCATGAGCTAAATCCTGTCTAAGTATGAGCAATTTAGATTTAGACCAATTTAATTCTTAGGAGTTACTAACTTTGTTAAGACATAATTCATTTTGACAACTTAAAACCAAACCAATTATTCCAAAAGAGAAGAAATGATGTAATTGCCTAACATATGGAGGCAGAGGCTTTAGAGACGGAAGGTCCTTGGAGACATTCTAATACAACCCCTCTCGTTATACAAACCAGGGAAATGAGACCCTGATACGTAGAGGCTAGCCACAGCTGATAGGTGACAAAGCCACGCCTGAAACCCAACTCACCTTACTCACATTACAGCACAGCACTTACATATTACTGGAAGTTGTATAATAGGATACAAAGAGAGATTTTTTAAAATTAGTAGTTAATACTAATTTGCAGTTAAAGTTAACTCCCCATGTATTTACTAATAAACCAGCTTCCCTGAAAATTTCAGGATGCATACATGTATAAAAATTAATACCTAAATAAATATACATCTAAGTTAATGAATGTATAAATTAGTAAATTATACAGATCTAAATCAATCTAAATATATATATATATATATATATATATATATATATATATACACACACACACACACACACAGTAAATGTGTGTATATCTGTCTGTTTGCCACATATTATGTTTGCCTGGAGCTTTGGTTCACACATTCTGAAAACAAAGGCTTGAGCTAAAAACTCAAAAACCTCCCAGGACCAAGCAGGTAATGCATCAGGATGACTGGTTTGTAATAGGGAGTGGTGAGGTCTGTGGCAAATTGAAGCACCTCCCGAGAACTAAATGCCTTCAGTTTCAATGTTAAACACACCGCTGCCAAATGAATACATGTGCAGGCTGCCCATGCACCTAAGAGCTGTCAGGCTTTCTGTTGTTCTGAACAGATGCCCCTCCTGCTTCAACATGTGTGATCCCTTTATCATCTGTACAAAGCTGGGGGTATTTGATGGTTCCAATAGGGTGTTACTGTTCTCTGCCTTTGGGAGTCAAATGCTCTTTCAGGTCATCTATTCGCAGGCATGGCAACTTAGTCCCTCCCAAACTTTCCCAAGATGTGAATATTTCTATGGGTCAGGAACATTTACCTTTCAAAAGGGCATGTGTGATGCCTCTCTGGGAAAGCATTATCAAATCAGAGTTACTTTTCTCCTTTTGAGGAATGATTTTTTGACAATTAACTGAAGCAGATTGTGGCTATTTACACCAGTGACTTAAAAATCAACTCTGTTTTTCCTCCAAGAAAATGTCTCTGATCCCCTCAAACCAGGTGCTCATCAGCATCTCAGTACTTACTTCTGTTCTGTAATTCCTGGTTATTGTGTTTTCCCCCCGCAATCTATCTCCCCCTTGAAACTATGAGGTCTATGAAGGACAGGATCATGTCTGTCTTGTCCACCTGCCTCTCCAGGGTGGAACAGAATGTCTGGTACATAGAACGCTCAGTGGTAGGTGAATGTTCGCCTATGGCTTGGCATGTCATATAGAAACATGTAATAGTCTGTTAGAGTAGCTACCCCAGGACATGAGGGACTGAATCTTAGTCCATACCCTGAACCCCTTCTAACCAATATCACACAGTTCCATGAGAGCCCAATCGATTCATACATCCATTCTTTCAGGATGGCAGAGTATGTGGGCCATGGGGACCTCAGGATGCTCAGGGAATGTGGAGGAGGAAGACCAAACACTGACTTGACATGTTAGGGCAAGTTTTCTGGGTAAGTGATGTCTACAACGAGACCTGAGCACAGGTAGGAATTAGCAAGGTGATCCTTGAGGAACTGAAAGATGCCCATGGTGACTGGAGCACAGAGGATGGGCTGGGATAAGGCTCAGGAGAAAGTCAAGAGCCAGATCATGGAGAACACTCTACTGTTTTATGGAGTTGTGCTTTATCTGAAGCAGGGGGAACCACAGAAGGGTTTTAAGTAAAGGAATGACTATCAGCTTGGCAAGTGAGAAAGATCACTTTGGATGCAATAATGATGCAAGCAGAAAAGAGTCTCCAGTCAGGCCTCATTTTTCTCATACAGGTAACCCTCGCATAACACAGCACTTCCATAACACAGTTCAAAAACTGGGGAAAACCCTTGCACAATACGACATCCTAGAACACGGCTTCACTCTAACACGGTTGGAGAACTAGAGAAATCCCTGAACAACAAGGAGCATAATAAGCTTTGAAGAGCAAAAATTATCTCATTTGAAATCAGGGAAATCCCCAAGTAACACAGAACATAATAAAAGCTTTTAAGAGCTCAAGATAGCTCATTGGAAATTTTTCATTCGAGTTTGGATGTCGTATCAGGTTTGACTGCAGAATTTTAAAATTTATTAGAATTTTAAACCCATTTTGAGTGTTAAGTACATATATTTTAAAACTCTGTGTTTTTCTTTTGCCTGTCAAAGACACCCAAGAATTACTGGTGGAAGAAGTGATAAAGCTAATTCAGTGGAAATGACATCTGGAATACACCAAGATGATTGAGGGGATGACAGCACAGGTGAAAACCAAGAAGGTAAACACTTTACTCTGAAAAGCATAAAGAAAGGCCTAGACTTAGCCGAACACGTGGAGCTGTTTTTCCTAAATGGAGATCCTTCCACTGAAAGAAGCACCAAGTTTAAGAGAGAACTTCACAAGTGCTTAGCCCCATATGACGAAATTTATAAAGATCTCTCAACTAAAAGCCAGCAATCTAAAATAAAAGATTTTTTGGCAAAAAGGACAGAAGTCAAGATTATGCTGAAGGAAGTTCAGAGGATGAAGACAGTTGGTCAAAAAGAAAACACCCTCAGTTAACGCTGCTTAGTAGTGATGACGAAGAAAACATTATTTAATACATATTAATATGTTATACTTTTGGTGAAAACTGCTTTAGTAAAGATATTTCTCTTATTATAAAAAAAATAATAGTATATTTTTTAAATTTTTGGAACCTAACCCCCTTTTTTGTACTAGTTCTTTGTTTCGTATAACATGGATTCACCTACATGGCATTTATTTAAAGGAATATACCATCGCTGTTATGCGGGGGTTACCTGTACTCTAATAAAATAGAGTTAAGCAGTCAATACAAAAAAAGAACCTGAAATAGTCGACTGTTTTTATAAACTGGAAAAAAAAGCTACAGAAAATCCAAGGCACTTCTCTTACTCTAAGCAAATGCTGCTCATCTCATAAACGTGTACTGTACTTTTACTATCACAACTAGTCACCATTTTAAACACTTGCTAGATACCCAAACTGTGCTATGGGTTGCATAAGATAAAACGATTCACGCTCTGCCCACCAACCTCATTAGCTCTCCAAGGTTGAAGTACAGCCTTTTAATGCTTATTTCTTGCTTCTCCTCTGAATTCAGTGTGTTGGGCTCACAAAGTACAAGTGAACAAAGTTTCAACATACTGACAGGTCTAAAGAGCATGGTCTCTTAAAAATGAAACAAAAACAAGAAATTTTTCCATACACAGAGTTGTTAATCCATTATCATATTCACAGCACATAAAAATCTAGCCAAGTCTTTCAAGCACATATTGGTGTATCATTAATTGATATAAAAGAGGGACATTAACAATTGATCACTTTTTAATTATTTTCATTTATTTCTATTAGGAAGACGAGTAAAATGTTTAAGGAAAGATGGTCCCAAAGTACTTACACTTTACTTGCCCAAAAACCACATTAAAAAAAATCATTCTTTAGAGAAATATTTAGTGCCTCTTATATACTGGACACAGTTCAAGGTGCTGGAGTTAGAGCAGTGAGTAAGAAAGGTGGGGTCCCTACTCACAAGGCACTTATACTCTAAAGAAGGAAGGTACAAATAAGCCGACAGAGTAACAAAGGATCTCAGAGAGTGGGAAGTGCAATGAAGGGTGAAGAGATACTAACACGGTCAGGAAATTCCTCTCCGAGGGGGAAACGTCTGAGCTACAACCTGCTTGACGAGAAGTAGCCAGCTCCCATGCAGCCAAATTCCTACAATGCAACTGAACATACAATTCATGTACATGACAGTATGTAATGTACAACACAACTCGTGTACCTTACAAACCTCCCGAAAGTAAGTTTTTCCCGTAAACAGTGAGTTCATGAGTCAGTGGTAGATACACCCCACCAATTGTCTCAAAAAATAATGGTGAGAATTAAATAACTGCATTACCAAGTACAAAAGAGAACGAACCACTAGACATGAATTCTGAAGAACTGTGATGCTATAAATTCAGGCTCCTAGATCCAGGCATCAAGGGAAAAGATGATCAGGGATAGAGCAGAGGTAACCTGGCTGCTTCACCTGACAGGGCTACCAAACAGGTGCCTCGCCGAGAAGCCGAGAGAAAGCAGCCCCCCAGGGCTGCAGGGAACAGAGTGTCTTCAAGAGGGCTGATCCAGGAAAACAGCCTGGGATCGCGCCAGGCAGGGCCTTCCTTCCTGAGGGGATGCCAAGGTCTTTCCATGACGCAGCCTCCAGCTCCTCCTGCCCACCCTCATGTCCTCGGGCTCCACATGAGGTGTCACATGCAGTCCCTATTTGTAAAGCCAGCAAATCGGGAGCAAATATGTGAAAAACGGAAATCAGGCTTTAATTTAGACAGCGCTTTGGTTTTCAGAAGTCCCAGAAATGACTGAAAACAAACAAGTTCTAGAAGAAAGAGATAAAACTGACAATGATAATTTACAAAGTGAGACTGTTGTCCAAAAATCAGAAATTATCTTCAGTGAATTTGTTTTGTTTTTTTTTTTTCAATGCTCCTACTCTGATATGTTCTGCACTAGAAAGGCAAGGTAGTTTGCAAGTCGGCCTTGGCTCAGGTCTAATTTAGCCACTTAACAACATTTTTATAAATTAGGAATAATTACTCATAGTTTTTCCTCTGACAGCTTTATTAAAGTATAAATATTGGATAATAACATACACACACTTAGAAGTGGACTACATGATGAGCTTGGACTTACGTATGTAACTGTGAAATGACTTCCATAATCACAAGAATAAATACACTCGTCTTCCTTATGCTTTCTTTATAACCCATCCCACCCTCACCTCCACACCTCCATTCCCAGCAACCACCGATAAACTTCTGGCCACTGCAAACTAATTTTCACTTTCTGGAATTTTGTGTAATACAGTGTGTACTCCTTTTTGTCTGGCTTCTTTCACTGTAATGACTTTGAGCTCTGTCAGTATTGTTGCACGGACCAAGAGTTGATCACTTATTATTCAGTATTCCATTGTATGTCTCAATACACAATTTGCTTAAACATTCGCCCGTGTACTGACATTCGAGTTGTTTCCAGCTTGGGGGCTACTGCAAATAAAGTTGCTAAGAACATTCATGCACACGTCTTTGTATAAATACTTTCATTTCTCTTGGTGAATACTTTAGTGTAGGCAGGTCATATATAGGTATGTGTGTAACATTTTAAGGAAGTGCCAAACGTGACTGGACCATTTTATGTTCCTCACAGGATTGTACGAGAGTTCCAGTTGTTCCATGTCCTCACCAACACTTGGTATGGTCAGTCTTTTTCATTTTCACCTTTCCAGTGGGTTTTGATTTTAATTTGAATTTCCTTGATGACCAATGATTTTGAGCATCTTTTAATGTGCAATTTGTCATGACAGTCCTATTCAAATCTTTGGACCATTTTTAAATTGGGTATTTCTCTCATTATTATTGAGTTGTAAGATTTCTTTTATACATTTGTGTTACATTTCCTTTGTCTGATTTACATGTTCCAAATAATCTCTCCCAGTCTGTGGCTTGTGTTTTCATTTTCTAAAGGTCTTTTGGAAAACAATAGTTCTTAATTTTTGAAAGTCCAATTTATTGATTTTCTTCTAGATCATTTTATATACGATCTATTGAGATGATCATGTGAATCTTTTTTTTATTCTGTTAATGTAAGGAATTGTGAGTGTGAGGGAGGCCATGAATTCTACTTGGCGGCACCTCAGAGCTCACTGAGTAGGCACCATGAGCAAAGCTCACCCTCCCGAGTTGAAACAATTTATGGACAAGAAGTTCTCACTGAAATTTAATGGTGACGAGACATGTCCATGGAATACTGCAGGGATTTGATCCCTTTATGAATCTTGTGATAATGTGTGAGGATGGGAACTAGTGGGCAACAGAACGATACTGGAATGGTGGTAATATGAGGAGACACTATCATCATGTTAGAAGGGTTGGAATGAGTTATAAAGAATGGCTTTGTCTTTTCTACTAGAAAGTAATATTATGTGATTTTACAATGTGAAAACAAAAAAAAAATTGCCACTATGACCAAACACAGATTTCTGCACCATGGAGGGGATACCATCCACTCAAAGTCAAGATTCAGCTGTGAGAAATGCTTTTCCTTTACCTTGTTTGAGCTTTTTCTTTCTTTCCTGTTTTGATTTGCAAAAGAAGATGTCTTTTTTGTGTGAACTTCTGTTGTACTATGTAGAAAAGTATGGATTTTAATGTTTAAAAAAAATAAATGCAAAAAGAGCCCTTGTCACTTTTCTGACCTGATAACAGTTTGTGGAGTGGATTAAAAAAGAAAAAAAAAATTGTTACAAGTTTGGAGCAAGAGAGTACGTGTTTAAAAGCAACTCCTTCTTTTTTGTGTGTTTTTCCTTTTGCCTCAATGGGAAGCCGAAATCTGTTTTAACTGCACAGGCACTCAGACATAAAGTCATTTTGTATCTGCCAGGTGCGGTACCTTTCTTTGTTTATTTGCTATTGAACTGTTTGAGAAGAAGAGATAATAATAGAGAATCACGCTAACTGATGTTTTTCATGCTAAATCAACCTTACAGTCCTGACTATAAACTTGATTTGGTCATGATGTACTATCCATTTGCTGTATTGTTGGATTTAATTAGCTAATATTTATTAACTTTTATATCTACACTCACAACAGGCATTGGTCTTCAATTTTTTGTTTGTTTGTTTGTAATGTTAAGAATGATGCTGGCCTTGTGGAATACATTGAGATGTGCTTCCTTCAATTTTCTGGCATATTTTGTGAGGAGTTGGCAACATTTCTCACTTACATGTATGATAGAATTCACCAGTAAAGCTATCTAAGAAGGTTTTTAACTAAAAATTCAATTACCTTAATAGACAAAGTTATTCAAGTTATTTGAGTAGGTTTTGGTAGTTTGGGTCTTTTAAGGAATTTGTTCACTGCATCTGAATTTTAGAATTCACTGGCATAAATTTGTTCATAACATTCTTTTTAAAAAAATATCTGTATGATCTATAGTAATGTTCTCTCTCATTCCAAGTACTCGTAATTGTGTCTTCTCTTTTTCTTAATCATTCTGACTTGAGGATGATCAATTTTACTTCACTTATTTTTTTTTTCTATTGTTTGTTTTCTACTTCACTGACTCCTGCTATCTTTACAATATTCTTCTTTCTGCTTAATTTGGGTTTACTTTGCTCTTCTTTTCTAGTTTCGGGTACAAACTTAGGTCTTCAAGATCTTTTCTAATTTAAGTGTTTAATGCTATGAATCTCCATTTATGAACTATTTTAGTTATACCTCCACCTCCTTGGGTTTTATGCAGATTAAATGAAATATGTAGTCAGTCAAGAAATAAACATTTGATTGTCTAATGCATGCCAGGCACTGTGTGTTTTTAGGAATACACTGCATAAAATAGACCTAACGCATTCTCTCAACAAGCTTAGAAGGTAATATTGACAAAATTGGTACTAAAATCAATGTAAATGATTATCTTCTTGATGCTTAGAAAGTACATTAAGCCAGAAAGCATAACAACATTTGTTTTATTCTATGATAAAGGTATCTTCTATTTTTATCTCTTCACCTGATCTAGCAAAATCTAAGTTCCTAGGTTTTTTAAAGTTCACCAATTTGTAATTCCAATTGCAATACAAATTTATTGCAGAGTAAAACTGAGTATTCCATTTTTAATTGTCAAAATAAACTACACATTTTAATTTACTAATGAATAATAAGTAGTTCAGTAATTCTAAACTTCAGAACAACCTTTAGATCTATAAAGGATCATTTAATAAACAAGCATTCCATGTATTGGCAAATATTTTCTTAAGATTATATTTTTAATTAAAAAAAGAAAGTAAACACTCCACCCATTCTATTTTATCCTCCAGGTTGGTTCAAAATACCCAAAACTTTTTAAAAAATCTCTGCCCCCCTAATTGAGTATAAATGCATGACAAATCATTAGTTTTAAGATCATTTAAACACTGACCTATCCTACCACTCATGTTTTCCAAAACACCACCAGTGTATTATATTAAACATCTAAGCATAATTAATTCAGGCAATTATAGATAGATAAATTTAATTTACATCGACAACTTTGTTCATCCAGTGGAACAATAAGCAGCTCTGCACACCTTTATGTAACCTGAATCTTCCTACACTTATGTTTCTTCTAGTTCTCATCTTTTGGTCTTCATTTAGGCTATTAGGTGCTCAGCCTTGACTGCACATTTGAATCACCTGATAAGGCTAAACGTACTGACATGAGGTTGGGGTCCCACTGCCTGAGATTTCTATCTAGAGTCTCTAAACGCTCCCCAGGTTATTCGAATATGCACATTAGGCGTAAGAAGGGCCCATCTAGATTCTCTCCAGGAAGACAAGCCTCTAATGGACATTAGCCAGTCTGTACCAAAATCCTTCCGGACCTAGTTCCTAGAGCTTCACCCACCCTAATTCCTAATTAGCCACTCAGTAATTCCATTTGAATCCTAGGCTCACCTCTAGTTCCTATCCAGAAATTCACAGGATAAAATGTCAATCTCTAACCACATTTTAGCCATTTCTCTCCAATGCACTTCTGAATTCCATAAAGTTAAGTTTGGCTGAAGGGAAATTAACTCAATATAATTTGATGATATGGTGAAATAGTCATTATGGGTTTTATGGGTTTTTTTCACTTCTATTTAAAAGAAAGGGATAGAGGGAGGTTCCCTGGTGGTCTAGTGACTAAGATTCAGCGCTCTCACCACGGCAGCCTGGGTTCGCTTCCCGGTCAGGAAACCAACCAAAAACATACATACATACATAAATACATACATAAAAGGGATAGTGAATCTATAGTAAAATTATCAATTCCTTAAAGTATAAAATAAATATCTAAATGAGTTTTCATTAGTATCCACCTGATTCTACCAGTTGTTATTTTCAAACAGGTTTTCCATATTGATTCACATTCTGGGTTCAAAACTGACATTCTCCAGAACTTAAACCATTAAACTCCTGAAAGTCTTTAAATATCGTACACCATTTTGCCAAACCAGACCACTTCATTATAATTATCATTTTATCACGTAAAAGTGGGAAGGATAACACCTGCCCACACAAAGACAGCACGAGGATTAAGAAGCAAGCGGGTATTAGCACTGTGGAGAGTGCTCTAGAAATTTTATTTACAGCAGAAGTGTTGCCTCATGGAAGCTATGTGAAAAGCAGAGGCAAGTGGGAAGTTGCGGGTAACTACTTGTGGATACACAGAAACACCAGGAGGTGTAGTGGGGATCCACAAACTACCGAGGAGCCCCTATAGCTCTCAGACCAATAGCAGCAGACTGAACTAGTGACATTACTAGCAAACACATGTAAACCTCATTTCCTTGGAAAATTTCTACACAATAAAACTTCGCCAGCATGCAAACCCAGGTGCTCCAATCCCCGCCAGTGTAGGTTATGTGTCTCTGGGATGCCACGGCTCTGCATGCTGAAACACGTGTGCACGTCTGAGCCGCTGAACCAACACGTATCCATAAACACTATGAATAACACTTACGAGAATGTATGGCTTTTTCCTAAGAAATGTTTAAAATACTTTACTCAAATCAAGTCACTTTCATATCACACCGCTTTTGCCCTTCCTACGTGTTAACAGCATGCCAAGAGTTGGGGAGCCTTACCAAAAGTCTGGACGGATGGGGGGTGACCGCCCCCTCCCTGAATTCCCGTTAGCCCAACATGCTGCCATCTCCAAAGGCGACCGTATCCAGGCTGGCTTCCTGGAGACACACCTGCGCCCTTACACACCCACCGTGGTCGCGTCACCAGTGCCGCAGCTACCTGGGCAAGGACCAAAGTCTAGAGGGAATTCCCTCCGCCGCCGAGCTCAGGAAGACGACGGGAAAGCGGGGCCTCGGCGAGTTTTGAAAAATGGAGGGGGCAGAGGGAGTTAAGAGGACACAGTCAGGACACAGTCAGAAGAGGGTCACAGCTACTCACCCAGCCCTCGAAGGTGTCCGAGGCGCCGGCAGTGCGAAGCAGCTCGTGGAATTGCAGGGTGCAGTTGGCCACAAAGTGGTCGTAGCCCAGGGGCGTCTCGTGGAAGACCGCCAGCTCTAGGTGGCCGCCGTCGGTGACATTGGCACAGAACTCCTCATTGTAGGTGGGTTTGTTGGTCTTTTGCTTGGTGCTGGTCTGGCCCACGCGCACCTGGTCCACACTCACCGTCAGGTAGGGATCCAGCAGCTGGTGGCCCTTCTTGAAGAGCGAGTGGCGCAGGGACCAACGGGTGGGTTGCAGTCCCACGGCCTCGCCGATGCGGACCCTCAAGTAGCCATTGAACTTCATGGTGCCGGACGACATGCCGGCGCCGCTACCCGGTCCCCGGGGGGCCGCGCCGTCTGGCTGCGGCAGAGCCCGGAGCCCCTGTTCAGGCCAGACCTCGCGGCAGCCGCAGGAGTTGAGGGAGCTCCTGGCAGAAGCAGCGCCCAATTCCCCCTCGCCGGGCCATTCTGCCTTCTCCGCGGGACCGTCCCCTCCCCTCCTTCCCTCCCTACCTCCCTCGCGAGGTGGAAAGGAGGGGAGCCCCTCGCCGAGCTCACAGCGGCCCGAGGAAGCCCGACCGTCCGTCTCGAGCGCGCTGCGCTTCCCGGGGGCTCGCACAGTATTTGCCCCCTTTCCAGAGCCGGGAGACTCCTCTCCCCGGAGAGCCGGAGCGACCCGTCCGGTTAGCTCCAGCCTCAAGCCTCTTTTGCTCCCGCCTCCTCCTGCTTCTCCTCCTACCCCCGCCTCCGCGGGCTCACGCTCTCCCCCACTCGGCGAGCTTCAAACCAGGAAGCAGCTCCCGCAACCATCCCCGGCCGGAGCCTCGCGCTGCCAGGCTCCAAGTTCACCGAAACGCTGTGCGGGTTTCCGCGCCTTTCGAGCCCCAGGGGCGTGGCGCACAGCCCCGCCAGCCCTGCGGTGGGTCCGCGGCGGGGCGCACGCTGCCGGGGAGCCCCGCTTCCGTCCTCTCGTCCTGGTCTACGCGCGCTCCGTGCTGCTCGGGGTCTGGCGGTACGCTGCCGGGTAGAGGCAACCCCAGGTGCAGGCCAAAAAGGAAAGAGCTCGTGGCCTAGCTCGAGTAAACACCTGAGGCATGGGAGACAGGCCCGGGAGGGCTGGAAGGCCGGGAGGTGGAGGAGATACACCCGAGCTGCGAGGAGTCGCTTGCGCCCTCCCTTCCACCCTAAAAGGTGGGCTGGCGACTCTGCCTGACCATCTGGGAGAGGCCCTGGCCGGAGGTGGGTGTCTGGCGGGGAGGTTCCTTTTCCTAATCTTTACAGGATGGCTCATCCCGTGTTCAGCGCGGGCCCATCCTGTTTGTGCGCCTTTCCTGCAAAGAGTAATTACACGTTGTTGTTTTTTTTTAGTAGAGCAGTAGTAATGATGGAAATCCTGCCCACCTCCTTCCTCCAAGAGGTGTGTCTTGTTGCACAAAGAGCAGGAAAAGTCGGTTCGGAATACAGATATGGCCGATACTTAATAAGTCTCTTCCTTTGAGGGGTGGTTTCTAATCCACCCAGCCCTGAGCGGCAAAGGCAGACGACGTTCACACACACACACACACTGTCCACACACACACTGTCCACACACACACACTGTCCCTGACACATGCCCCGAAGAAATCGCTTCAAGGAACATCCGGATTGTTGCTGTGTTTGTGAATCAGAGTGGGCAACCTTCTGTTCCTTCCCACTAGTGACCACATCAGCTTTTCTCCCATAGGAGAACCTTTCAGACAGCTCTGCTCTGTTGCAAAGCTTGCACCCTGAGGGCCAACCACAACCAATTTGTCTCCCATAAAGCCTAGGGCATTCTCAAGATGCTTAATTACATTCTGTCCGGCTATTCAGGTTCCCAAACTGATAGGTCTTTCTAGCCCCCAACCCCTACCCTAACTCCAGTGCCCTGTCCAGGGCTCTCAAACTGAGTAGGTTCTCAACAATTTGACTCCAGAGAATGGAGGCATGATATAGAATGAAAACAAGTAAGAACAATGGGCTGGTGGGGGATGGCCTGTCTGAAAACACCAAAACTTAAGAGAACAGGGCAGCAAGGATGCAGGACCTCACCATAATGACAAGTTAGCTTTAGGCAGGACTTGTAAAACAAGCTCTCAAACATCCAGGGTGCTCTTGTCTGGCTCTTGTGCTCCAGGGGAAGAGGTCAAAGAGACCATTTGGGTCAACTCTGTCACCCTCTCCTCCAAAAAGTAGGACTATAGCTTTAAGAACCACCGAAGGATTTGCTGCTGTTGCACTTTGGCACTAAAAGACAGTACCCGCATGGTAGGCAGCTCCACAGCTGGCCTGGTGTTGGAATATGAAAGATAGGGACCATCTTTGCCCTATCAGCTCCAGGCACAGGTGGGCAGTGGTGACAGAGCAGTGAGCATGACAGCTGTGTTGCCTGCCCTCCTAGGACTTACAGTCTCACAGAGAAGAGAAACACCAAACAGATCACACATGTGGGGCAGTGAAGGAAAAGCCCATGGTGCGAGGGAATAATAGGTCCTAGAGGGGGTGGTCAGGAAAGGGCCCCTAAAGAAGCACAGAGAAGGATCATGGTATTCAAGGCTCCTGAGAAAAGGGGAACAAGGAAGACTCCATGTGGTTGGGGCAGTGAAAGGTAAGGGGAGGGAGAACGGTTGAAATGAGCCCGAAAAGGTGGGTCAGGGTCCAAGCGTGACCAGACTGGTAAGCCATGGGGAAAAGCCTTTGGACATTATCTGTGGGCAACTGAAAGTCTCTGAAGACTGTTAAGCAGGGGCCAGGACAGGATGAGATTTGTGCTTTAAAATAACTCCCTAGGGCTGTGTGAAGTGTGGGTCTGAAAACAAGCATGGGTGTGAGGAGATCAGCTAGGAGGCTATTGCCGAAGTCCAGAGGAAAGAAGACGGTGACAGGGACTTAGATGGTGGTGACAGAGATGAAGTAGATGGATGTGAGAAGTGTTTAGAAGGTAGGATTGACACGTTCTGGAAACAGGTTGAATGAAGGGAATGAGGAAGAGGAAAATATCAAGAATGTTGTAGGAATCCAGCTTGAGCAACTGGGGAGCCATTAGTAATTAGGAAAGACTAGAGGAGGAAACCCTAGAGGAGGAGCAGATTTGTGGAGGGAGATAAAGAGTTCAATTCCAAACATGTCTAGTGTGCTATATCTGATACCTGTACGTGGAAATCTGAAGTGGGCAGTCGGTTATGTGGTTGTAAAGCTCAGAGGCTCAGTCTAAGCTAAAGACATAAATTGAGGAGCCATCAGGAAAAGATAGGGAGACAGTGTAGCATGAGAAAAGAAGGGGGAGGTGAGCACAAAAACAGGAGGAGGGGGTGTCCGGGTAATGTGGAAACCGATCAAAAAGTTTTCAAGCAGGAAGGAATTGATCAGCTAGGTCAAATGATACTGAGAGATTAAGTAAACAAGGACTAAAGAAGGCCACGTGGAGATGGCAGTAGACAGGTTGGTAGAGGGGTGGGGGCTGAATCTCATTTGGAGTAGGTTAAGAGGAGAAATAAAGGGGAGAGGGTAGACACTCTTCCAAGAGGTGTAGCTGGAATGGGGAGGAAGGGGTGAATGGAGGAGGAAGATGGTTTCATTAGATGGGGGGCTTTGTTAGTGTGGGGGAACAATACAAGAGAGGAGAGAGACCTTACAGTTCTGAGACTGCAGGATGGAATGCCAGCCAAGCCACAGGTGAAGAAATGGGCCTTATTTGAAAAAGAAACACTGATGTTGGTAGCTCTCAGCCTGCTGTCCAAATCTGTCTCCATGCAGCCAGGGGAGATGGTCTGTGGCAGCCCAGACTCCCCAGATGTCCAGCTTCACAGCCCCAGCAGACAAGGATTTTCTCTACCAGCATTATTAAATCAGTGTGGTGGGGAGGGGTAAGGGCAGTGATTCTGCCAATTGTCTCCAGCTTTGTCACATGTCAGTAAGTGGCTCCTGGCAGACACTAGGCAGGCAGTAGACAGCACACAGTACAAGGTCTCTGTAGGAAGGGCTGGTCTGCCGATACAAACCTCACCTGTATAACAGCTTTTACTCAGAGCTGGTCCTCACTTTTAAGGAAGGCAGGGGAGCAAGAAGTCCCCTCTCTGTATACATGCCATCTTGCTTGCTGGTGGCTTGATTGCTTTAAAATCTGTAGTATAGGTCCTCCTGTACACCAGAGGTTGTTTTGGTTTTTTTCTTTTTGTCTTATTACTTTCTTATCTTAGTCATACTATAACTTTGGACTTCTCCATATACAATTCCTAGTACATTCTCTAAATGCTTTTCTGATTAATTGCTTGAGTGATTGAATCACTGCCATTTTTCCCATTTCTTAAGGAACATTTCACCCAACTTCCATTCCACATTAAAACAGAATTAGAGAATTTTGAGAATAACAGAGCCAAGCCAAAAACTTTCCCACGTGACTTTGAAAGGACACAGTCTTTGGAGAGCATTTGTTAGCATACAACAAAGTAAGAAATCAGTTCTTTGCCAGCCATAGTAGAATGACTAATTATAAAATAGTAACTCACTGGAATATTATGTAGTGGTTAAAATGACAATATAGAAAAAAAATGATAGTCAACATTTTAAAAATCTAGAGTAAGAAATATAAATATGCTATGAAGTATATAAAGTATGTATACCAAAGGCTAAAGATTGGAATGCAAGATAGGTAAGTGAACACAGTTCTTGGAGTCTTAGACTTACAAACAAATAATGAACACACTGATCTGAAAGGGCTCTGAGGGTAAAATAATTCACATAAAGGATCTGATACATTGCCAAGCACATGGTACATTTCAGTTGTTACCTTGGCTGGCGCGTTGTCATTTATTGAGCATCCACCAGCATTATAACAAGGCACTTAGAGGTAACATTTCATTTGATCCTCATGACAACCATTAAGGTAAGGATTATTATCTCTATTTTACAAATAAGGACACCAAGGGTCAGAAAGGTTAAGTAAATTGGATCACATGGTTAATACAGGTAGAGCTGAGAGTTGACATTTTTATATGCATGCCTATATCCTAGAATAGTTCTCATGCATAGCAGGACTGAAAATTAGTGCTGTACACTGAGAACAAGGAGAAAGATTGAGACTCCCAGCCAGCAGGAAAGAGTGGTTGAAGGGAGGAGGTAGAGCCATGCTGTTCCTGATGCATTCCTGAATATGCAAAGGTACACACAATGGTATATGCATAAAGGTGCACGTAATGTGACAAAGGTAGGCCACCATGTCCTACTTACAGGTGCTCCAGAAAGAACAGCAAAAGGTAAGACCGTTCACAAATACATTTCTCAGAATGGAAGGAAGACACTCGCCTCATATTGAAAAGGACACAGTATTCAGCAGAATGTGTAAAGAAAAAGACCCGTGTCTAGACACATCAGTGTGAAGTTTCTGAACACCTGGATAAAGGAAAGATTTGCGATGACACAGAGGAAGAAACAGAGGTCAAGTCACGGAGTGAGAGGGACGTGAGATAAGACCAGAGGAGGCAGGGCTTCAGTGAGCCAAAGGCTCCTGACACACCGTCAGGTGGTGTGTCAGTGGATGAACGGCTCGCAATGAGAGAGGGAACAAGGGTCAGAAGTCTGAAGGCGAAAAGTCCTACCAGGACACATGGAATGGCCCTTCCTCAGGCTTCCTCAAAAGAAGGGCCTCAAATTACTGTGTGCCTGAAGAGCCCACTTAGTAAGACAGATGCCGGGGATTGCGATCAGAACAGAGGAGCCCGCGTAAATGGAATCCCCCCGGAAACAGCAGCCAAGCTGGTAACACTGTGCACGGACACTGGTGATCAAGAGCGACAACTCCATAAAACACTCTGCCATTGTTTTCTAACAGGAAAATCGAGTGAAGTTAAATATTTTATGTGTATAAAGAGAACAAACACAAATCTCTCCCATGACTGTTTCTTTTTATTTATTTATTTTTTTGACGTAAATCATCTACTTGAATCGACACATATTGGAATATTTTCATTTAAATCTTTTACATTACCTAAGTGCCTTTCTTAGTGGTAATGTGGAAACCTGGAAAACTTTACAGGCATTCTTTTAAGAAAGAAACAGATTCATGAATGTCCTCAGCCTGAATTATAGTTTTGTGGATTAAAAAAAAAATAAAGACATACCTCACATACAATAAAAGATCAGATAAATAGTTTAAGGCCAAGCCTCATTGCATTTAGTAACCTTAAACATTTCTTTGCATTAACCTTAAACATTTCTTTGCATCTACTTCTGTAATAACAACTTAAAGTAGCATGTCACCAAATGAGGCAAATATCTCTTATCAAGCTAAAATAGTTTAAAATTCCTTAATTCTGAATGCAGAACTTATACTATAACTCCTCATTTTTAATATTTTTCTTGGCATTTTAAAATAGTGACACAGTGATAGAAGTAAGTGAATAGGATTTCAAGTAGTAATAATTTTCTCTAAACCTATTATTAATACATCTAATACTCAGGTTGTTCTATTAACTTTTCTCATAGTTCTAGTACATAAACAAGCTGAGTGGTTATTAACTACAAGTAGTAACCAAGTTATTAGATTTTATGTCTTGTGTAAGAAACCTGTCAGGGGGAAATGGTTATTTTGCTCTAATAGCATCTTTCTCTCACCCTTTACTGGGTTTTCTTCATGTCTTGTGGATGGCATTCTCTGATTCACTCAATGACCATCTCATGGGTAATTCCATTGTGGTCACTGGGCAGCATACTCAGACTTTTCAAAGTCCTCTGGAATTGCCTTTAAGTCATTTGTAAAACCCTTTACATATTCTTTCAGCTTTGAATTGAATAGTTTTATAGTGATAAATGCATAAAATGGTTTTCATCAATTCAGATGATTTTAATATTAAGATTGCTCAGACCTTCTCCAATGTGCTTTTTCACAGCTACACACAGAGAAGGGGGAGAGGGAGCTGAGAAGGGGAGGGGGACTTCACTTTAAGTAGAATATTTTACCAGAATGTAGCCATAACTATTGACTATAGTAGCCATTATAGATTTTCATAATCTATTATTAGCGAAAAAGCAGACCATCAATTTGTAATTCAGCAGGATCCTATCTGGTGTAAACTGTGTGCATGTGTGTGTGAATTTGGAAGTGTATATACCCTTAAATGTGAACCGTGGTTATCACAGGTCATAGATTACAGTTCAGTGTTCAGCTAGTGTAGAGACTGAAAAAGGAACTCTGAAGCCGGACTGCCTCCACAGGAATCCTATCTCTGCCTCCACCAACATCCTCTCTCCTAGGCTGTGTGACATTAGGCTCTACTCTTCCCTTACTGTGCCTTAGTTTTCCCATCTGTAAAGTGAGTTACTGTGAGTTTCATAGATAGAAGTTTATTTGTAAAGTACTTGGAACAGTGCCTGGCATTGTAAGCAACTTTATAAGTGTGTTATTATGGATAACTTTTTTCTTTTCATTTATTGGTAATTTATGATTTTTCTATAACATTAACAATTTATAAAAGTTTTTTAGCCAACTGCACACCAAATCACAAATCAGGCTGACTTTAAAGGTTTCAAATTGTAATAATTTCCTATCATCTTTCTGGTGAAACGTGAACGTTATCTGCTTCTTGGAAATGAAAAAGCAGTTTGGTCCCTGTTCCCAAGAGCTTATAGTTAGTTCATAACAAGAAAGCATAAAAAAGACCTTTTGTCCTTCAAATACTGGTAATAAAGTGTAAAATTTTCACATCAATCCCCATCATATTTCTCATGCAAGGAGAAAATTTTAACTTTCTACAAAACTGTTCAAGATATATTCCTACCTTAAAATCCCCTAAATTTCTTCCCCTTCTCCCCTTTTAGAACTTTGAATTGAGGCAGTTGTTTTGAACACAGAAAGTTAGCAAATGTTTGTTCTAGATAATGAGAAGAACAAAGTAGGTAAATCATGGTATTACTTATTTTCCATACTAATTTAATGAAGTCCCACTATGCAATCAACATAACTTTAGTTCTAGAAGCCAACAAGTGATCACAGGGCAACTAAGACCTTTGGACCACAACCTTTGGAGTAGAGAGCTGGAAAGCCCAGGAATTGGCATTTTTCACAGTTTAACAAGCCCAGGTGATTCCTCTGGACTCAGGTTTAAGAACTGCAAGCATAAGAGACAATAGCATTCAAAGACTTGGGTTTGCATTCTCCAAAATCTCTAGATGACCTCAGAGGAGTCACGCCATTGCACAGAATTAAATGAGAAACCAACTTTAAAGCACACTGCAAAGTCCTACAACATTATATAAGTGTATTCAGTTCTGCCTTACCCTGGGGCCCACTTTCCCTTCCCTCCACCTCATCCTTGCTGCCTCACACTCTATGCCATGTTCCTCTGGTATGAGGAGTTGGTGCTCAAGACCAGGCACTGATCTGCTGCCATGCCCTTGCCATCCACAGCAGAGACCCTTCAAATCTGAGGCAGCATTTTTGAAACATTCTTATAGTTCAAATCCAATCACTCAAATTGAGATTCGAAATATGGAGGAAAACTTGAAAAAAACAATACCAATAACAAAAATACAAAAGAGATATCTGAAAGGGAGAAAATAAGCTCAAAGGCTAAATGGGTGTGGAAATACAAAAACCACATATAGTACTAAGATGAAACTTTGGCTTGATACAGGAGAAAGGAAGCCAACAAAGGAATTCTACACATTTCCCTGAGTTACTCATTTTTTTTTAAGAGTCCGAGCAACTGAAATCAGGAAACACCTGTGCTTGCTAACATTAGTTAGGAAATGACTTTAAAAACTTGGACTCGGTTTGAGATAACTGATGGCAGGCAGTGATATCATTCCAGCATCTATATTTCCATGTAAATACATAAGCTATTACTTTTAGTTTGGGTCCATTTTTCTAATAGCAATCAGAGACTCAATACATTATATTATATTTTTATTTTTATTATGTTTTTGAGTTTTCAAATTACCTGGCACTTAGCCACATGTCTAGTTTTTGTTCCCATTTATATTATAATTATTTGATGATTGTTATAACCACCCCAAAATATTGTCATCATTACTTTGAGATGAAAATGTGTGGAATGAACATTTTAAGATGAAAGAAAAAAAATACAGCATTGTTATAAGAAGATGGGTCAGAAAGTAAAAATTAGAATACAGAAAGGATACGACCTTTGATCTGGAAGATATGCTAGAGAACTCCAGAAAAAAAAATCTTTATTTTATACATGAGGAGCCAAAACCGTAAGTTGAGCATTTCCCAGGTAGTGTTTTACACATTCCCTGGGTCTTCAGGATGTGGGGCCAGAGCTCTCCAGAGCAGGTTTCAGTCTCAAGTAAACTACTGACTCAACATGCCTTATCTCTAATCAATTTATATAAACCCAGTATCATTTATATTGCTTTGATATGTTTTGTTACACAGTAAAGATAAATCCATAATTATGGCATAGTGTATTTATATCAGCTTTCTTAGAAATATAGTATCAGGCAGATTTGTTTCTGACATTTTCTTTTGATGTGCTAGTTAAATTATAACCCTTGAAAAATGTTATTTTTGTTGTTTTTAAGAAAATTACAAGTTGAATGGTGTGCCAATGAACAAGGTTTGTATAGATCATGTGATTGTCATATAATTTTATTGCCTACTTTTTAAAATAGAAGGATATTAGAATTATACTTTTTTCTACCCACATTTTTTTAAAACTTTTAGAAAATATATTTTCAATATTTGATAAACTCTCTAAGGAGTCTTTAAGATATTAATGTTAATTATTAATCATTGTGATTTAGTAATGTTAATTACACATGGAAAAAGACGGTAATTTTATCTTTGAGCTTGTGTTTTACAAGTGAAATCTAAAGGGACAATGGAGCATAGATGTATAATAAACAGAAAAGCTAAGCATGAAAAAAATTTAAAAATAAAAATAAATAAAAATTTTAAAATGTGAATTATAATAATTTAAATAACTTCAACAAACTAATAATTATTGGAGATAGATTAAGAATACACAATAATCATCAAGAACAGTACTTTGAGATAAAAAAGACCTTTAAATTAAAAAGAGTAATTTTCTGCTTTAGTACTTAATTAAGGTATACATACTACACCAAAATGTGAGTAAGAGGATGTCTACTTCTGGTCATACAGAATGACTGGTGGCTGGACTTGTCCTCCCACTGAAAACAGCTATAAATATCTGAGGTAACTGATTCCAGGCATTTGACAATCAACACTGTAGGACCGTGATCCTGAAGAAAAGAGAAACATAAAGAGAGCTCCACATCTTTTTCAGCCTTCTCCCTGGGGCCACCAACTGAACCATAAAGAAGTGTAATCCAAGGGAATGTGGAAGTCCTGCTGAACTGAAGAGGTACAGATAGAGTTTAGAATGGCAGTGGTCCCTAGGATTTGTAAGGCAGTATATCAGAAAGGAAGGAATCGTGCAGAGGAAGGGGACAATGAAGACTTCCTGAATGTCCTCTCCAGCCCACGTGCAGGATGAGGCTTCATGAGGTCTAATAGAGAATGGCTGCTGCAAGTACAATAGTGGGGCCAAGGGATCACAAGCTGTACAGTGCCAGAAACGCAATAATATTGCCCAGCAAAAATGGAGATGAAGCATTGAACTGAAACTCCAAAGAAGCCACACCTTAGGGGTAAGGACCATGCCCCAGAGAAAGGGCTATGCCTTAGGACTGAGGACAAAACTGAAATGGAACTGCCTAACAAATAATAAAACAAAACCTAACAAGATTGAGAGGATTTTCCAGTAATTTCATAGCCTGACAGGAAAAACCTCAACACCCTTTAAAAAAGATAAACCAGATTCTCTATAACTTCCTAATAACATTGAAGTATAATTTGTAAAATAGTAGTCAGTAAAGAAACAGGGAAGTGTGAATCCAAGATGACCCAAATGTTAGAATTAGCATATGAGGTCCTTAAAACAGCCATTGTAAAAATATTTAAGGATGCACAGGGAAAGATGGTTATATTGAATAAACAGATGAGTATCAGCAAAGAAATAAACCAAATGGATATATTAGAAATAAAAAGTAAATGTTTTAAATTATATATACTAGAATCCTAATAGGAGAGAAGACAGACAGGATGGGGTAGAATAAAATGTAAAGAAATAAAAACTAAAAATTCCTCTAATTGGGTGGAAAACATCAGTCAATGGATTGAAGAATTAAACTACGAGCAGAATAAATATTATACAAAAAAGCCACACTTAGGTACTTCATAGTCAAAGGCTGACAATCAAAGATAAAGTGTTGAAAAGAGAGAAAAAAGTCAATTACATATAGGAGAACCATGAGAGACAGCTGACTTCTCATTAAAAATAGTGGAGCCCAAAGAAACGGAATGTCCTCACTATTGTTCTGAAAGTGGTCAACCCAGAATTCTAAATGCAGTACAAATATCTTTCAAAAATAAAACAAGAAATCTTCAGAAAAGTGAATGCTGGCACAATTCCTTGAAACTATATGAAATATAAAAGTCTTTTAGGAAGATGAGAAATTATAGTATTGGGAAACCCGAGCAACAAGAAGGAAGCACCAGAATGCAGTAATATTATAGGAAGAACAGCACCAGCAATAGTCAATAGATGTCTAAGTATAAAGAATTATCTTTCTTTTTCTCTTCTCGTAATTTATTAAAAAGACAAAACTGTTCAAAGGCAAATATATTGTTGGATTTTTAAACTTCTCTAGAAATAAAACACATAATTGTAATAACAAAAAGGATAGGGAGTTAATAAAATTATGATATCATAAGGTTCTTATATTTTACAAGAAGTGGTACAATATAAATCTAAGTGCTGTCCAATACAGTATTCACTAACCACAGTGACTAACTTTCAACTGAAATTTATTAAAATTAAATATAAAATTCAGTTCCTCAGTTGTATTAGCCAAATTTCAAGGTCTTAATAGCCACAGAAATTAGTGGCTT